>JAWWEQ010000045.1:25619531-25679165 GCA_035583055.1 Torymus tubicola | reverse complement strand
ATATATATATATATATATATATATATATATATACATATACATATATACGTGTCGACACGTATATGAAGGCAGTTATCGTTTGTGGTCTAAAAGATATTATAAACTATAGCGTGGCTGTCGATGTGAAAAACGTTAAATAAATTTGTAAACATTTTTATGTGGTATACGTGGGGTTAAATAATTAGGATGTTCTGAAAAACAAAAATAATTTTTGTTTTATTTCAGACATTAAGCACTACATGTGGTTACAGTTAATTTATTTAATATGGTTAAATTTAGACCTTGCCTGTAGGTATATGTTAGACTGCTCAAACAAGTTCTTCGCAATCAGACACGTTATACATTAACCAGTCATAAATCAATAAGTCTAACTTTCAGCAAATACCTCTAATTATAGAAGCATCTTTTCCGTTAGGCGTGATAAGTCGTGTGTATTATGCGTCTACTTCTTATTTAATAAAACAAATTTTTTGCTTCACCTAAAACAAAATCTGTACCATCTGAAAATGCTTAATTATATATGACAACTTAATAATTTTTTAAAACATTTTTCTGCAATTTCAAAGTAATTTTTATCTGTTTCAACCGATCTTTATATTTTCACGTTTTGGCGAATTAAAGTTTATGTACTAATTACTATTGTCAATATGTTTATATAAATTATAAACAACGTCTGAAAACCACAACTATTTTTTTTTTTAGAAAAAATGCATATTGCAAAGAGTTAAGTAAGGATCACCCCATTGTACGAAGACTAATCGTGTGCCAATTGCTAAGAGTCAACGCGCTACTTAAGATTATACACCAAGCTTTTCGCGCAAGAAATTTATCGGCCGGCAAAGCACGAGTGATAACCGGCTCTTACACCCAAAAGTGTCGTCTTTCTCTTTCTTGCGTTCGCGGACTAATTACGGTCACTATATACGCGTCGTGCTTATACATTTATTTACAAACTTAACGAGCACACGACGGCCTATTCAGATAAACATAGCGTATACTTTTCAGACGGCTTATGCAACGACGTCGGAGAGGCTTCAAAATGTTTACAATGCTTCTAATCGTATACAATATGTATGTATGTGTGTGTGAATTTTATCAGAATGTAGTCTGGAAGATGAGAATGGTACCGTGATGTAATGATAATGTAGAATGTATGTCGAATTGTAAAATCTTATCGGAACCAGACAATGACTTACCGTGGTTATCACAGCAGGGTATCTTCTATAGCTAATATATGTATATTCATTTAACTTTGGATGTTAAACAATCATGTTTAATAACAGAGGGCAGGTAACGTGTGTTCAGCGTAGATAGATATATGCCTGCTTAATCGAGTTGTAATGATTATTATTGAGTAATAAAAAAGTTATTGGAATCTAGACTTTCCCATTATGCATAGTAATATAATAACAGTAGACTACAGTTAAGAAGTTAAGTTAACAAGTGAAAATTTTATCAATAATCATGTTTTTTTCGTATGTTCAATCCTCATCCTACACATACCATCTCTTGGTTTTAATAATAAAACAATCTACACGCACGTACACCGCTAAAAGTTATCTGTAACAAAGTAAGTTTCCACTTTACGCGCATGCGTATGATGTGACTCGTTTCATTTATAGAATGAATTACAATTCATTGATGCCTTATATTTGTAAGTGTGTGCCTTTATAAAAAAAACGGAGGCTGATGAGAGGATTACACTATCGACATGAGAATCAAGATTGCATGAGATCGAATATTGGGTATAGAAGATTCAACAATTTTTTTTTCGTATCCTTGTAACCGCGATTTGCTCGACGTTTCTATAATCTCAGCAATAGACTTCTTATAGATATTTTTCTCTATGTACATCAACTTGACAATTTTTTATTAGACTTTACCACTATATGTTTCGACTTTATGTACATTCGCAATGTATGTTGTAGTGTAGCTTCTCCTTCTCTTGCGACATCTCAATGCATGCATCTGTTTTTCTCACGTACATCATGTACATTTGAAAAAAATGTAAGTAGTATAGTACTCAATTGAATTGTCACTGTTACCTGCGATTATAGTAAAATAATGTTGAAGATAATGATTGTATAAAAAAAAGTATATAACTTAATACTAAAAATTTCATTTTTATTTTATTTTCTTATAATGATGATAGTTTTTATTATACTTACAATAAAACCATTAGTGTATTTTAGTTTTTTTTTCCATAAAATGATTGTACGTTAGATTATCAAAACATCAAATTAGTATTTTATATTTATTGCTTTGTAAAAAAACTACTCTAGAATTTCAGATCATATACATATAAAGAGCAGTTAGGAATTATCGTAAAATTATCAAAGTGATATTATAAATGCGTATGGAATAAATAAAAAGTTATTATCGATTAATTACAAATGGTAAACAGCAAATAGCTCTTAAGATCATGGTTGAATACTTTAAATCAAAGTACGATAAATATAGATTCAATATTTCTATCAAATTTCAAACTGATTTGATCAATCTTACTTTATTTATCGTACAACAAAAGAATCACTTTGTAAAATATCAACATTTTAAATATCAAATATCTTCTTAGATAATCTTTGATGTTTTAGACACATTTTAATTTCGTTTTCGAAAAATTCATATCGCAATAAAAATATATTTATACTAATTTATATTAATTTGACTTTGTTCTGATGTTCTTTTATTATTCGTGAAATTATTCAGCCAATTGTTCGTACGTAAATTTTTCCACAGAATCGAAGGATTTTATAGATGTTTGATGTCAGTATCAAGAGTCTCTTATCTTTATGATTGTTTAGAATTTATCCTATTTTTGTGTTATATTTTGGATGTATTTTAAACAATAATTGGTAAAGGTGTTGATTTCTTTCGTGACACATGATATTCAACACTGACACACTGTGAACTTCTTTCAAATTAGAATATTGGAAAAATATAATGTATTTTTCTAACCCTTGTGTAAATCTAGCACGTATTCTAAAAAAAACATCATAAAAAGCTTATAAATCAAAATATTAATTGATAGCCACAATTGAACTCTAATAACTATAAAATTAGACTATAATCTGATTTTAAATGGTAGCAATATAATTTTCTCATTAAATAAAAATACCAGTATAAAAATGATTGGTAAGAGTAATTTTAATAACGTTTTAAGAAGTGGATATAGAGGCGTTTTAAAATTATATATCCGGTGATGTGGGTTTTAGATCGTTCGAAAATTAATAATAAATTAATGTTGGTAAACAGCCTATATTCACATACATACGTACACATCGGTAATAAAAAAAATACTTCCAGAGTTTCATCGTATTTTTTTATTAGTTTAAAGTATGATAAATCTTAAAATAAAAGGTTGAACGAAAAAGAAAACGATGTATCAACGTGTTTTGCCGTGAAAACGCGTGATCCTCGTATACACTGATATATTCTCCCGTGACATTGTTTGTTCTTTCTTTTTTTTTCTTTATTTCCTCCCTTCTCTCTTTCTCTTCTTCGTCTTTCGAATATATATGTAACGTAACAATATAATCGCGTTCGGCACGATCGATGCGAAAGCTTTTTATTTCCTCTTCTTCATCTCACTTGTAACCCTGGCTGATCCATCATTACGGAAACCAACGCGCGTAACATACTTTTACAAAGACCTCGTGCTCTTTTTTTTCTCTTTCTCTCTCGCTCTCTTCCATCATTGCACAAATCATCATACACGCACACACACACACACGTTTTCACATATTATATAGAAATCCTCCGGTCCGGGATGCATATACCTTCGGTTACGCAATATACCTCATATCGATGAAAAAAGAAAGAAGAATCGCGATCGATGCATACACAGCACATATACAGTCGAAAACAATTGTTTATTACAGAGTTCAAAGCTCGCGCGCACGCGCGCGCTTCTACGCACGCGCGTATTTTCAAACTTGACGAAGTAGTAGTAGTACATTTTTGTCGTGTGTTCTTCGTCGTGTTTTTTTTATATATATATATCCCAAAAAGTTTTTCCCTCTCGTATATTGTAAAAGAGCTTGGACACACACACATTGTACAGCGGTTATCCTTTGTCTTCCCGATTTTTTTTGTTTAATTTTTTTTCTTGTTCTCTTCCTTATTTATAATATACGCACATTATTACAACGACGGCGCTGCGCCCCAAAATAACTATATACGTAAAAGCTATGGCGGTAAGAAAAAGACGTACAATATATATATAACGCGCGGGGAATTCGAGTTTATCCTTGCAGGAAACATTACTTCGCACTCCCCGAAGATTTTTTTTTTATTTTCCCTTTAGCTCTCTTTATTCAAGTACATGT
The DNA here is from genome assembly GCA_035583055.1 of Torymus tubicola. Classification (NCBI taxonomy): domain Eukaryota; kingdom Metazoa; phylum Arthropoda; class Insecta; order Hymenoptera; family Torymidae; genus Torymus; species Torymus tubicola. The sequence goes on along the minus strand of JAWWEQ010000045.1, from coordinate 25,674,837 downwards.
ATTTATATATATAAGTTTATATCCTTTTTCTTATTCTCTCGCGCGGCGAAATCTGAATTCCTATTTATCGATAAAACTTACATTGGTATATGTATATATGTGCGTGTGTATGTACGTGTCTGTATGTCTGTATATATATCTGTATGTTTACGTGTGTGGAACCGAGAGGCCCGAAAATTCTTATAAGGATAATATATCTATCGATAAAACGTTTTCTTATTAATTCATTTTGTGTTTTTTTTTGTTAGACACGACAGCGATATACGTTCGTTTCTTTTTCTTCTTTTGGCTCTCGAACGCGCTAAGAAAAAAGATGAGACTTCGATATTATATATTCCTTTGTTTTCTTTTTATTCAGAATAATAATTCTTCTTATCTTTCTCTTTCTTTCTATATCGCGTACACAGTTCAAAGTCGAGCACAACATTATAACGCGCGGCGTGAAAAAAAAATTTTACGTGCTCGGTACCTGCAGTTTTGGAAGGCATAGAAGGCACGAGGTACCGACGTTTCGTCCGTTTCATCATTATCATTATTCTTTTTATCCTTGTAATATAAGCCAAATGTTTCTTTTTTTGCTTTCTTTAGTTTTTAATGATAAAATGTCTCGAAACTCTCTCTCTCTTTTTCATCTCTTTCTCGCTTATATAATCTCACGCACTCACCCTTATTACAATTTTTCAACGCATTCACTCGCGACAAAATCTCATCTCTCTTTCTCTCATTCTCTTTTCGCGTGCTAAAACACTTTCTGGAAACTTTTCTTCGTTTGCCCGGTCGAGGAAATTTTTCTCTCTTCCACGACGTTTTCTCATAGACTTTCGTCAAAATTAATATCCATTTACCCTTGCCAATAAAAAATCAGAGATATGCAGGTGTAGTGTTTTGTTTTTTTTCCTCTTCGAAAAATCGTGTGTATGTACAAAAGAATTTATTATTATTATTATTATTATTATTATACGCTTAAAGATAGATACAAAAAGACGTTGAAAAAAGATGCGAGATGAAAGTACGCCATAGAAGAGAAAAAAATTTTTTATATTTCCACAAAAGATTTTTGCAGATCTTGGGTTCGTCTATATATACGATGTCCGTGTGTTTCGCTCTCTTTATTTTTTTTTATTCATTCCTCCTTGGTGTGTAAATGTATATATATATAGCATCAAATATTAGCGACTTCGTCGAATGGTTCTTTTAAGAAATAGAAGTAAATATAGTAGCAGCAAAGTTACAAACGTTGTGCAGTTTATCCTTTATTCAATTAATAATTATACTCGTTCCTTGTAAAATATGTTCGAATATACTTGTTTATTTTATTTTACTTTTTTTTTGCATTTTGTCGCTCTGACTTACTTCGTAAAGTGCAAAAAACGATCTTCACCGGCGATATGCTAAATTTATTTCCTCTTATTCCCCCCCCCCCCCTTGTTACCCTTCCCCCGCTTCTGTTTTATTTATTTTTTTGTTTAATAATTAAATACAGTACAAAGGGCAATATAATGTCAGTCGACTTCGGTGGGTCACACATATACACGCACACACATACGTCGCGGTCTCACTTTCCTCTGCCCCTTTACACGTCGACGTTTCCAATGCCAGTGTCGTCGTGTCTGCGTCGACCAGAGAAAAGGAAAAAACTCCTTCCTTCGCACAACAAGAACAACAACAATAACACAAATAATAATAATAATTATAATAATAATAATAATAATAATAGAAGAACGGAAAAATAAACTGAAAAAAAAGAAAAAGAAATTCGATTGGCGTCGCACTGCGCGCCTGAACCGTCGTCGTTATTACACACTTCTTCATCATCACCCTTTCTACAATAAATCGTCGCGACATCGCGACGCAATTCGTTTTTTCTTTGTTTTTTAAAAGCCCACCGTCGCTTTTTTAAAATTCTTCTTCTCTCAACAGTCGCGCGATCTCTCACCGAATCGTCGATCGACTTTACAAATATTACAGTAAGATTCATATAATTTTTTTTATTTTTATCTTGTTAATTTATATATTATTATATATATATATATTATCTTTGTCTTATTTAATTTCTTTGTGCGCACAAGTTACGACGCGATCGGAGTCTCGCTGAAACAATGTTACCCCCCTCCCGCTCCCCCCTTTGACCCTTCATTTACTTTACTTAATTTATTATATATTCCTCTTTGCTTCACTTAACTCTCTTCCCTTTTCCTTCTTCCTCCGTTTCTTTCTTTTTTCTTTTATCCAAACCCCGATCTAAGACAGCGGAGCCATTATTAAAATGTTCAGTGTAAAAATAGTAGTATAGTTTATATTACAGAGCTCTCAAAACTCGAAAAATTTTGTCAAACTCCCCCGAGAATATCTAATAATCGTCATCGTAGTTTTTTTTTCATTATACTTCCCCTACATATTTATCTGCTCTTTGATATCGCAGACAACTGCCGTGTGATACAACATATTAGCAACCCTATATATATACGTATATGTCGGCAAGGATATAACTGCATTCTCTCTCTTTCGCTCTGTCATTCTCCTTTTTTTTCATTGGCTAAAAATTATTCTACAGACGTGCACGTGTCCTTGTTCCCCGTATACATATATATTAATGAACGTTCCTCGACCAGCTCTCTTTCGCTCAGCGCAAAGCTAACAACATTATAACAACAACAGAACCGCGCGACAAGAAACAAAAAAACTTTCTCTTTCTCTCCACAGTCTATCTCAACAGCGATGCAAAGACCACTATCATATCATCATCATCATTATCATAATTATCATCATCATCATCATCATCGTCGTCGTTTCCACGAACGTCGTCTTCATCTTCGTTCGATAATCGTCCGGCACACGCCCAGCGTAGCAGCAGTTCTCTCCTCCTTCTTCATCATAATCGCCTGGAATCCTCACAATGTTCTCTCCACCTTATTCCCCCTTTTTCCTCGTTAAAAAGGACATCCAAAGGGGGGGCTGTCAAAGAGAGTCTCGTGAATAATTCTTCCATTCTGATGGAATATCGCATTTTTGTGTGTCCACCTTTTTTTCTCTCGTCTATATATATTTATATCTGTTCTTCGTTCTTTCTCTCTCTTTTCTTCGTTTTCAAGTGATTTCCACGACTCGACGCTCAAGCCGATCGCCGCCGGCCCGTTGATGCTACGTCAGCAGCTTGATGAACATCAGCGCCAGCGATATGTTGATGAAGAGTACAAGCATCACCAGCTGCTGCCGCGAGAACCAGTCCTGAAAGAAAGAAGAAAATTGCAACGTATCGATCAGTTTAAAATTTCTCTTTATCCCTTATTATTATTGTTATTGAGCTATAGCATTTAAGATGTTAATATAATAATATATGCGTTAAAAGCAAGACGATGTTATAATGATATAATATAAAACGATTCAACTGTTCTGCTGATACACGTTTTTTCGAATATCTATGAGAGCAATGGTGGTATATAATATATTGATCATTTAAGGAAAAGTCGGATTACGTAAATGAACAATCGATGTATATATATATAGGAAAATTAGTAACAAGTTATGTATCCCGGTCGCGTCCTTACGTAACCGCACAAGGTGTGTTACGGCACATCACTGTCAAATAACTCTCATTTATTCGATGGCGTATCAACAGTAGGATTCCTTTGAGATATATAGGCTTTGAAGGGATTTTCTTGATAAAGGGGTTGGTGCATGCGACATGCGTTATGTAACTCAGCGGGGTTGATTAATGTCGCATCGGCCGGGTTAAATATTTAGATGCTTTTCTTTTGCGCATGCATTCTTGGTAGATAACGTGCTATGGATATATATATATATTGGTGATAACAGCTGAGGGGAGGGATTTTACGACATTGAGTTATGGTTAAGGTTTATTTAAATTATGAAAAAACAACAACAACAACGACAACAACGACAAAAATTCTTTTTTTTATTATGTACAAAACATCAAGTATATACGAAAAGATGATGAGAGAGAGAGAGAGAGAGAATCTTTTTCATCATCGGGCGGTTAAAAGTATTCGTGACTTGTCATACTTCATCTTTGTCAACACTTGAAACCAGCGACGACGACGACAACAACAATATATAAATATATGTATGTATATATTAACAACATCAACAGCGAGAGTGAAATTAATCCAACCAGAGATCGTTCATCACAAAAAATTCACAATCATATGATGGAAGTTAGTTAGTTAGTCTCGACCAACACAATATACGTTCAAATTCATTACGCTCGGAGAAATTGAATCGACTATGGCTACACTGACTTGACTTATTCGGTTATAGTACCGAAAATTTTGCGAGTATACTAAAAATAACGAGAGAGATAGTTAAATTTTGGACACATAAATTTTCATCAAAATGAAGCGAGACATCGCTGACGGCGAATGATGTCATTTATGTTTGTTATTCTATTTTAACAAGCTTTTCGCTCTATAGCAACCGGTCAATTTAAATTTTCAGCGGAATGCTATTAATATTAATGAAAAATTATATTTAAAGATTCTAGTATCGGCGTGATTTTAACGTTGTAAATTATACATTCAGCAAGATATTCACGATAGATTATAAAGCGCTTCTACTGATAAATCGGACAGTTTATATTCATGTATATCTACAATAAACACACCTCGAACGATAAATATATTTAAATTTACGAAAATCTAATCTCAAATATTAAATTTTCATATCTCCGAAACAAAAATCTTTTAATTTATCACTCTATCACACGTACAATATCTCCCATATATATCACATCCATCATCACGCGCCCTCTACCACACAACCCACGAACTTGAATCCCAGTCTACCGGCAAGTCAGTGAACGCTTTCATCAATCCAAATATCTCCGAGCGCTACGGCTAGCAACCACTACATGCTCCCAATTTCCTCAAGTCTCCGTATGTTTTTTTTTCCATTCCTCCTTCTCCTTCATTTTTATTTTTCTATCCTCCTAGGACGACGACGATGACACTCACTTTGACCTGAGGACTGACTAAGTAGAGCAGAGGATTCGCCCTGAGCCTCTCGTGCTCGTCGATCTGCCGGCGTATTTCCTCACGCCTCATGCTGCTCAGTACGCTGACCTCCTCGCGTGATAAAGGCGCCGTTGCTGTCAGCTGGATTGGTTGGGCCACGTCGGGCAATGATTTTTTCCTCTGCAGGCCCACCGATGGTACCGGCATCGCCTGTACAACAAATCAGGGCAGAGAGGGAGAGTGTAGGACATTTTTTTTTTATTTTTAACGCTCATCACTAAGCGACATGTGTTATAATAGTTATTTTTTTTTTGGTATATGATTATTACGCGTGATTTTATGGTTTTTCTTGTTTTTTATTGTAACGGTGTTAAGAAACAAAGTTAATTTAGTGTATTTGGTTGATTTACTTTACTACAGTGGTTACTTCTGATACGATTGAAAAGAAAGAAGGTGTGAATTTTTCTGGTTTTACCAAACTTACAGATTCTTTTTATTTTTATATATATACGTTTAATTTTATATTTTCGTAAATTCATTTTGAGAAAAGGCAGATATTTTAATAAATCAAATGTTTCTTATAAAAATTGTTGTATATAGTAAGGCAGAATGTAAGACAATTAATCTTAAATTAAAGTTTTTGATTAGTTGATTAGATGTTATTTTCGTTATAGTAAATATTAGAATTGGTTGACTTAATAAAAGCACACTTTTTAGCTGCATGCGACGAACAATAGTATTATTTCATGATAGCTCATTTTAAATAATTAAATAGCGTTTAAATTTATCATTTTAATGCAACAAATATTTTATCGACATTTCTATATAATAACGGATTCCAACATTTTTAGATGAAAGATTAAAAGTGGATTCGATTTTAGCTGTGTAAAAATATCCTCTTTCCCCGCAGGTTGCTATATAAATCTTTCAAGAATTAAAGAAATATTTTACAACCGCGTTTCTCTCGAAAAATCCAAACGATAATAAAATATTCTTTATTTCTCGCACCAATGAACGAAAAAAAAAAAGAAAACGAATTTTGCAGCGTCACGCGGTTAATTGCATTTAATTCCGAGCAAAAAAAATCGCCACGTACGAAAAAAATTCGTTCAGTAAAAGATAAATGAGTAACGTGATTGGCTCTCGCGTTATATAATTAGTATAGTCATTGTATGCGTTAGTATATGCTTTTGACACTTTGACAAGCGCGTTCGCGCAAGGCGAATCCAAGGGTCGTAGTATATAAGCGCACGTCGTCGCTTTTGAAGCGCGCGCATCGCGCACGACGAGAGACGACAAAAATAGAAAACCCTCCCGCACGTGTGAAGATTTTTGTCGGAAGTCTCCATAAATCAATCGTCAAAACCTCGTATGAGCTTGAACACACACTATATACTCGTTTCACGCTAATTTCTATAAGCGTAGAATAGGTCCGCCTATTTTTACGTGAACCACGGTTACTAATGGCGATACTCGTGTGTGTATTGCAAAACTAGGAAAAGAGACGAAAATCTGAATAATAATTCTGTTTACAACAGTCATCGTACCCTACGTATAGACAAGGTTGTTCCTCATTCCGATTCTCTTATTCATCGTTCGTATATATACGCGTATATCCGCTATTCTTCTGTACGCTATATTATGAACCACGCAAAAACGACAAAAGAGGATTTGGGAGGTGGGAAAAACGGTATATAAGAGACACAGATAATTCGACGAGATGACCCCGGAATTTATAATTGGACACGTCGATTCATAAGCTATGCAACTCCTGGCCCGTATATACACTCGCCCCTCGATCCTGGAATCACGCCAAACGCGGATCCTCGTCCCCATAATTTTACCCGACGACGACGACGTAGCTAGCGGAACGCCGTCCTTGCTATGCCTTCATACAACCGTATGATCGCCCGTGAAATTTTTTTTTAACGACACGTCAAAAACCTCGTTATATTACTATGGAAGTCATTTTTGTTTTTTCGATGCCCATTGATGGTATAAAATCATACTATAAGTGATAAGTAGAAGAGGAAGGGAATCTATCTATTATATGTTGTTGACCAACGGAAGTATTCTCTAATTACCGTAGAAAACAAAATATTTGCGCGCAGCCATAATCTAATTTTAAAGCAATGAATAACTGGTTAACACAGGCTGTGTACGCGCGCGCGTGCGCGTCAACGTTAGGTAAGAGCTTCTTTTGGTACATTTCAACGCCACCTGCGTGATATATTGGATCTTTCAAGTGGTCAATAAAGTCAATCTTTCCACTGCAGAAAGCCGATAGTCATACAAAGTAACGCGAATGTCTTGTGGATTATTTACGGTTATTTTAATCTTTCGAATTGCTATTTATTCGATACGATTATTATCGTAGTCTATATACCTAAGTTTAGACAATGAGCCAACTGACATGGGACGTTAATTTTGAAGCGTACCTTCCGCAAGTCGTTAAAATTCAAATGTCACGTATGCGGGTTCTCTTATATTCACGTTTATTTAATTTTATTAACACGCTGCCGTGTATACATGTATCTTTGTCAATCAATTCGCGACAACCACAAGAACCACATTTTGATTAGCTAGTAAACAAATGCTTAGCTGTTGTGTATATACAGATATAGTCGAGATGCTGCGCGCGACGTGTATTATTTTTAGCATCGAAATCTTTTTTTTTCAACTCGCTATTATTATTTTAACAATTCAATGTCACTATACCGAATTAGCTATTGCAATTGAACAACCGTGTATTTTAACCTGTAACCCTATTTCATCCCCAATTATAAACGTTTCCATCCATAATGCCTTTAACACTAAACAATCGGTTATACATATCTCTACCTCAACAGGCGGTGCAACGATCCATGACTCCGAGGCTCTTCTAGCCATAAGAGCCGGGCTGCATAGCAGCGCCTCCTCTTCCTCATCCGGCTCCGAGGACCAAAACATCATCCTTACACTATACTCTCACACTAACAACAACAACAATCACCCCCAACACACACACACACGCGCACTATATAGTAAAGCACGTGACCTTAACCCCCCCGGTATACTGGACACGTAGACAACAGTTGTATATCACATATGTATGATAAAGAGAGAGAGAGAGAGAGAAAAAGAGACACACACTCGCGGTTAGAGGGAAGCTAGGCCGCAGACTGAACGTCGTCCCCGAGCGCTTGACAGAAATAGAGATCGCCTCGTTCTCTCTCTCTCTTGTGCGCGACGCGAGCGCTCTTTGGTTCTTTGCGGCCCAGCCGATACAAGTATGTGTATGTATATATTAAGAGGTATAAGAGTGAGTAAGTAATATATACTGACTGAAAGGAGAAATAGAAAGAATCAGTTGATGGGCCTGATTAATGAGCTGTAGGTAAACAATTATATACTGAGGGTGGGTTATGATCAGTGCGACGGTGGCTACACTCGGATATAACGTGACATTGGTCTGGCTAGAGTTCGGTTGGGAGAGCTTTTTGTTAAGAGATAAATGAGCTTGTTTTTTTTATATATATGTGGATCTTACGGGAGTTGTTGTGATGTTCCTTGGTGTTATATAATAACTTTTGAAAATTATAGAAATAGCTGGGTTATATTTATAGATTATTGTTAGCTCTGAGAATCTAATTTATCATGTAGGCATGCTTATAAGTGTTTTTCTTTTCTTCGAATTATTTGAAATACTATTAATTATTTCAAGGTAAAACTGTGAGATGGCAGTGTAAGATAACAAAGAGAGAGAGAGAGAGAGCGAGACATATTTGAAAATTGGAAAAAATTCGTGACGCGATGGATAAAGGTTATTAGTCAAGTAAAAATAGAAATATAACGAATGGAAGAATTCAGAAGAGATGGAGGAAAAAAACTACAAATTGAGTTTGAGAAAAGTTCGAGAAGTAAATTTTTCAAGCTCAGGTTGTTTTGGTGGCTGTCTGCGGATGCGCGACAGTTATTCTCATACTCTCTCACAGTTATAATTCAATGCAGCACGTCAATTATTAATAATTATACGTATTTCTGGTTGCTACCATGAAACCATTACAGTTATAACAATAAATAATTGACCTTAAATTCAATTGATTTCATGTAAATATTTAGATTGGCAGAATGAATAATCGCTACATTACTTATACAAATCCTTAAATCTACCTCTGAAACAGAAAATTTTTGGCAAATGTTTAAATTGCTCCGCGAAAACCCGTGCGAAAGTGCATATCAATAAATAAAAATAATATGCCGTAAATTGTTGGAAACTAAAATGTTTCTAGAAATAGTTATCGAAGCGAGCTAAGGGAATATACAACTCTCATCGATCACTATATATTTTTACCTCGTGCAACAATAGCCGAGTGTACATCGGTTAAATTCTATCTTTATTGGTACCCTTTAATATACCAAACAATATCATACAAAAAAAAACACCTTCCTCTTCTACTTTCCAGCAATACCCGGAACTTTCGTATACATATTTCGAGTCACCGACACGCCTGCAATCGGTATATCCGGCCGGTATATACCGTCGCCGCTTGTCTTGTCGTTCCCCGGACCTTAGCGAGGCTTCGCGTGAAAATTATTTCGGGAGCCCCGAAATATCGCCGATTGTAAAGCTGCCCGCGTGTATCGTCCTCGCGCTCGCTCGCAAATATTTGGCACACGCGGATGAGCTGTGAATGGTGGGGAGAGGAAGGGAACGCGAACCGATCGCAAGTAGGTTTTTTTGAAAGTGGGGATTTTCCCGGGTATGTTATGTACTGATTGGTTTCGTTACTGTGATGGTAAAATGATTAAGTTTGGAGATTGGTTGACGCGCACGATTTACTGTTTATATTGAATTTTGAATTGATTAATATTTTTACGATTGGTTTAGTTTTAAATATTTATTGTGTTTTAAAAAAAATTTTTAACATTATAGAAATAATAATAACTTAAAGTGTATCATGAAAGCATGATAAAAGATAAATGATAAAAATAAAGATAATTTATATATATATATATGAAGGTATGTCGATTAAACTGACTTCTTGATTTCTTTATTTTTCTTATAATTTATTCATTTTTTCAACACATTTAAAGGTTTCCTACATCAATATGACTCATATAACAATTATTTTCGTACTGAAAAAATAGTTTAAAAAACTGATCGATAAAATTTATAAATCATGTGTATAGTTTGACAATAACAATTACAAATAATGGAAATCAATCTCACAAAAATGAAAGACACTCGTGTTTCGTATTTCTTTTCTTTTTTTTGCAAAATCAAGCCAAAAATTCTCATATAGTTATATAATATATATACTGCGTTTATCTCGAAATTACTTTTTAACACGCGTACGTCGATTTTACACATTACACATACACAATCCAACTTTCGGGGGAATGTGATCTTATTAGCTTGTTTGTTTGTTTTTTTTCTTAATCAGTGAAATGGCCTTACACATCGACGGAACAGTTTCTCACATTATTTAGCGCCATAAAAAAGATGCGTGATCAAATGAAAAAATGTCGCACAAACGATGACGAGGAAAAAACGTGTTCTTAAAATATTTGGCCGTACATAGCGGGTATATATATATGTATATTATAATATTATATATCGTTTAAACTTATTTACGATTTTTTATACATCGTCTCAACCATTCTTCACATAGCTTCTTTCGTTTCACTTTCTTATAAATTCATACTACATAAATATATATATATGTGTACTCTTTATGTAGCTTACTTGATTTTATTCGTTATTATATACCTTACAACAGTTATGTATCGTAAGTCGCGACCCAAAAATATTTTCGAATATAATGTTCCTCTGTTCTGTGTATCGTGATGGTAATCGGATGCGGATTTTATCAAGACCGAAGGGGTAATTTTCGTTAAGTATTTTTTTCTTTGCAGCAATTGTGTTATTTTTTTTTTGTTTTAAAGATGTGACGTTCGAGAATAAAAAGGTGACGCGTAGGAAAAAAGTGTTCGCGTTGTCTTTGTCGATCAAGGATTTTTCATTTGAAAAAGCAAACTATTATACCGGAGTGTGTATGTTTCGTGTTTACGAGAAAAGACACTTTGCGAAGCTTGGCACTTGAATATTCTCCCTCGAAATTCTTCACTATTATCTCTTTTCGTAATAAACATTGTGCAAGAAACGCTTATAATTTTCTTTCATTTCTTTTATTTATTTATATTATTTTAAATAAATTAATATGTCTATATAAAACGTATGAAAGACCGTCGAAAAAACAGATGTAAGATTTACTTAAAAAACATCTATATAATGTATATTTAAGTATACTTAATTGCTATTTACAATTAATAAAACTTCGACAAAAGTAAACAATTCAAAATTATTTCACGTAATATAAAATATATATATATCACTTTTCCGTTAGGACCAATCTGCATTCAAATCGATTTTTTTCACGTTTCGCGATGAAAGAAGAAAAATTATTCGTACAATATTTTTTATATAGGTATTTAAGTTCTTTAGATATATAAGGTATAATTAAAATTGTTTTCATGATTATTCTTTTTTTCCCCTCTTATATAATTTATAATATGAATCTATGCGAGATCCGTCGTTTTCATATTTAGCACTCCTTTAATTATAAGATTAAGGACACCGATTGGATTAAGGCGAGATTGTATATACACTGCAGAACCCTTACAGCACTTTTTGCTCATTCCACACTGTTTTTTGTTTTTATATAGATTTATATATATAGAAATTTTTTCACTTCCACAAATTATTATTGTAGAAATAGTTTATAACCTCAATAAATATATATATATTTATAGATTTTACCGTTGAACTTGATTTTTTCTTTTGTTTTGTAAAATCAATCGAACTTAATTGTTCCAAAAATTAATCGATCGAACAATATATATCTGAAACCTCCTCAAAGGACGAAATAATTTATATTTTTTTACATATATAATATATAATCTTTGGATGAGAGAAAAATTGAATTTAACCTACACGTATATAATTCCTTCGTTTTTTTTTGTTTTCATATAAGATCACTATCTAATTAGTCAATTAAACTAAACACTTCAAACACGAGATTACTATGTATAATACTTTGATATACTATCTAAGTTCTCTATGTATATTATGTATATATATTTATTAAATACCTTTTTGTCTCTCGACCTCGTCTATAGTTCAATATATTATATCTACAGTAGTAAATGGACTATATATATACCTCGATTAGAGAGTTTTGTGTTATGTGTCGATGCGGTATACAATGGCGGATATATATAATAATAATAATTGTAAGATAGAGATAAAAGCATGCGTTAGAAAAATAACATCTCTGACAAACAGGGGGGGAAAGCGGTGTGGAGGTGGAGAAGAGTATTTTAAAAAATACAATATATTATATATGTCTCGTTCGGTTTTTTCGTTATATTTTTTTCTTTGTTCGTCTTCTTTTATACAAAAAATCATTCTCGTCGAAAAAATGCCTCGGAATGTACGTAGTATAATGCGTGATATAAAAATTCTCTGGTAGCATATATATGTATAATATATCAACAATAAAAGTGTGAGTGTCTGTTATATAAATATATATATACATAATGTCAGGGGATAAGGGAAATTGGAGATTATATATTCACTCGACGTCTTCTTTGCTTTGCATATTATTTTATTATTAATTATATTAGATTCGTTAAAAAACCTTTCGTTTAATCCTCGGTCCCCGCCTCCACACCGCGAGCACAAGCCCCCGATTGTTCCGCCATTTTATTTTTTTTCTAATTCTCTTTGTTCTTTTGTTATTTTTTTTTTAATATTTATAATATATTGTATAATATACCTGTGTTCCAGTTGTATTCTTAAAGTATGGCGAAAAACGTTTATTATCGTCGGTAACGCACATTAATTGGACATTTGTTGCACTATATAATTGGTTATACACATTTTAGTGTTGCATCACCGTATTTCGAAATGTTTAATATATATTTCATATATATATTTCATATTTCTGCATTGTTGCATTTATATATATATATACTGTCTCTTTTTTTGTGCACTCTATCACGTTGATCAATTATCTCGGAATCGCTCAGTTCCCTCATTTACTTCGTTCGGATTCCCGATTAGAACACAAGCGAAATATAGATATAAGCGACAATTTTTTTTGTTTTTTTTTTTCAGTGGACGTTCATGTTTTGCTTTATAAACAGGCGCATAACGGGGCAAATGAGTTGTATTATAGTTTCTTAAGCGACTTCGAGAGAATCGACGGTCTCTGTGCGGATTCTCGTATATATATATATTTAACGTTACATAAACGCTTACTTATTCAACGATGTGTATAAATTGTATTCTAGTTGCAATGCTGAGAAATAAGTAAATGAACTGGAGGGCATTAGTTGCTCTGGAATGAAGGAACATGTGCGATTAATAACAATTATTGTTCTTTGTAGTATATAGCATTCCGTCTAACAAGAAAAACATTTTCTTTATTTTTTTTCTCTCAAAATATCGAACCTTTTAATCATACTATTTTTTCTTTATTTTTTTTCAGTGAATCGGAACGATCGTGCCGATCAAGTGTTATAGATCCACCCTGTAAATTTGTTGTACGTACCGAACGAAAAATTCATGATCTTTATATTCATTCCTGAGTTTTTTTTATTTAAATCTGTTTGTGATACAAAAATAAGCTCTTTGTTCGATATCCAAAGCGCGATATTCCGTTTTTACAACGAATTGCCCGTTGAATTTTTAATCAAGTCACAGAGACGTTTATAGTATTACTGAATTTATAAATAATCTTTGTTTTATAGAAATTGAAAGAAATATCGCACTTCGATATCGATATTTCATGGAATATAATCGATCGGTACGTCATGACTCAAAAGAGTTTTTGGAAATTCAACAGGGAAACAATTGCTAGAAAAAGATCTGGACACTTTGTACTCTCGCTCTTTAACACTTAATCTCTTGAGAAATATCAGAGAATTAATTCTTTTAAGAAATTGTTTTCGTGATCACATAATATACCACGTGAGATTTTCTCAACAATTGTTTCCGGTTGTTGTATAGTGCAGCTATTTTAAATTACAGACGGATATCAGCAGGTACATCTAGATTATTTTGTTTTATGTGAACATTGTGTATTTTACCAGAATATTTCATTGTATATTTGCTGACCGTTTCTTTCAGTTGCTTTAACATTATTTAAATGACTGTAATTCAGTAATTTTTTCGTTCACAAACAGGACTTTCATTATTCTCTGTAAATAGAGTATATTACCTATCTCAAAAATACGTACTCTCTTCATAATAACTGCTTTTATCATAACTTTGTTCCTATTATTTTTTTTTTTTAACAACGAAAGTGTCACATCCCGAGATCGTGGACTTTAATCAAATTTGAAATGTTAATTCTACATCGAACATTCGTTCCGCTAAAAATATACTTAAATGGATTGAATTGATAAAATAGCTTATCATAACTCCAAAATAGAAATTAATCAGAAAAGTCACTTAGAAAAGGACGAAAAAGAGCTTAAAATTTTTTAGCAAGGATACCTGTCAACGGTAATGAATTAATTTTAGAATTCGATTTCGTTACTGTAATTCTCTGAAATACTATAATAATCGACGTAATGAACTAGAAATAGTATGTTTTATCATCTAATTGAACCTTTTTTAACCTCTATGAAATTCAATTAAAATCCACGACGAATATTGGGATATGACACTCTCCTCGACTATATATATATTATGTATATATATTACTTTAATAAACTTATCGACGTTCGAGTGATTTTCTTATTTTCATGTTATTTTTTTTTAATTTATCGTTTCGTTTAAATTGGAATGATTTAGGATACTTATACTTAGAGGGTTGCGCGGCCCTGTGCTGTTGCGGCGAAGGCGGGGACCGTCCGGCTCGCGTCCTGGGTGTCGGCATGCACAGAACACAGCACAAATCGCCAAACAGTTACAGACAATCAGACAAAAAATTGCAAAGAGAAAGAGAGAGATAGAGTAAAGAAAAATCTAGGAGGATATATATAGGAGTTATATTAAAGGGTTAGAGGGAGGATTAAGATTTTTTTGTCGAGAGAAGGATGTCATGTGGGAATTAGAGATATTAAATCTATTATATACGAGACACCAAAAGTAGTAGTAGTAGTAGTAGTAGTAGTAGTAGTAGTTCAATGGTATTGATATAGAGTAATATATAATATATAAGTTACAAAATCTCAAAGTTAATATTGTTAATAATATCTTTACATGACCAGGGGTTAAAAGTTAGTATAGAAGAAAAAAAAATATATATATGTATATAAGTAAGTTGCTACTGCTAAACTACTGCAGCAGCAAAAGGTGTTACGTTTGTTACTCAGAGATATATCTAGTTAACTACTTCATTCAGACAACATCCTTTTGCTTTTCGACTGACGGAATGTTTGTTTTTTTTTTGTTAATCTTAAATAAGTAATATTAAAGCATGTTTATCAAAAAATGAATACTACTCTAATATAAGATGTTTTCATTGTAACTGATTAATGCATTCACTTCGTAAACAAAGAAAAAAAGAATTTACAATACTCTAAATTCTATTGATAAAATGAACTGAAATATATATATATATATATATATACTATTAACAATTTAATACTATTATATACTTTATTTGTAAAGAAAACTATATATGAATGTAATCGAATGTCGTTTATATATAAACTCTTCTAATTTATTAGTAAAAACTTTATTAATTACATGTATAGCAAGCTGACATGCAGTAAATTTATGAAGTTTTAATAACAAAGTGTTAGTAACAAAACGAGGTTTCAAAACTCGAAATCTATAACAACGTACAAATTTTTCTCATCAAAAGCTATTAATCACAGAAAAACAAATTATTTTTTTTCTAGAAAACCTAATTAATATTATTATTATGTCTGTACATTTCAATAAATACTTCTCTCACATTGGTATGCACTGTTCCCGCGCAAAATTCGCGATTTAAACTTCAGCACTTTTATATAATATATCGTATCACGTAGCTACCTCCTCTCTCTTATTTGCCACGAGAGGTAAGAGGACGCGTCTAACTGAGCGGTATATATATGTATAATAATAATAAAGAGAAAGTGGAATAAAGAAGAAGGAGAGTAAGAAAACTGAGATGACTGGCTTACCTTGACACCACCGCCTCCGCCGCCTCCGCCGCCACCACCACCACCGCCACCACCACCACCACCACCACCACCCCTACCGGGCGTCACGTACAAGCTCTCGGTTCGCTTTGGCTGTCCGGGACTTGGCAGTATCTCCTGACCGAGGCTCTTATTCTTCAGCAGCACGTCCTCGAATTGGTGGCTCGACGTCGAGGCGGCGTACGTGGGCGTCGCGGTACCGCTGCCGACAATCGAGCCGTTCAGCGGCGTACCCGAACGTAAGGCGCTTGGGCTTCTCATCGACCTGCTGTGAGTGACATTGATTAAATCAGTCGATTGTCTGTCATTTTAACGTTTGTATAAAATACGGTTTTCAAGAAAAAATATAGGAAAACTGCTGTTTGTTCACATTTAATAAAGTTTCATTTGATACCTTCAAGTGAAATGGTCTATTAATTGTGCAAAATATATTAAAAAAAAAGTATTTCTCGTAGCTCTATATCAGCCGCAAGATAGAAAACTATCTTCTTACTTGTCTGGAATATCTGGCGTTGGCGATGGCGCCATTTTATCGACGGAAGCTTGTCTCGATCCACTTACAAGCGGATGTCTCTTATATCGATCAACCGAACTATCTCGACTAGGAGGCCTCTTGTAATGATCCAGTCTGAAATTTATGTTCAGATTAAAAAAGCTGTAATAAAAGCTAAAAGGTACGCATATCAGATTAGCAGAATATTTTATTCAACCTGTCATTGAGAGTCTGTCCAATTCCACCCGTAGCAGGTCTGTCTTGAGGAGTGAGCACCCGGCTGTTTCTTCGTATACTTGTCGTATTTGGTGGCCTCTGATTCTCCTCGGACGTATACTGCTGCATCTGGTCTGGTCGTTGATTATACGCGGCCTGCTGTTGCGTCGGACTGTACTGGTTCATCTGATTCATCATCGGCGTGTATCCGTATTGATTAGGTATAGGCGGCTAAAACGAATACACACACAAACGAACATTGAATGAGTGTTGAGCTGTTCTATTGAACCAATGGCGTAACGCTAAAAAAAAATATCCTTAATCCTAGGCCTCAAAAACCCAAAGCACAATAATTTTGTACGCGATAAAGAAACTCTCGTGATAAAATAAATAGATTTAGAAGAAGAAAAAAAAAACACGATTGTATAAGCAAAAAAAAACAAAATACTCTTCGTTTCATAAAGCCTACACGCAGCCGGCACATCAGGAAAACTTTCTAAGAAATAATACAAAAAATGTAAGAAAAACCAGAATACAGTGATAATTAGAGATAAGAACCAAATCAAAGCTGGACAAAATTACAGCTTCGTGGGAAGGGGAATTGATTAATTAACTGTCAACATCTCTCTCTGAAACTCAAACTGAAACACGGGTCTTACACCAAAGGGCTGCGCTCCATAAAGGCTCATTTGGCTTAAAGACATTGGGCTGTACGAAACCAAAGGCGGTTGTTGTAATAACATCTAAAAAGAAAAAGGCATCCATCAAGGATCTTTGCCGATTAATACAACACATACTATTTTTGTTTTTGTTTTATTTATCAAAAGAAGGCACCTGTGCAAAACTTTGCATCGTCACAAACACCATAAAAATGACTAAACAAAATTGTAAAACAAAGAAAGAAAAGAAAAAAAAAGATAAAGAAAGATTTCATGTTTACAGAAACACCACTAAATCCTCATCCCACCATTCTCTCCACCCAGAGCCATTGACCCTTCTCAAACCCACGTGCGCCTACCTGTTGGTTCGCATAACCGGGCGTCTGATACTGATTCTGGTATCCCTGTCCGTAATTTCCGTATTGGTCCACGTTTTGCGAGCTCGGGTACTGCGATTGGCCATACTGGCCGTACTGACTGCCGTACTGACTACCCCCACCTTGGCCGTATGGCTGTGATTGGTACATGGAGGACGTGGCGGGCCCTACTGTGGGGAACTGATTCTGGGGCAGGATCATCTGGGCGGAGTAAGGACTGCCACCAGGACTACTTTGACTGGGTGGTGAATTCGTCTGCATTTGGTATGCCTGAGTGTTAGGCGGCTGGTTCTGTGGCAGTACCGTGTCCTCTGGCACTATAGGTGGCTGATTCTGTGGTAGGTTCAAGGTATTCTGGGGAAGAGGTCTCATACTGGCTCGTCTCATTGGTTCTCTCATTGTCCCTCCAGGATTCGTTTCGCCAGCCTCTGTCCGATCAGGTTGCGTACCCGCTCCACCTTGTTGTTGTTGTTGCGCCTTCATTGGCGTCATATTCTGCTGATCGAAACTCGAACCTTTATGAAGGATGCTCTTGCCTGGCATTGCATCCTGTGGTGGAGGAACGTACTTTGGAATATTGCGATCCTTCAGCCTAATGAAAAACAATAGATTGTATCAGAAGAATCAACTTTGTTACTTCAAATTTTATAATTTAGGATGTACCATCAATACAGATCATTTATTGTAAAGAAATTTCATACCTTTCTAATCCCGGTTGCCGGAAATCTGGGGCAAACTGTCTGGCTGTCTGGAGTGCCAGTTCGGAATCCTCCCTGGCATGCTCTGCTGCGATATCAGCTAGTTCAGCTTTACCCCTCGCAGTAGCTGTCCGCGAGATGGCAATGTCTGCCTTTTGTAAGGCTATTTTGCTGGCTCGCTGGGCAGCCGCTACTGCGGCGTCTATCCTTTCTCGAAATTTGGCCGAGCGTATAAGAAAGAGGTGTTTCTTCTTTTGGCTGGTGATGAGTACGTTGTTCTTATATTTGCCCTCTTCCTTGGTGTTATCCCGGAACGTCGTCACACCGTAGCCGTACTTACGGTTGTTGAACCACTCGCCCTCGTAACGCAGACCGTCGCTGCGCTCCGAGACCCCGAATCCGGTACGCTTGTCGTTCTTCCATTCGCCGAGGTATGTTTCGGTTACGGAGGCATCCATTTGCTCATCCTAGGATAAACGCCATGTTAAAAGATAATTTAATTCAAGTTTAATATCAACATAAAATTTTCAAGTACTTTATTTTGTACGGAATTGTAGGAGTCTTTTAATTAAAATTTTAATTAAAGTTTGCAAGTAGTTTAACCCAATGATAAAAGTTGATTAAATAAAAGTAAAACTCTAATATATATAATTAATCAATAAAAAAAAACCATGACCCTTAATCTACATTTTTAACAATGTTAAAATGACACTTTTAACATAACGACGAAACACTCGAGAACGCAAGTGTTAAAAAAGATGTCCTCGACGAATTATTGAAGATACTAATTGCAAGTAAGTACCGGAGACCTTTACGCGCGATAATTAAAGTACATCACGCGCACCCCTCTCTCTCTCTCTCTCTCTCTCTTCCTCTGTCTCTTTTACCCTTCGTCGAGCTTTCACCGAGATAGGAGAACATACTGGGGATATATAGGTATATGTACTAACCTCGATAACGAAGGAGGCGTTGCTGTCGGTGTGCATCGAGGCGGAAGCCTGGCTCTGCGAGCTCTCCGTCGACATCCACGACGCGGTGCTCGCATTGCTCCGGATACTGCCTGCCGTGCCACGCTTTTCAAGGTCGCCCGTGCTCCTTTGCTTGCGGATTTTCAAGCCCTTCAATTGTACCGAGAACAATGACCGTGTTAATGGTATAGGGCTTCACTGAGCGTATAATAATAATAATGATTACAATCTACAGATTCGTGAAAGCGCGGGCTGTGTTATATCATGATGATGGGGAAACCCGATATGAGCTGCTTCCAACGGTTCGATAAATAATAATTATGGTTTGGTTAAGCAAAGCGAATGATTGCTTTGTGCGACGTGAATTGAAGAAATGAACATTGTAAGAGGAATGTCTTGAATTTATTCATTATTAACTTTCTTGGATTTTAAAAAAACAGCAATTTATCGTACATCTTGAAAAAAAAAAGATCATCTTGGCCTTCGACGAGGCTGTATGTATTGACATTTAATCACCGAATCGCATGTCAGTCCTTGGGAATGTTGATTTATATATACGTAAATGGATTATCAACTTCTGGCAAGGATCAAAATATCCCGAAATGTACGCTAGTACATTACTAAAGACCGTATTTCGCGAGTTCTTCCAGTCAGAATTACCGGGAAAGAGTAAACAATGGCATGCGACAAATCTGATCCGCTTCTTTTTATTCCTTGAATTCAAGATAAGAAGCAGCGGCAAAGTTTCAATTATTCGTGATCAGCTGCATAGACAAAGTATTCTTATTTTTGACTTTAGTCTCCTGATTATAGTTTTCTTTTTTAGTTTCGACTTTTATTTTCAGTTTGATATAATTATTTTTAGTGGATTATCATCAACGAAATTTCAGGAGATATGATTTAGAATCAAATCTTAGATTGAAAAGTAGGTTATTCATAGTAACATTCTAATGGAAATAGATTTGAATATAAATATAACAACTTGTATTGATTTATCTTGATTGGCCAAAATCTTAAACAATGAATGGATATATTTCGATAACAAGTGTTTAGTTCAACTATAGATTCGCACCGTTTGTTTTAGCCAATTCTCTAAATCATTCAGATTTTCTCGATACAATTTCAATCCTTTAATTTCATCCAGTTAAGACTGGAACAAACTATAGGATCGAAATAACCCAATATAATCAACTCCGTAGACAAGATGAAAACAATGATATATAGATTCATAGCGAAATATAGCAATATACCTGTAATATATGAAAATTAAGCGACTACTGCTGACTGAAACAGCGTAAAAAAACGTATGCGTTAACGATAATAGAAAAAGGTAAAATACTTACTGCGAGGATACCCTTTTTCAAGGATTTCTCGGTAAGACTCTTCCGCCTTGCAGGCGGATCGTCACTCCTCGCTTTGAGCACGAAGCCACCTCTGCTGTCGTCGACGCGTCGGTCCCGCCTATCGGTAGGTTCGGGCGTCGGCGCCGTGCCCGGGGCACCACCTTCGGTGCTCCGTAGCGACGTCAACGACGCCCTAACCTGCTTTGGCTTGTAGTGGGAGGCGAGACCGAACGGCGCCGACGTCCGTACCCCGTAACCGTGTCGCATACCCCGCAGCCATTGTCCTTGGTACGTTCCTGGAAATTTAAGGGTTTTGTTGTTGTTAGAAAATTAACGTTATAGGGTTCAGATTTTAATGGCTCTGCTGCTGTCGCTTCGGAAGTTTGGGTGAGGTATAGTGGTTGTAACCATTTACTTCTAAGTTCTGAGAAATTTTTGTAATACACTTATTGTTTAAAAACCGTGGCAAAAATTCAAGTTATTATTATAATATTTAGTTATTTTTAAATAATTGTATTATTATAGTAATTGCATATTGAATATTTTAGGGTGAATTCTGAAGAACAATTACACTTTGTTCCTTTGAGTATATAAATAATAATCAAAGTTCTAATATATAAGTAACAATATTATGAATGAATAAATACTCGAATATAGTTTAATTATATTCTCATAAAAAAAACAATAAATTATATATATATATATATATAGAAGCATTAATTATACATATAATTATAAAAGATCGATCCAGGCTCTGCAATATAATTGAAAACCACTGCGAGCCGTTGGTGAACCGTTCGCTGATTGCAATTTTGATAGATACTATTTGCGTAACGTAAACAATATACGCTACACGGAACAATCAACATCCAGCTTTTCCATCGAGAAAGAAAAAAGAAGTAATTGATTACATTAAACGAAATTATTTAATATTTGGTTTTTACGAGGGCAAACAAAATATTTACCCGACGACTCATTTACACATTGAAAGATTAAAATTGTTTCGCGGTGAAACATTTCATTCAATAAAGCGTCTCTTCTGAGAACCGTCCGCGAACCTGAGTCAGAATCCCACGTTTCCATTTACAACCTCATCCACACTGCTAGCGTTATAAAATTAGCCAGATTCTTTAAAAACAACGCAATCCTTTCTTCAAGAAAAAAAAGCCCTCAACCAGTATAGTCTAAACTCCGATGCCATTTAGGAGCTGAAATCGTTTTTTCCCCCCAATCTTCTTAAACATTTGCATATACAAGCATCTTCTGACTCAGGCTATCTATTTATGCGAATGGTCAACGATAAAAGAAGTGTGAATCAGTGTGCGGTTGCACGGGGCAATGAGCGCTGAAAAAAAAAATCATGCTCGCGAGGAAACCCAGCGACATCGATGAGAAATCACGTGGAAAATAGATTTTTATATTTATAAATATAGCGGACTTTTCGGGATGACGTTAAGGCGAATAGTCTCATTAGTTAGCTATTTTACTTGCAGATGCGAGTAATTTTTCATGTGTGGAATGAGAGGGACGAAGAAAAGCGATGTCGAAGTAGTTCAATTCCCTCTGTGTTATTTCGGATGTCGGTGGGGATGATTTGTTCAGTCATTCATTTAGATGAGTCGTCGAAGAAGAATTCGCCAGATTCTTTTTCCTCATTATACTTTATTAGAGAATCATAAACTGAGCTGTAATTAGCCTAAATTTATTTTATCGAAACTTTTAATTATCATATTTACATATATTATTATATTGAATCCAGTATTTATGTTTTTCAGTAAGGAATTTCTAACATACTTCTAACATATCTGAAATAAGATAAGTAGATCAAAATCAATAAAAAAAAATTGACATTGACTATCATAACCAAATATTCATACCTACCAAGATATCCCAAATCAAATCAGGACCCTGTCAACCTATCAAAATCACCACACAAATCACATCACACTGCACCCTTTCCCCTTAACCTTAATTAATTATTACACATATAGGGACACCCACATACATATACCACATGTATAAACTTTCCACTCATTTTCTGGGCCGCGCGAAACTTTCCTTCCTCTCCTCCAGCATCTTACACTCTCTCACCCACACTTGAGCTTTCAGTCATTTATTTTTAGTGCCACGCACGGTCCGCTCTCTCTCTCTCTCTTTCTCTCTCTCTCGCGGCACAATAAGTAATAAGTGTCCTTCTACACTCACATATACCCACACATATACACATACATGTAAAATCGGCGCATCGTCGCATTTCTTTGAAATGTCTCCGAACTCTCGAGGTCTCGCTCTTTGGCTTTCCGCATTTTATATATTCTCCTTCCCGATGATCCGAATTGGCACGTGCGAAATCGAGCACACAAGCTTTTCCCCGAGAGTAGTCTCCGCCCGTTTGCTTGCTTGCTGTGCTGTGCGGGTGCAGCGCGCGGCGGCGGCGCTTAAATTGAGGTCAACTTTTGCTAGCCTCTCGAGGCAAAAAGTCGTCGTTTACTTCGTCTTTGTTTTACGACCTCACCTTCTCTCTCTCTCTCCTCTCTCTTTCTCACCCTCGGCCAATTTACTTAGCTAATGTGTTCTTAGGAGAATACGGTGTATGTTATATAGCTATACAATAAACGAAATAATCCGTATATGTGATTGATTATTATTGTACTATATACAGACGCGTGATTGTGTATATATCGCTGGAATATTTAGACTAGTGTCGGGATTAATAGGGCAATTTTATTCAATGAGCTGCATATCGATTTGTTCTCCTCATCGCACGTCTTTGAATTTCAAGTTCACCGAGCAATCGTTATCCGAAAGCATAGATATATATGTATATGTGTATACGTGCAACTACTCTATAATGAGTCAAGCTGTTTTTATTTAAGCTAACGCGTGCGCATGTGCAATATATATACGCGTAACTCACGCGGCTTACCGCCGAGTATTGTCGAAACATAACGCAATAGTACAAAGCCCCTGACTCATCGATCCTATCGTAGTTATATAGATATATAACGTTTTAGTTTTATCAAAACAACGAGACCATCGATAAATTACAATAAACAACATTTTAGCATTTCAACTATTGAAAGAAACCGTATAATATATACACACGTCGATACGGACAATTACTAATTTTCGTTTGACCAAATTAGCCTATACTTCACTCTCTATTATTCGACGAAGCCTTTCCAAAGTCAACCTTTCAAATAAAGCTGCAGTTTCTCCCCCTCCCACGGGCGTATACGTGCATTAGATTTTCCCCGAAGGCCTTGAATTTAGCGTGCATTTCGCGGAAATGTTTTGTGTGTATATCGCCGCGATGATTTCGTTTCGATAAATTCGACAGTAAAAGAGAGAGAGGGTATTTCAAGCGTTCCCGGCTTTATTTCCGAATGCTTTTTTAACGCGATATCAACTGAGAATAGTGCGATGCAAATATAGACTAATTATAGATGTGAGATATGCATATACATAATAGGTAGCAGATGAAATATTAATCGAACGCACAAATAATTCGATTTGATATAGCTTTCATTCTATTTCTGGTATATAAGGCGACTTGAAGCCAAAGTAAAACAACTTGATGTTTTCCAGTTCTTTAGCAGGTTTGCAACACGCATAGCTTGAACCATTTTACCTAATTAAACGAGACGAAAGGAATTCCCTGGGAATTTTTTAATCCTACATACGTGAGTTGTTACAAAAAGAAAAAAAATTATTAGTAGCACTACTGTTGCTGCTACGAAGAAAAATAATTAGCTTCCCTTACCAACCCAACCCTACTCCTGTAATTCAATTACATTTTGGTATATAGTTTTCTCTTTTCCAATTGCTTTTGCCTCGCCTGTAATGAATATAATATACGCATTCGCGTGGAGAGACGATTGATAAATAGTAGTAGTAGTAGTATAGCGGAAGAAACGAAGAGGAAGCGTGTAGTATTAATTGCCGTGATGCTGCAGTAGTGAATGGTTCTTGCTACATCGGTCATTATGTTTCTTTTTGTACTTGGACGATTTTTCATTTTGTGGGTTCCGGTGTAGGGTGAGACTGCTGTTTTTGTACAAGATGATTCCCTGAGATTTTGGTCTACGTAATTATTACAGCGCTTGAGGATCTTATAATTAACATTTTTTTTTCTTCTTAATTTCGTTTACTGATTAGTTTACCAGAAATTGATTCAAAATGTTTAAATTTTGTTCAATATTGTACGACACCTTCTTCAAGTCACTCATCATTCTAAAATGTTGTTGATAATACGTAAAAAACATTGAGGGCAAGCAAATTTACTTCATAATAATTGAAGTTTATAAAAGACATTAATTTATTAAAAACGCTTAAAACCTCATATATTTCTATTTTTTCAAAAATAATAAAATTTAATGTTTGCAAATTATTAATACAATTTATACACTAAAACGTTTTAATCAACCAAAGTTTTTTATAAATCCAAACGACAAAGTTTCTCATACTTAATTGAATTAATTAAGCAAGATAATACCCAACAACCGTATTTTTCGCCATGAAAAAATGAAAGAATAAGCCACCGGTATCTCAAAAAGAAGAAAAAAAAAAATAATTATTTCCCCACCATCAGGCAATATATAAACCACCACGACCAAACCCACGCTCAATACACAGAATCCATTAGACGGAATACCCTCCAAGAGAGAAAAAAAAGAAGTCAAACACGATCATCACATGACACTTATATACACACACACACCACCACCACCAACAGCGCTTTTGCCGCCCCCTGCGGCGAATTTATCACCGTAATTGCTGTAAAACGCGACAACACGCTCCAATTAACGTAGCGCGACGCTTGCACGCGGGCGGCGTACACGCGCGCGCGAAGATCGACGCTTCGCCGTTGTGGCATTTTCGTCGAGGCGCGGGCGAAAAATCTAACCTGACACCATTATGAACCCGCAAAAGCGGCCCCGCCAAAGTCCATAATTTCGCCTGTTGTCAACGAGAATAATGGCTGGCAGGCGAGACGACGATGCTGCTGTCGTCTGCACGCACCAGACTCGCGCTATATACGTGTAAATGTGTGTAGCATTGTTCTCGAGGATGGGTTTAGCTGAGTATTTTTGAGATGGGGTACGTGGGTTATCGAGATACGGTCTGGTTCGAAAGTGAATTTTGGGTTATTTGGATGGGAAAACATTAACGATAACGGTGCTTGGCGCGAGTATTCGAACGTTGAAGTATAATAATAATGGGTTGAGTGTAAAGGTAATGTTAATGAAAAAATTATGTAGTTATGGTACGTGTCTTTTTGATTTTAAAAATTTAATTAAATAAAAACCAATTTTATGTTGCTGCAAGAAAAGTATTTGATTCATCATGGTTTGCTGAATGAAACATATGGTGTTTCTATTTTTTGTTTATTTATTTGATATAGATAAACACTGCTGTATTTTAACAATAAAAGATATAAAAAATCAATATATTCTGACGTAAGATATTATAACAGTAGTAAATTCGTGTACAAACTGTGCGCCAATCATGTACAAGTTTAATAAAAAATATTATACGTAATTTATTTAACGAAACTCTGTTGGTCTTGTAAAAAAAAAATTTAATCTATTCTGAATTGCAAACAATTAATTTGAGATTACACACGGACTTTTTAACATTCCCTCCAGCAAGAGATTGTATTCAAGATTTAGAGGGTGTTTACTTTTAATTATGCTAATGCCTAGCTCATTTTTTCCTCCACTTAATAATTTAAGAAAACGTATTGACGCTAAAGACGTCTGGGTAAAAAGAAAAATGTAAATATTGACCCAGTGTGACACTTAATATGAGTAATATACTGCTTAAAAAAAAATGATAAATTTCCTACACTGCAATTAAGCAAATTAACAGCGATTTTTCAGTATATAATTATTTACAACATTCATTGATCGGATAATGTTTCATATAATCCTATTCATCTTGACAACTACGAACATTTTATATATCAATTTTCATTTTTTCATTTCACCACTGTACTTTCCAGCATTAACCTTCTCCAAGAAAATTTAATCCCAACAACATCATACATATCTCTCGTATCTTCTATGCCCACCATCCACCAAACCTCCCAATCCCCAGCAAAGCAAAAAAAAAACAAAAAAACCCCGCCAACAACCTCATCTCTCCGAATTGACGCGCGGGGCGAGCAAGTCCATCGGCACGGTGCTGTTCTTTGCTGGGGGGCCCCGCGGCTTGAAATAGCGCGGCCGAGGAAGCTGCTAACCCCGGTGCGCACCGCCCCGATATGCACGTGCAAATCGAAGGCATTAGCCGCGCGAGTGTATTTTGGGTATAACGCTCGTGTACCCGCGCCTGCTGCTGCTACTACTACTGCTACTGCTGCTGCTGTGCTGCCCAGATATACACATACAAGCGCGTCTCTCTCGCTCGTTCGCGCGCGCCGCCGGGCGATCTCTTATCGCGAGCGTGCGGGTGGGTGAGATGTGTTGTATATATATATATATGTTGTATAGTGGCGTTGATATTGTAGTGGCTGAGGAGGAGGGGGAGGTGGAGGGTTTGACCTCCGGTGGATCAAGTCAATAAAGGGTTATGAGGGTGCTCTTTTTTTTGAAGAGGATGATGTGTAGGAAAGAGAGAAAGAGGGAGATAATAGGTTGGCTTGAAGAGCTAATTTTTCTTTTGTTCAAAGGCTCTTGCGGGGTTCGGAGATTCGGATCAACATCGGGGTTAATGTGGTTTTTTAGTGTGATAATTTTTTTTAGGGATTGTAATAAAGATGCGGTAATGATGTTTTTATGGGTAGCGTATTAATATTTGAAAGGAATTATTTGGTTATTACTAACGATGTAAGTTGACAAAATTTTTAAACAATAATTTGACATATTTTGACAAAAGTTTTCTTATGTTTTAAAGAAAATTATAGTATATCTATATGTAAAATTTCTATTTATACGTATAAGTTACATTTACTTGATAGCTTGTAAATGATTACTATTAAAAATAGAAATTTTTATAGTGAGATAGAATCTAGAAAAAAATTAATTTAACGGTTTTGCATTCAACATTATTATTCTTTAATTATACTTAATTTTATTAAGGTTTGGAAACAAAAAATTCAAGTTAGATTTTCCATAAAAAAATTTATTATTACCTGTACTAATTTTTATCGGAATTCGAGTTGATCCCACCAACTATACTGTTGCAAACAGTAAGTTTTTCCTACATCAAGAAAACATCCATGTTAATGTTCTACAAAGGCTATCAACCTCTACAAGCCAACTTTTAATTTGCATTCAAATCGACGATAAAAACTTTCCTCTGCCATACACACCACTGCATCGTTATATAAATGTACATATCTGCTACAACACCATATCCTCAAACACCAAGGGAATACCTGTTTAAAAAGATAGTTTATCTGTAAACTGTATGAGATTACGGCTACTGGACCCTCTGAGAGTTAATAACAAAGCCGACAGCGTTTCATCCCAAATTATGTACCATACACTTGACAATGTCATTTACAACTTTATACGCAGGCGAGCTGGAATTGAATTTATAATGAAAATATCTCGACTCTTTTATCATATTACCGAGCGGAGTTGATAAGCTGGATGAAAAAATTATTCAGAGAGCTCGGTGATTAATCCTGCTT
This sequence comes from Torymus tubicola, assembly GCA_035583055.1. Lineage (NCBI taxonomy): Eukaryota > Metazoa > Arthropoda > Insecta > Hymenoptera > Torymidae > Torymus > Torymus tubicola. The sequence goes on along the minus strand of JAWWEQ010000045.1, from coordinate 25,646,290 downwards.
TTGCTTTGTCGGCTGCGCAACGAGTTTAACAGATGGCGTAGTTTTGCTCTCTAAGCTCCGAAATAGGATTAGCAGGTGTGATCAATGGTTTTCTCTTTGATATTGGCTTGATGATATAAATATATATAATTTTCTCATATGGTTTATACAAGTTTTTTTTTGTGGAGCATTTTGTAAAATAAAACCCTCACACCCAACACCTAAGAAAAATTCATTACCCAAACCACCTTCTTTCACCAACCCTTATAGTATAGCAATCAGTGGCGTCAATTCCGCTCCATCGAGGTTCCGCACCGCACAATCTCGAGAAAAGCGTGCACAGTATATACCCGCAACTCTCTCTCCTCGCAGGCGCTATTTCGAGATAACGCCTTCCCCTCCTTTTTATATATCGGCTAAAAAGACGCCGTAAAAGAGGTTTACAATTTTCGATGCACGAGTGTGTGTGTGTGTCTGTGTGTAGATTGGTCGAAGTATAGTAAAGGCGCCGTGGCGTCTACACGCCGTCGCTGTTTTGACAAGTCGGGGTTACTATAGGGTGAGGAGAGATTTCGCAAGCCAAGTGTGTCCGCGAGCGAATTGCTGAAGGAGATATAGCTTAAGCGTGGAGAGTTATAAGGAGTGTCGGAAATTTGAAAGTTCCTACGTCGGTGGTGGTCGTGACTTGAAAGAGGCTCTTTTCTTAGACTATATGGGAGGTTGTTTATCAATGGACGGTAGTGGCTTGTGGTATTGTTAGGTCGATGTGTATTCAAATGTGATTTACTTCAATTTTCAGAAAGCTTGGTTGGAGGTTGTATTATGTAATACTTTCTGGTTGAACATTTATAACCAAATGGTACAATGCTTTAGTAGGTAATATTAAGTTTTCTTTTGCCTACGTGTACTATGGTTTTTTTATTGTTTTCAATAACAACTAGTAGCTTTTGAAGACGGATAAATTTTTTCATTTAAAATTATTTATTAAAAGTATTTTTCCGGAAAAACACTACATTTTAACAAAACATACCGACCAACGATTAAATCTACATTAAAATCCGAAACTTTTTGGGTAAACCCGTGTCGTCTACACGTACCCGAATATCTTTTTTCTGCATCAACAAAAAAGATTCCTCAGGATTAAGTTCGAGGCAAACTTCCACCATAATGAAATTGAGCCACAGACGGACACACAACCGCTATATAACCCCGAGAAAACTTTCTGTACGAAAGTTTGAAGAAATATTTCATTCGACCGAAATTTCCTCTATAAAAACAGATTACCTGCAAGCTTTCTTTACGATTCTCTTACATACCCGTATGTGCTATATCTCATTGCAAAACTATACGTAAACCGTCAACTGCGCCAACTCTATACACAAAAATAATACAACACAACAACGACTACTACACACATCTACAATGTATCTCTCCTCTACATCACCTATACGCGTGCGGATCAAATAAATTTAATTGGAGCGCTCTCTCTCTCTCTCTGCTTCTCTCTCTCTCTGCTTCTCTCTCTCTCTCTCCTATAATACACCTCTGGTCATCATCGGTTCGAGCGTCTAAAAAGCGCGCGCGCGCGAGCGAGCGAGGGAGAGCAGCGAGTGGTATTTATAAATAAAAGCGGCGGCGGCCTCACCACGTGGCTGTTGCTGCTGCTATACTGATGCCCTGTAATATACAGAGCTGAAGGAGGTGGGGAAGACACTTGGGGAAAAAACGCGTGCGAGCGGAAGGTCTGCTATGGCAAGAGTATTTTCGTTGGGTGAGCTGGTAGTGGTGCTGGTGGTATAATGCGCTGTGAATGGAAAACTGCGGGAAAGTGGGAGTTATGGCGAGGGATTTTCTTGGAAGGCAGGAGAAATGACACGAGGAGGATGGATGGTTTTACCACACTCCGATGGTTTACTGTACCTGTGTATATATACGCGTGTATGTGTGTAGATTTATATATCCAGCTATATACACATACAATAGATACTGTTAATTTCATATAATGTTGTATTCCAAAAAATATGTAATTTTATAATTCGTATAGGTTTCTTTGTTTTTTTAGAAAATCAATTTTTTTTGCAGCATTAAAATTCAATATGCTAAAAGATATAATATAATCAGCTGTTATTTGCCCGCTTCGTTCAATGAAATATTATTATTCGCCTATAAGAGCGATCTTTTAATACAGGTATTATATGATTCTGGCGTCGCGAGAGTATGAATAATAATTTTCCAATAGACTAATATTAAGCCGTTTATTGATCGGTGTATACGCGCGCGGATAAAATTTTTATAAAGCAAAAATTCCACTCGACTTGTGTGTATATATGTATAAAAAAGTCTAGAGTGCCTTTGCCCTTCGGCTTTTCCACTCATTCTTGTATGTTTATCAGAGTAAAATTGCATGTCATCATTTTCTTTTTATTTCATCATATTGATTGAAATAAAATTAATAATCATTCTTCACGATTTTGAAGTTTGTATTCATGTAGCATGAATTTAGTAAAAAGTATTATTTATAGTACTGAATTACTATAAGTTGTTAGTAGCTTAAAATTCTTTTGAATTTTCAGTATTGATAACATATTTTTGAAGGTTCGCGAAACTACTCTCCACGTTGGTTTCTACAGACAAAAATAGATGGAGAAACAATTGATTCATAGACTAAGTTTCTTGAATAAGTGCTTAAAAAAAAGAAAAAAAAATAACCGAATAAATACGAAAACTAAACTTTAACTTTATACTCTGATACAAAGACAAATTCACCTAATAAACCACAACCACACAATATAAACATTTAATCTCAACCAACCCACGACCGTTTTTTTTCCTCATCCATTTATATTAATTTCTTCGTTATATCTTTCCTAACAAAATTCCCACCAGAGACAATTTCACCTCGTCACCGAAACTTCTTTGAACTTCGTACAACAGTCGACCTAAACTAATCAACGATTACGCTTTTACTCTAGTTCTCATTTCTCCTCTCTTCCTCTTTCGCACACATATATACATACGTATATATATATAACATACATAGATACAAGGTCCCGTCGAAAGCCATACGTCGTCGCGCTCGTGCATATAATCCTTCTGCAAGCTGCGCTCACCTCTGTCTCTTCTCTTCCCCCCTCTCTCTATCGTTGACGCGCGAAATTTGAAAAGAGGCAAGAGACTCGGAGCGCTCTAAATAAAGCGCTCAAGAGGGTCTGCGCCAGCGCGAGAAATGCAATAAAACTTATCTTCTCTTCCCTCTCTCTCTCTCCTTTCCTCTGTGATATACCCCCAAGGGAGAGAGAGAGAGAGAGAGTCCACGAAAATTCTTGCTTAGATAAGCCACGCCGACTGTCTGGCTCTCGTTAAATAAACGGACCATGCGCATGTGTGTGTGTGTGTCGATTCGTATTGCTGGCGCGGACTAAGTACGCTGCCGACGAAAATGTGTTTGGTCTAGATAAGTTGCCGGAGTGAAGAAGAAGAAGGAGGAAGAGGTGGAGGAGAAAGAGGAGGAGAAGGAAAAGCGCGAGTAAAAGTTTTGCCGAGCGACTGATGGACGTTATTGTCGTTCGCCGGAGAAACGTTTGTGCGAGGAGATGAGTCGACGATAGAGAATGGTTTTTCATCGTATAACAGTATCAAAGTTGCTTGTGTAATGCAGTTTTTTTAATTCTTTTTTTGTAAATCATTATAAGAAGAAGGTTGGAGAAAGATATACTTGAGAAGAAATATTTTTCTTTGTTTATATGTTTGGTTAAAAGTAGAGAATTGTAGAAGATTTTTAATTTAACAATTATAACAACTCCAATAAGAGAAGCTATATAAAGTCACCGTTAAAGCATTGATTTGTAATCGTTTAGATTCCGGGGGTATAAGTTTACTTGTTTTCACTCGAAAGCCTATAAAATGGCTATCCACAGTGTAAAGTTTCAATTGAACGTACCGCACGTTGAGCTTTAAACCACGGAAGCCATTTTAAAGAAGCAGAATAAAAAAGAAATACGTTGATATTACGTTGCGGACATTGTTAGAAAGAATATTATTAGAGAGTCATTACATAAACTTTTTATAATAAAAAAAAAGAGAGAGAGAGAAAGACGTAGGTGGTAGGCATAATACGTAATACGCGTGGTGTCATAAATATGCAGGATGCAGTAAAACTTTATTTTTAGTGCGAGTCAATATGTCTATAAACTATGTATAATAAAAAAAATATCAAAACTTAAAAATGGATAAGGTACTTATGGAGTACACGAGACGATCGTTGTAGAAGTGTGGATCTTGGGTGTAGAAACGAGCGTAAATTAAAAGTTAAATTACTTTTTTTTTCTTTTCTTGTAATACATATTTAATAACTCTATGCCTGAGTACCTACTTATCCAAGCGAAAATATTCGCAAAAAAACAACGTTTTTTCTATTAATAAAGTATGTAAAGAAATATCATGCAGTTTGAATAAAAAAAGAAGAATGTCTCCAATGTTAAAAGTTTTTGTTTGTTTCGTGCAGAATAACGTTGGTTTACCTATACGAAAACCTCGTTCAAACCAACAAATATGCAAAAAAACAAACTTTTAAAAACCTGAAATTCCCAAGTTTCATTAATCCTACATCTTAGTCATAGAAAACAAATTATTAGAAGCTGTTCTGTTTACTCATTCACAACTACATTTTTTCCACCCAAATAAACACTAAAATTCTGTCTGTTCTCCGCCACAACCGAGCACACATCGATCAGCTATAGTTCCAGAGAAAAAGAAAAATCTATCCCATATTTACAATCTCCCTTTTTTCCTCCAATCGCATTCTTCGTTTCACCCAACACGCAAAAACCTTACACGAGAGCTCAAACAAACGATATAAAAGCCGGGTTTTCTTTGCCTCTCTGCGAACAATCTCTCAGATAAACTGGCATTCAAAGTTCATGAACCTATACGCGATAGCGGAAGCAGCAGCAGCAGCAGCTTGCGGCGCATACATCAACTAATCCCAGAAAGGAAACGAATACACACACACACATACAGATACGAAATTTTTCATTTATTTATTCCGATCGCGCGGGGATCCGAACACCCTAACGAACCCTACTATATACGCATACGGCGGCGCTCGATTTATTTACCCGGCAGCTTGCGCTTCAGCCTATACGCGTGCCGTTTGGGATTTCCGAGAGAGATTCTACCAATATCCGTTGAAAGTCTCGAACGCTACTATACTAAAGTTTACGTGTGTATGTGTGTACATGAATGTGTGGATGTGAGGTGGAATCTTAGGCCTTTAAAGTTTCAGTTGTAATTTTGCAGACCGAGAGGCGTGTGCAATTTTTCATGGATCCCGTGTGTTTTCTGCGAGGTTATCGAGTGTGGATTCTACAGAGATAGAATTGGGAAAAAAGATGTTGAGTGGATTAATTATAGAATGTAACGACTGCTCTCGTTACTGTCATATGCATATGGTTGGTTACAGTGGCAAGCTACATAAAAGCTTACTTGGTTAATAGTTGTTTTATTGATTCATTCAAATTTATTTGTACCCTAATATTGAAAAGTATACAAAAAATATTACTATGTGGGGTTTAACTTACATTGGAATTGTAATATCTATATAATACAATCTTAGATCTTTTCTATAAGTTCATAATAACTACCCAATAACCTGTTATGATTGCATCTTCGATTTGATGGCTTTTCTAAGGTGATCTATAAATATACGACTATCTAAAAATCTTTTATCTTTTATAGTTCAAGACCATGTGGTTTTCCATCCATTGAGCGAGAGCACAATCTAAGATATAGTAAAAAGGACTGTAAACGCGCGTTTTATTATTAGTACTTCCGGTGCATATACGATTTTCAATGTTTCGAAGATCTTTATATGATCTTGTTATTAAGTTATTTTGGTAATAACAATTCGAATACTCGATTTTCGTATTTGAATTTCAAGTAGCATATATATATACATTGCTAGTGAAATTTATCGTTGTTTCGTTCTATCGTAACTACGGTTTTTGAACCATTTAATCATTTGTAATACTGTCGTCCAATGAATATATGAACTCCCTCTCTCGTTGTTATGAACACGCGATCTTTTATTATTTTTCAACGTATGTGCGTAAACATTACGTGTGTTTTTCTTTTACAAGGGGAAAAAAAAGAACTACTGCAGCAAAAAGCAGAAACAGCTCTGTTTTCTTTTCAGCGTAGAGAAAAAAAGGCTATTTGAAACCAAATAATGGTCTTGCCGTGTAAACAATGCGACTGCATGGGCTATTGAAAGTAAGAGAATTTTTCTTCACTGTGTGCGTGTGTGTATATACAATCGAAAAATTGGTCAATATTGACAATCAATCTCCCAGGCGTATAGGGTGAAATACCGTAGAGTACCGCGCGTATTTAAAGATTCAAAAGCGTTGCTACACGGCCAAATTTGTATTTTCCCTGCTACGTGATTCAATCGAAAAGTGCATACACACATGAGTTCAATATTTTACATTGTTAAATGTTCAATAATTACCGTCACTTATCTTGGTACATTTCTGAGATAAAATAGCGCACTATGATTATTGCTTACTTTTGCACGACCTTTTTCTTTGATTTTTTGAGTATTCGAAAAAATTCATGGTTTTGTAAAAGGCAATTTTGCTCAGTTATTCTAACATCCAAATAACACATTAATTATTAACAATTCACGTAACATCACCAACTTGAACTGTCAAATGTACCAAAACCTCAACGCTTCGCTCAGCAATAAAAGTCGACCGACCAAGTCGTTTACCCGGTGTATATAATCACCTCGAGCTTACTAAATCAAGGTCAACTCCCCAGCGACAGCAGAGGGTCTTAAATAAAAAACGAAGAGAAGAAGAAACATTAACTCACCACTGTCGGCGTAGGTCTCGGAGCCGTAACCATCTTGAAGGCCACTCGACCATGTGCCCTCATATTTGGCGGTTGAGGTGGTCGATTGTCTCACACCGTAGCGACCCTTGAAGCCCTGCGTCCATTCGCCCCGGTAGACCCAGCGGCCACGCGTCTCCATACCCAGCCCATGTCGTTTGCCATTCTGCCATTGGCCTTCGTAACAGGAGCCGCTGGAATGATAAAAAATGTCGGTGGTTGGTTATTTGTATCTGGGTACCAGGGTGTTGCTGAGTGATGAATAATTTTTACCGATTTTGGGAATGAGAAGTTTCTTTTTTGGCTTTTTTTTTAAATATGGAGGTAAAATTAAGGTAAATAAATATTTTTTATTTATAGTTTGGCAAAGTGTTAGTGAAAAAGATAACTGATAAATTGCAGAAAATACGTCTCATTAAATTTTTTATAATCTTAATTATTTTTAATTAAGTTGTATCAAAATTTAATGTGTTCATTTAGTATAACAAACATGAGTTTGCAGTTCTGCCGTGTACAATTGTCAATCCGAACCTCTTACCTAATAATATTCAGAGAATATTTTAAAGATATGTATAAATATATTAAAATTAAATTCTTCAAGATTAAAGCATCAATAGCTTTGAAAATAAAAAAAGATGTTAGGTAAATAGATGTTTTTATCTGAAGAATCAAAGAAGAAACGAAATACTGTTATTTTTAGTGTTCGATGCCAAATACATTAGGCGATGAAATATTTCACCGATGAACTTGAAACACTTTCCCGCCGTCTTTAAACGACGCCCTAAAAGATGACAGTAGGGTTTGGGTTATCCCAAAAAAAGCATTTCGTACACGATTAAATAATATACTTTAGAGTTGCGCAATTTTCTGAAATAATTGAGAGGAAAAAAGGGAATGTCTAGAATGATATAGTTTTAATTGAAGACCACGAGAACGCGTCGCAGTATTTTCTTTTCTCTTTTTTTTTTACAACGCGGTCGTGGCCAACTGGTTTTAATAACTTTGGTATCAGAACAGATGTGGAGAAGTAGTAGTCGATTCAACGATCACGGCCCTGACTTCCATCGTTATATACAAGTGTGGAAAGGACAGCGTGTGCTTCGACTTGCTGACACTCACTTTTTTGTGCTTGAATTCTTTCTACGTCAAATGCTATATAGTCAAATGACGATTTCTAATCATTCCGGCTCTTGAAGTTTTATTTGTAATTGTTTTTTCGTTGAAATGTTAAAAAAAAATATTTGATTTTTGCTAATTTATTGTTCTTTAGTTGAAGTATATACTATCAAATAAGTTTAACGATATTCTCTCAATAAAAGTCGACCCTCCAAAAATCAATTGGCTTACTTTAGGTATCCCGTATCAAGAATAAGAATCTCTTCGGTTTCGGCTTAGTGTCCAGCAGAAACTTGAGTCTTATCGGGCTCGATAAGCTTTCCAACGCAAAAAAGAAGGTTAGGGATAAAGAAAATGACATGGGAATCTCCATAGCGAAAGACAATTACTCTACGTACTTGGTCTATCGATCTGATTGGTTGATGCATTTAACCTCAGTGGCATATTCAATAACAAAACATGCAACATGCAAAATAGCAAAACATTAGGGGTTCTCACCGCCTATAACGATACACTTGATGGTGCTTTGTGACGCTTAGATAATGTAAAAATTACATAAACAATATCAAATGTTTATTAATCGATGATCCAATTATAGTTTTTATAGTATACACAACTAACTTTTCTACCTATACTATTCAAATAAATACTATGAAATATTAAACAATTTACATTCTCTGTAACGTTTTATTATGTAACAAATTTATTTTCGCTCAATAATTATCTATTCACTTTAATGCATTTCAATTATCCGATATAAATAAATTACACTGCATTAATACTACCGAATAAATCATCAATATCCATTGTTCATTCCCTTTCCACGCATCAACTGACTATAATACAGTTAAGCATTCCCAATATCCCAGCAACAATTTCAACTCTAATATTCTTTCTCACAATCCACAAGCTTTAACGTATTTTGACCGCATGAGAGAATTTTCGCGGGCGCGTAGGCTGTATGCCATTAGAAAGCCTCATAGAGAGAGAAGCGCTTATATACGCGTGCGTGAGCAAGCCGCGCGCGCGCGCACACGCTTCTCGTGACAGCTGGATGAAAATAGCCACCCGTTACGAGCTTTTGTAATTTTACGTTTATTGTTGCGCGCCCTGGCGGGATCGTCGTCGTTGTCGACGTTACTCTCTCCCTCTCTCTCTCTCTCTCTCTCTCTCTCTGGTTCCGAGAAATTTTTTTTTACGTTAATGTAACGACGTTACGTGGGTCTGGGAAAAATCGCATGTGAGGTTATGAAAATTATGAATAATTGAAAGTTATTGGGTATCAGCTGGTGTATAATAGTTTAACAATTGTGTGCGTAGATTTATTAATATTTGAGAAACAATGGATTATCGGTGTTTGATAATTTATATGTTAATATAATTATATCTCCGAAGAATTTATAGTAGTTAGTTTACGTGAGTTATAAATTTATAATCATTTTATATTATCCAATACACATTGAAAATACCATGCGGCAATTTAAAATAGTTTTACCATTAATTTATTTACTAATTTACACGTGAAAAACACGACTAGATTTAATTATGAATCGCTTGTTTCAAAATAGTCAGAATTTAAGTTCCTCTCTAATCTTTACGGGTGTGTTTCAGACGCTCAATAAAGATTAGTGACATGCTAGATTTATTACTATTCTAGAGGTTGCAATAAAGTTGAAGTGTCGTCTTCAAAATAGCAATAAAACGTATATAATTTCGTCTTAATTAACCGTATCTAATAATTTTCATGCAAAATTCCTGGGACGCTTTTTAATAACAAAAAAAGAAAAACCTTCCCACGTCAATATACATCGTATGCTACATTATCCACCTGCCCTTTAAAAAACTAAACCTGACACCATTACTTCTTATCCCACACAAAAATTAAAAAAAAACTAATCAACCCACAACCGCACCAATTATACCGATCACCCTCTTACCCCTTCACATGTACAAAGATAAGCATCGTTTAAAAAACACAAGCACATCCTCCTACAACCCTTCAAGAATTCCCCTCGCTTCAACTCCTCTCTCTCTCCCTCTTCCCTTTCACCCTTTCACCGTATACGCTTTATCGCCTCGGTAAGAGGGGAATTTTCGCACGCTCCCAGAGCAAGAGAGAGAGAGAGAGATGCATCTGTCAAACGCACGCACACATACGCGGCGCTGCTACTGCTACTGCCACTGCTGCTACGTCGTCGCGACGGCTGACCTTGCTCCAGATGCGCGCGTGCGGGGAATCTCGCGCAAAAATGTAGGTTACTCAAAAATATATCGGTGGTGCGGGCGCGCGAGAAACTGTGTGTGTGTGCATGTGTTTTTTTTTCTTGCTTTTCCTTCGTCTTTTTTTCTAAGGGTGAGACGACGACGACGACGATGTGTAATGATGGATCGTGGAAGATGTGTTCAATAGATGTTTTTCTTTTTTCTGAGGATGGTAAGGCTTTTTTTTAACTGATTGGGGAGATCAATTCTGGGGCTGTCGAATGTTTTTATTCGCGTTATTTGTTTGTTCGCGTATCGTAGATTAATCTCGTAAACTGTCATGCGTATAGTATAGAGAAACAAATGAATGAAAATTCATCTATACGAGCTCAACCGAATTTATTAAAACCATTTTCGATAACGGAATATAAAAGATTCATTGTCATATACAAACGTTCCACTTTGTACATGTTAATAAGACCGTTATTCCTTCAAATTAGCGGGAACAACATTACCCGTGTATATACTATCGTCCAATCTTTATAGCACGCGGCAACCTTATTAAAGCCGCATCGTTAAAACTACATCATATATATACATATAAAACGACGCGTTGCGCCTCCCAATCGTCATTACCCGATTACCTAATCATATACCTTCTCTTCTTTCTTTCTCCCCTATAGCAATTATCCTATTTCTCACACCGTTAATTCCACCTCGCGTCGCTTTATATATATACGTGTACACACCTTCAAGCCCTTCATTCACGCGCGTGCGGAATGCGGGAAGAAGAAAAAAAAATAAGCACCTCGTCGTGTTTACTCGCGTGTTTGCGAGCGATAGCATCTGTTGTTACGCGAACGGAAGAACAGGCGAAAATTAATAGCTATACCGCCCCCTACAGCGATATAGAAGGGGAAGAGAGAGAGAGAGAGAGAGAGAGAAGATTATCGACAGTTTTTGCTGCTGCTGCTCAATTGGCTGCAACAATGATATACGTGTAATTTTGGGAGCAGGGGAATGACACGTGGTATAAAGGCTCTCGTGGAATTTTTTTTTTCGGTTAATCGATCGTGCTTTTACGGTTATGATTCGTAAGGTGAGGGAGCAGGAAGTCGAGCGAATATGCGGTTGATCGATATGTTTGTTTTTGTTGACGTGTATATACACGAAGTATAAGATATGAATATATATATATATATATATATATATATATATGTGTGTTGGAATGAAACTACAGCATTTTTGTGTTACGTATAATACATGTAGCTTCGGTTAGTGACAAGTGGAAAAAGTCAGTATTAGACACGTGTATATAGTATACACGTTCGCGTGTTCTCGCTTTAAGAGTCACGAATGTCTATATATACATAAGTGTGACGCGAACGCACTTGCTTTCGCTCTTGTTGCGCGTGAGTTTCTCATTAGCCCCGCCTTAATTTAAAAAAAAAAAGAAGAAGAAAAAGCGAATATATAATTCGAAGAACCATTTAGGTCTGGATTCCCTGGCGAGTTGTGTTCTAATTATTTCTAGTCTCATTACATACCAGAGCTACATATATTACACTCGCGTATAATTTATATATATGAAACAAACCCAACGATGCGAGATAAATTTATTACACGTTAAGAAGAAGAATAAAAAAAGAAATTGTATGTAACTTGTATAGTGTTTCTTAAAATGAAGGCTATGTACTCGTAAAATGATGATCCCAAGACGACGACGACGGTGTGCCCTTGACCTAGTACCAATTCCCTACACACCTACTTCTCTACGTCGTACTCCCTCGCGAGCCCTTATATACGCAAAAACGTATAGGCCCTACTACAGCACGCCTACCACTCGTCAAGCACTAAAAAAATCAACACACATACATGCTCGCCTCCTAATTAGTCCTCTCTACCTCTCTCTCTCTTTCGTGAATTCGCACCGCACAATGTTCCGGCTCCCTCCTGTATTTGTGTATATATGTGTGTGTGTGAGAGAGAAAGAGAGAGTGGGAATCCGTTGGTAGTCAATCGCTCGGGAGGGTTATTTCGAACCGCGCTATTTTTATGTTTACCTCTCTCTCTCTCTCTCTCTCTCTCTTGCGGCGCGTGTAGGTAGTTCCCGCGCGTATATACCGAGGTGGTGCACTCGGGCATTTATATATATATGCCTCTCAGCTGTGGGAATAGGTTAGATGCTGTATACGTAAGGTCGTACGTTGGTCGTGAGGATGTGTAGGTGGCTGACTGTTCGCATGAGCGAACGTAATGTTGTGTGTGTGTGTGTGTGTGTTTGTCACTTGGGTTAATTATAAGTGTGCGTGTGCGAGTGGGGCTCTCTGCTGTTGCTGCTGCTGTTCGAGCTGAAGAATAGGTTAGTCCGATGAGTAATTTTTAACAGAGTGAATGGACGAGCTGAACAGTCATCGAGAGAAAATTTTGTGTGTATGTGTGTATATACATATATAGGTATATATATAGGGATGGTATGTAACTTGGGCAATTACGTTCTTTGCAATTGTTTATGTTTTGATGCTATTTGTATCGATCTTAGTAATGTGATAATCCGATAAAAGTCTGAAAACCCTCCAGATATAACATTAGTTTTAATCAGACTTAGATCTTCAAGTGCAGAATATCAATTAATTAACATTCGTGTACCTTGTAACGTATTTACATTAATTCGAATTACACGCAGGTACTATACAGATTACAAGCTTTAGAGTGTACAACGTTATAATTGCAAGCAATACTACCACCACCTGAAAACTAAAAAATGAATAATATCGTTCTTTACTTCCGTTACTAGTCCTATATATATATCGTTCGATTTCCCACACACACGTGACACTCTAATGACTTTATGAGAGGTTACAACTTCGAAGGTACCACCACACAATGCTAAATCGGCATGATATGCAAATAACCGCGAGCGTGGCGTAAAACTCGGTTTATCAAACTGACGTGTGTGTGTGTAGTATACCTGTTGCTCACTTTTTCACCTATACTAGGTATCAGAATGCAAATTATTTCATCGTACATCTTCATATTATACCACACTCATCTATGTATATCAATATAATTCAATGTACAAGAAGTTATACGCGTGCGCTTCACTTTCTCTATAATACAGAGTGAATCGCGTTAGATCACGCGCGTGCGCGCTCTGCAGCGTACTTCTGCATTAGTTAACGGTCTCCTCGAGAGCTTCTCCTTTACTACCCCCCTTCCGACGTTAACGACTATATACGTATGTATATATACGTTCGTGCATACATCGATTCACCCTTGCCGGCGCCATTGATGCGATATGCGCAGGATAGAGAGAGGGAGAGAGAGACTACTAATGGCTTTCAATTTCTTGATTCGATTACGTAATGAGTTGAGCAGCCTAACATCTCCCCTCCTCCCCTATCCGTTTCTCTGTTATGTGATTTTCTATTGGCTAAGTATTGTCGAAAATTTCGTTATGTAAGCGATGTGGGGAAAGAGAGAGAGAGAGAGAGAGAGAGAGAGAGAGAGAGGGAGAGAGAGAGAGAGAGTGGTTATGCCAGAGAGTTTGGACGGATCGTTATCAATGTTATAATTTAGCGAGTGAACCAATGTATAATGTTCAAGCTTTAGGAAAAATACGTTTAGAATGGTATATATTTTTAGGCAAGTTATTTATTTATTCCTATAAAGTATACTATACTACGTAATATAGGAGATGAAGTTTTTTAATTGTTAGAAATTAGAATAGAAATATATATTTAAACAAATTTAGCGTATTTTGTTGTACAACTAAGAGTTTATGCACTTTTAGCGATAAAATTTATCGTTCAGTTTGACATAATTAACATTATCATGTGACCATTAATCTCGAAAATCTAGGTAATTAATTTACAGCTACTGTGCGATATCATTTTTTCTAATTAACTTTATTTTCATCGCGCCTTTGACTATGTTTCTTCTGTATTCATCATCATCATTTATAATCATACTAAAATAACGTAACACAGAGGTTAAAAGTTCTGAAAAAATTACAAAATGTCCAGTGACATTGAGCAGAAACTGTACCAGCTCGGTAACCGATTATATGACAATAAAGATTCTTATTATATTTTTCATGCTTTAACAGTCGTTATAAAAATATTAGACGTTTGTAGCAGTAACAATCAGAATATATAGCAAAAATATGTAAGTCATATATATTCTCTTTCGTGTAAACTGCACCAGAAACTTTTGCAATTGCAACGAGAATGTTTGACAATTATTAATGTAGTGCACGTCGTGTTTCTCTACGATATCATGTGTATATGCACTGTACGTAACATCAACTTCAAAAGAAATTTCATCCTCTTTCAACTCATATGGTTTAAATCCGGAAGTTAAACTTTAAAGCTTTTATACTTTACATTATTTATGGCTCAAGTATGTAGTAGCTGGGTAAAGCTACATCTGCAATATCAAACTATCAGCTTCTTGCGTAAATTCGAATAATATTTATCTTTACTAACTACTAGGCGACAAAAAAAAATGAGTATATGGAGGAATATGATATAACCTTTATGCGATAAAATTAACGTCTATTGTTATATAAGGTGTCGAGGCAAACCGCGCAGAATGAAACAAATTAGTAGGCCTGGTGCTACTTGATCATAATAGCCTAAGTACGTTTAGCGTAAGGGCCCGTATCAGTGTCTATATAACGGGAAGCAGGGATTGACAAAGCTTTTGAATCAAAGGCTTATACACGGATAGTCCCTAGTATGCCTCGTGTAGGCCTGATCAGCCATCGGATAAATTAACCTTAAGCCTAACGCGTCTATCGAACGTATTAAATTCCATTTTCATCAATCAGTACAAACAATTACGTATGATATATTAATCCAATAGAAAGTTTCATTTTGATTAACATTTAGAAACTGGAAGTAATAACGTTTTAATTAAAAATGACCTAGTAGTAGTGCAGTAAAAAATTAGTATATGAAAAAAAACCTCTGAAGATTGGTTTAAAAACTTTTGTAATTCTTACCAAATTATTAGACGTTTAGTAATTCTTTCTTAAACTTTTTCTCTTCATGTATAAACAACTATACTATTGTAATTGACTCAAACCCATTCATTATCGGTAAATTTTCAATTACAAGGTCAATCTCGACTGACCTTCCCATACCTCTTTGTTCAACATCCCCTTCTATCATACAATAAGACGTGTGTATACTTCCTACCCTATCAAAAATCCAGAAGAAAAACTTCTTCTCCTTCCGCCTCTCTCCAATCCGAGCAAGCATCACCTCTCTCTCTCTCACCTCGACCTTGAAAAAAAGCACGAACCTGCCCTCCACGAGAGAAAGTCTCTGCCTCTCTTCACGCGCTCGTTTCTCTCTGTCTGTGTTATATGTCCCAATCAATTACCATATACTCTGTTCGTTTCGCAACGCTTTGCCCGAAAAAAGTTCCCCTTCTCTTTCTCTCTCTTGCTCTCCCCTTCTGCATCCAGATATAGTGGCCCTGAACCAGGCACGGGTTCGAGTCCCAGTGACCTGGACTCTTGCTACTGTCCTTGCACTCTCTGACCCGCTTTCGCGCTTGGGAGACAGAGAGTGAGAGAGACACAGAGTGAGAGAGAGAGCCTCAGGATCCCTTCCCGGTATAAACGCTCGGAGCCCCTAAAACGTGTCAAGGTCCCTCGCCGCCGGTTCTCATAACCCAATACATACACGCGTGCGTGTGTGAGTTGAGATCCCGGATGGGATTATTCGTGCCAGGGTAGAAGAGGGATTTTCACTATGGGAAATAATGTGGGCGCGTGCGCGTGAAACAGCTAATGGTATACGCCTTATGCTTTGAGTCACAGGTGATATGTGTGAGGATATTATTTTTCTGGTTTAGCGATTTGTCGTGTGCGCGTCGTTCGTGGAAAATATATAAGGGATAGAGCGACGAATTATGGTGACATATTTCATTGTGCGAGGTTGTGGAAAATGGGTTGTATTACATGATATATATATGGCTGTGTATTATCGTATTAATGGAAAGTAGATTAGAGGAAAGCTACAAAGGGAAGAGAAAAGGTCTAGATTGAATTCAGATATAATTCTCCGAGGGCAAGGACGACTGCAGGTAATAGATTTTTGTCCGGCTAAATGTCATTTTCTCTATTCAGTACAGAGGATTATATCGATATTAGAGGTCAGCTCTCTATTGAAACTGAAATTGCGTCATCTCTTACCCAAAAGAGAAAGAAAGGAGAATCCGAAGTTTCGATTCGACTATTTAAAGTCTTCGCTTTTAGATTGATTTTTCGTGCGAAATATATAGGATTTTAATTGAATTTTTCGAAAAATAGCGATTTTAGAACTAATGGAATTTATACGAATTTCACGTGAGTATGAACCGTATACTATATATATATATATATATATACACCACAACGGTTGAAACCTTCATCCAAAGCTAAATGTTGTCCCAGCGCCTACGGGCATCCCTGTTGCTCCTCTGAGTAAATAGATGTAATCTGGCCTTTGTCGAGCAATTTCATTTGTATAGGCTGAGTGCGCACTGCGCTAAAACAAAGGCTATTTTTGAAAATTCAACTTCAAAGAGCGAGCACCTGTGCAAGCTACTTTTGTTAAGTAGCCTCGGAGAATATTACATCAAAGAGTTTGAATCCTATATACATATACATATGAAATTGCTATATTTAAGAACGCGCGGAATAAACAATTGCGACTGATGGAAAGGGGCATTTGAAGAAATAAATTTTTCAGTTTTTGCCTTAAAGCGAATTTTACTTTTGCATGTTATTATAAAAATTGAAGTAATTTTGTTATTGTTTTAGAGATTGTAAGGATTACGCCTTAATTAAGTAGTAAAGGATGTAACTAGTCAGACACGCGCCTTATAAAGGCAACCATTTATACTAATAGTGTCCCTGATGACTCTTGTCACTTTTATGTATATTTTATTATTATTTTAAATCGCACGATATTGTGCAACTTATAATACTAATTTTATTAAATTTTTTTAAAACTATTTTTTAAAGTTTTTATCGCATATTGATTTTTCCATTATAAAATGCTCTATTCTTTTCAGATATTAAAACGACTCTTTTATTCTTGTCTACAGGGGATTGATCAATTTGCTATGCAGTATAGAATATGCTTTCAGTAGAATTAAGCCCGTTGTTGAAACCATTTATCAAACGGCGTAGTTTCGGGATTTGCAGCATATTGAACATATTTATCATCATAAAGGGATAGGAATTTTGGATAATTAGCTAAATTTTTTACTTTAGTGTTAAATTATCTTTTACCAATCAAACGTTTCTGTCAAAAACATCAACAGACAATTGTTAAATCTTTCAATCTCTAACTCATAAAAAAGGAAACTAAAAAACCCTTAGATTCGGAGACAATTGTACACGCATAAACCACATCTAACTTGTTTATCAGATTCATCAGTACCCAGAAACTTTAAACTTGACTCACCTAGGCCACGTGTAGACACCGGATACCTCGAACCCGTACTGCCAGCTACCAGAGTAAGCGCCCTGGCCTTTAGGTCCTGTGCAGACCCCATGGCCATGAGCTTTGCCATCCTCCCAGCCGCCACAGTATGTACCACCGTCGTCGAAGTCGAACCGGCCGCCGTTAACTTGGGCGCGGCCGGGCACCATGCCGGGCGCCAGCTGCTGGTGTCCAGGGCTTTGGGGCATCTGCGCGCCCCCGGCAACCCCATTCGCCGGCTGCTGTGATTGCTGCGGATTTTGCATTCTTCGTGATGCTGCTGCTGCTGCTGCCGATGATGATGAAAATGATCAAGGGACAAACTAGTCCCTCGTTTTACCGGCGCCCCGTCCGTGGCTGCAGCTGTCTTTGAGGATGGTACCCTTTAACGCGGCTTCCTCAGGGCCGCGGACGAAATATTGGTTGCTTTTTGCTGCTGCTGCTGCTGCTCGGCTGCCCGCTCAGACGCGGCAAAGCCTCTTCCATCCTCCTCGGCTGCTGGGCTTCCTCCTGCTGGCAACACGTGGAGAAAGTTAATTAAAACTTGAGCGAGTTCGTGTGTTCTTCGCTTCTTGGGTAAGGGGGGAGGAGGGATATAGGCGTGTGGGAGGATGTTCAGGGTTGCGATGATTTCTCCTGATTAGATAATAATCGTGATCAGGTTAGGTGGGGTGAGAGAGATATATAGCCGAAGGGTAGCATTTAACGTCGTGTCTAAGATAAATAATTAGACCGAATCGTTTACCATTCATGCTGAAATTAACAATGCCGTGAAAAATCCATTGTACGATTGCTGTTTAACACCAGTATTACAATCAGAACAAAAGTTTGATAAGCTAGCGAATGAAATTATTTAACATATGCAGCCTTAACATTAAGGATTAACTTTAGCTAGAGATCACGTGGATAATACAGCCTTAATTACGTGCAGCGAAAGTTCATATCAGAGCTCTCGTAGTGGGTATAACAGGGAAAAAAAAGGTAGCGATAAGAGCCATCGCGTGGGCGAGGATAACGTTGAATAACGCAGACCATCGAAATTCGATAGCCAGTCTGAAGAGTCGTGCAAGGCATGGTAATGAATATCATTTTGCGGAACAACGACGTATACTGATAATAAATTTACGCACGGACGTTAGGTATACATTAAAAATATATACGTCCAAGGTGCCCAATCTACTTCGAGGGGTAAACAAAGATTGAGTGTATTGATACATTACTAATGAAGCGAATAGGCTTGTACAAATGGTATTTTACGAGGGGAAAAAATAATGAATGACGTTATATTTTTAAGAAAGAAAAATTTTTGTCTGTTTGAAAGCAGGATGTATTGGAGTTTGAATGTATAGCGATAATCCCGCAGCTAAGTACGCGCTTACGAGTTTATTTTCCCGCTGATGCTATGTATATTGGTGACGTTACGAGTGGGCCGGTAAATTTCGTAGCAATGTTTTCCCGATATCTGATACACATTAACCGCGCTCCAGCAAAATCTGATACACACTATCATCGCTGCGTTTAGCGCAGAATTGTTGTTTGAATTGTGTGGAATGCAGATTTAATGTGGGATGTATCAGTATAGTTGTAGTAGTTAATTAGAATCCATCGCAATATATCGTTTAAATATATTCATGACTAATTTTTAATAAAATTCTAACAGTGATGTATTATTTGAAGCAATTTGGTCATATTTATTGAGTTTACATAACTCGAAGACGTTATTCCTTGTTATATCATTTTGACTGTCCAAAAATGTACCCATTTTTATATACGAAACGACAAAAGTTTTATACAGAACTTACGTAGCTTTCAAGATGATTGCATTAGAATTCTATATACATACGAGCAAGGTAACGCAAAAGAAACTATAAGAAAAGATTTAAAAGTTATTGCTTTGAAAATCTCGTTTGTGAAATCCACGCTCGCGAAGCTTCGAGAAATGTTAAAAAATAAAGTTTTCAAGAATTTTCGACCTACTTCTCGGCTCGAAAGAATCGAAAAAAATGTAGTTAAACTTTGGTAAGAGACTATGAAGAGAAGCTATATACGATTGCACGTCACTAACGACCGACGAGCTATATACTATTTGTTGCAGTTTATATGCAGCTAAACTTGTTTGTTTTATGTTACACACTCTTAACTTCAATTTTCTTTCGAACTGACTGAATTTCTCTAGCTGACTACATATGAAATTTATAAATTAAATTCTGATTTTGTAATTTACGAATTCTCGTTAACTCTTATTGCATCTTGGCATTCAATCGATGATGCCTACTTAAACTTTTGCAAGCCTAATTTATTATTAAATTACTTCGACTAAGAACCTACTGACCAATACTAACTTCCACACGTTACAATTTACCATATACACATAACCTCAAAATTTTCTCTCTACAGCCACGTAATAATGTAGTAAAACTACTATAAACCACGTAACAACTTTAACATTCGTAGCAACTAAAAAACGCATGTTACGCGAATAATTCAAAGCAAACGTTTTTCGCCCGATACAAAATGTTTACTTTCGCGCGCCTATTTATAAATTGTTGCACACCCACACGCCGGTTACCCGTCCAAGGCAAACACACAGATACACGCGCCCACAGCGTCCCAGTCCCCGCAGCTCCGTAAGAAAAGAAGAAGAAGAAGAAGATGATGATGATGATGAAGAAAAAGAAGAAGCAGAAGAGAAGAAAAAAATCTCATCCTATTGCAGGGTATGTCAATGAAATTCACGCGCATCGAGAGAATTCGTAATACAAACACATACATACATACATACATATATATATACGCACGCGCATCACAGCTGCTGCAGGAGAGTCTGCGTATACGCGAGTAGCGCTTTATAAATATAGAATCTATCATAGACTTATGGACGCGCGCGCGCGCGCGCGCGAGGGTCGCGCTCTCGTGAATATTTTAGCGGCGAGAGAGCAGCGGCAAGTGACAGCCGCAGCAGTGGTGCGTGTGTGCGTGTCTACGTATATGTATATATGTATATATGCACACGCGTGTGGAGAGCTCGTCGTCATTGACAAAGATGGCGACTGTGCGCGCGTGCTCTTGGCAATCGCGTTGTGTGTAGCACTTTCTTCTTATTCTCGCCTCACGCGCGCGTACCTAATTCGTGTCGAACGTAATGCGCGCGCTACGAGCCCCGGCTGCGGTAGTATACGGCCGAGACACACAGTAGTCGATTATTCCTCCCTCTTTCTCGTTCCCTCTCTCTCTCTCTCTCTCTCTTTTCTGTGTATGTGTCTGTGTATATATATATACAGTACACGCAGGCGTGAGCGTTCAAGCTCAAAGCGTTGCCTCGTGCGTGTCCGTTACGCAACGCGCTTCTATAAGCATCCGTGATCTGCTAGGAATGTGGCTCCGCGAAGGCGCGAGCGAACGAGAGGGAGCGGTTCTTCTCTTTTTCTCTCTCTTTCTCGTTTGCGTGCGCGATGCCGCCACGAGCGAAAAGTGAACGTCGAAGACGGACGCTGAGTATATGAGCCTAGATATCCTAGGTTCACTCTTCTTTGCTGCGTTATACTCATCGACTGGAATCCAGTGATGCGTCACGCACTTTGAGAACTGGAGCTTTCGGTGTGTTTATTTATTAGGGTTGGTCGCTCAACATGCTCGTATACAGTATGAAAGATATAACCTTATTTGTATGGCATTCTACTATAAGCTGACTAGTAATATTTTAGGAGTGCAAAGTCAGCTTGGTGATCTATTTACGATGCCTGTCTTTCTCTCTCTCTTGCGCGCACACCGGTCATTACAAATTCAGGAAAGAAGGTGTATAAAAAGCAACAGCAGCGAGTCAACAATTCATTTTGACAGAGAGAGAAAGAGAGAGAGTCTGATGCACCGGCACGAGCGGTTACTATTTATAAACCAGAGATGCACGTTTGAGTTACCTATTTTCTGATTCTGGCAGCCAATTGTTTTGGTCGCGCTTCGGTCCGAGGAGGAGGAGGAGGATTCCTCCGTGATCCGTCAAAAATCGCCGCGCTTTTGGGCGGCTGATTTGTTTGTCTGTTGTATAGTATTTTCGTGACTTCAACGAGACAATAATAAACCAGCTGATGGTTATAATATTAAGCATGATACTTCGAAAAAGACGCTATATGACATCTAGGCCAGGATATTTTTTTGGCCTTCTATAAAAGGAAAATTTTTTAACATTAGAAAAACGACCTTTCGAAATAAGCTAAGCTATAGTAATTTCATCTCTTTTTTTACGATAATACTGTCATCTTTTTTCTTATTTTGACTTTCTATATTCTCTCTTTTACTCTCTCTCTCTCTCTCTTTCTCTGCAACATTGTCTTTACGAGCGTTAAGCTAGTCCCGGGCGAATTGGGCGTATCTTTGATCAAAGAAAAAAGAGCGACGAAAAGCGAGACAGGCTACATGATGAAGTAGCAGCAGCAGCAGCAGCAGCAGCAGCAGTAGTAGTAGTAGTAGTAGTAGCAGTGAAAAGAGAAGAAGAGATAGAGAAGTAGAGAAGTAGGAAGAAGAAGAAGAAGAAGAAGAAGCTAGATAGAGGTGAGGCTGCTCTCTAGGCTACACTAGCCAGCCGGAGCTACTATTTTTACCATGGGGTACGCGAATTGTTCCCCGTCTCAAGCTAACCACGGCGGCTAGCGCTGCTACGCGCCTCGTGGCAGAAAGAGAGAGAGCGAGAAAGAGAGAGAGAGTCGTTCGTTCGTTCGTTCGCCAATGCGCGACGACCGGGTTCAAATCATTTATAAATAGTAGGAGTCGCACGCGCGTGAGTATAGCGGGGAAAATCGGTGCGCACCGATATTGAATATATGGGTGGGGAATTAAAGGGATTCAGGGTGATATGGTCAATGAGAAAGAGAAAGAAAGAGAAAGAGAGAGAGAGGGAGAGAGAGAGAGAGAGGGGACACGACAAAGAGAAAACAATTTGAGAGAGAGAGGTTAGGTACACGGATGCTAAAGTTCTGCATGGCTAGAATAATAGATCACAAAACTGAATCTACCACGTCTAGGTGTTCATTTTTCACTCTCTCTCTCACTCTCTCCTTCTTACTTGAGAGGTTAAATCACGAGAGCACATAACCGGGCGGTGGTACTACATTGCAGAACTCGTCGTCGCGGAGTCGTCCATCATTTCCCCCACTCGTGGCACATATTTATAAAAAAAAATGAAAAAGAAAACCGTCGTATCTCTAAAAAATTCCCTCAGGGTCGCCGCGGCTGTAGTAGCAGCAGCAGTAGCAGCAGCAACAGCGAGGAGGAGGAGGAAAATAACGATAGCTCTCCGTTGCTTTGCCTCTCGATTGGTTATGCACGGATTCTCTTTCGACGGTGGCACGCACGCACGCACGCGCGCTTCTCCCTCGCTTGCTCGTTTCTGAAAGAGCTTAATTAAGCGAGTGCAGATACCTCGTCGTCGTTGTTACGGCCACTATATATATATACCTATCGTATACAGACACGCGTATACACTCACGTAAACTTGTCTATATAGTCACGGTTTCTTTTTAAAATTAATATAAATAGAGAAGAAACCTATAATAGCACATATATAACACAAGCGCTCTCGAAAGCTCACCGCTATATACGCAAGAGAGGGGGACGAGTCTATAATTCCAACGCGCACCTGTGCACCTCTAACCTCACACACTATGTTTTTTGCTCCCTTTGCACACACACACATACACACGCGCGCACATTTGCACCCGAGAGGAGGCTATCTTTCCCTCTCTTATTCCCTTGCGCTCACACACTCTCTCTCTCTCTCTCTCCCCCTATCGATCCCCCCCTTGCTTGCGCTGCGTTGCGCGCACTTTAGCGCACACGAAACACGTGCACTCGTTTCTCACCGAGAGAGAGAGAAAGAGAGAGAGTATACCGTCCTCGTCTCACTAGACCTGGCGAGCGACAGTATGTATGTAGGTGTGTGAGGGAAAGAGAGTGAGAGAGAGAAAGAGAAAGAGAGAGAGGAGAAGGAGGAGGAAAATCAATTCGCACCAACTCACTGTCGTTGTTTTTCTCCGTTGCCTGCGTCCGATCAACTCACTCACTCTCTTTCTCTTTCTCTCTCGCGTGAGAGAGAAAACACATATACGTGGTGGTAGGAAGTGTGCGAGAATTTCGGCATGGACAGGGAGAGACAGAGAAAGAGAA
Organism: Torymus tubicola; assembly: GCA_035583055.1. Classification (NCBI taxonomy): domain Eukaryota; kingdom Metazoa; phylum Arthropoda; class Insecta; order Hymenoptera; family Torymidae; genus Torymus; species Torymus tubicola. The sequence continues at coordinate 25,622,462 of JAWWEQ010000045.1, read as the reverse complement.
TGAAAGAGGAGAGAATGAGAAGGCGGTGGGGGGGGGGGGGGTAAGGCAGTGGCTGTAGTAGTAGTGGTGGTGGTGGTAGCTACCGTGCTTTCCTCCTCGTCGCTGTGGCATGGAAACCCCGAGTCGTGCTCTCACTCGATGTCTTGTAGATATATATATATGTACGTATATATATATCTATATATATAATCACTCTCTTCTCGCACTACTTTTTATTTTTATTCTTTTTTTTTCTGTTATATATCTTGATCTCCTCGCACCGTGATTCTCTCCTTTCGTTATGGTTTTTATCCTCCTTCAGCTGGTAAGTTCGTTGTGGTTCGTCGTCGTCGTCGTGGTCGTCGTAGCTTCTGCTTCTGCTGCTGCTGCTGCTGTTGCTTCACCCGAGTCGTATATTGTAACAACCCCGGAGACGCACTGTTTATTCTTTCCCCTCCGGCTGGAAAAGGAAACTCGTGTTGTGTCGCGCGGTGGCCCACTGAGAGAGAAAGATAGATAGATAGACGGCCAAGTCGAACCGAGTGGGCCGAATATATATATATACACACAAGCACAACGAATGAAGAGTATTAAAAAAAAAGAGAGAGAGAGAGAGTAAGTGAAAGAGAGAGAGAAAATGAGTGAAAGAAAAAAAGAGAGAAGAATAGAAAGAAAGTGTGAAAGAGAGAGTGAGAGAGAGAGCACACTACTACTGTAGCTCGTCGGCAGAGAGGCTACGGGAAACGCGAGCAGCAGCTTTTGCGCCCGGCTGGTGGCATGATTGCGACTACCACGAAACGTCGGCGCTGCCCTCGCTCCGCGCTTGCTGGCTGCCGCCGTCGCCGCCGTCGTGGCGTCGCGACGCCTGGCCAAGAGACAGAGAGGGAGAACGCGTGCGCGCTCTCTGTGTGCTGTAGTATACCTACATATCTATACGTATATATATATACACGTACTACTCGACGCGATATATATCCGCCGGTACAGAGGCGGCACTTATCTACTTCGCGCTTTACCCTCGAGCTCTCTTCGTTGCTTAGATCTCTTCTCTTTTCTTTCTTCCTCTACCCTCCCTTTCGAGATACGCGACGTTCTCTCTCTTTCTCTCTGTTACACTCTTTAACGCGAATTTCGGTTATTTTTTATTTCTCTCTTTTTTGTTCGCGCGTTGAATTGATACGCTTCGTGTAGTTGCCCTATAGAATTTTGTCTGTTTTCTAAACGAATTTCTTTGGATTGTTTACGCGAGAGTGTTTTTAAAATACTTATCGGTACAAGATATATAGGTTGAGAGGTTTCTTTTGTAAAATAATCGGTTGTTAACAACGATATATATATACTGGGAAAATAGTTTTTAATTACTGGAAATGGTATTTTGTTGTACAGAAACTATAGTCAACAACTTTTCAAACTTTTTTTATAACAAACCTTTCCACAGCTATATGTCACCTGCATATAATACAATTACTCAACAGTAATTTCTCTCATGTTATCGTTAACCGCATAGTCTTCCGTTATCCGCGAATGCGTTCAACTATCAAAAAGGATAGTCGACGATAAGCTCAGAGAGAGAGAGAGAGAGAGAGATAAGCAAACAAGCACGCTTACGGGCCACGTGATCTAAATTTTTCAGTAGTCACGGCCGTGCTCGGTCAGTCGGAAATCAATACTACTGCGGCTATACTTTTACACATCCTGCAACCTTCCCTACCCACCATTGATAACTCGAGCGCCTACTTATGAGCAACCGGATAGTTTTTTCCTTGCAAGCTTGAAAGCTCGCCGTGAGATGGCAGCACATACGGATGTATAAACTATCGGCTGAGAGTGAGAGCAGCGTCCCGTTATCGAGGCATGCCTCTTTGGATTTTTTTTCTGCCGGCGGTTGATAAATAGTTATGATCAAGTGGTACTTCTTTCTCCCGTAATGACGCTTGTAATGATGCTGCTAATTGCAAATTGTTGGTTATCGCGTATACGTTTGACGCGGTTTATAGATATAGGACACGTTGTTGTGCGTACGCATGTACTCAGTTTGTTTATAAGCTATAAGCAATTTTATGATGTTTTAATTTATGGATTAATTTGATATACGTATTATGGTAAGATTAGTGGACATTTTATATTTCGACTGTGAGATTTTTATAACAGTATAATCTTAGTATATCCACGCGTATGTATTACGTACATATTAATCGAAATTTCTCGAGGAAAATTTTTCTGCTAAATATAAATAACATTTAGATAATCCATTGCAAAAAAAATATCACTTGCGTTTTTCGTTGTTTTCAACAGACGCCAGAAGTTTTTAATTTGTTTTGCTATCGTTGCATCATTATTCTTACCAATCATTAACATTGCATGACATTGTTATGAACTTTTATAGCTATCTTTATACATGTTGTATGCATTTTGACGTTATTCTGTGTTTACGATTTCTTTTATAATCGAAATATTATAGTCGTTTAATTAGTTTAATCATTCTTGATAGGATTAATTTATAAAATTTTAATAATAATTATTATTATTGGTATATATTTACACTTTAGCGAGCTGTAAGAATTATTAGAATACTAATGATAACTATCTGGATCTGTCACATGTTAATAATTTTGTCTATATACTATTCTGGAGCCTTATCATCTACATATCAAAGCACATCATAATCTAGACGCCAGATAAGCCTTCGTAGCGAAATAGAGTTGCACGAGCCTGATATAACTTTTCTCACGTGTTTTGGCCTGCTGATTCCTAAAATCTTGGTCGATTTGTTTGGTACAAAATCATTGTTTATTTGTTGAAATTTTCCCCTTTTTGTAAACTTTTATTAGTTGTTAAATAAAAAACTAATAGTTATGATTACGTTATACAATCGTACACTGAGAGAAGAATTTATTTATAGTTAATATATTTAGTAACAGTTAATACGAAATAGTTGATTTTGGGGAAATA
>JAWWEQ010000045.1:25603850-25619431 GCA_035583055.1 Torymus tubicola | reverse complement strand
AAATATAAATAAATTTTTCTGTGTATTTTTAATATATCTTCTTATTAACTATAAACAAATTCTTCTCTCAGTGTATAAAACTTAAATTGTAACATGAAAGGTCAACTATTCTAATTCGTCAATTAGAACGCACAACATAGGCTATTTGTACTAAATTTGCAATAACAGTTGAAATTAATATTTTTCAAGAATTAAAAAACGAAAATATTTGTCATATCAAACAGTATCGTTTTACGTCATGCAAATGTTATTAACTGTGATAGCGACTTTTGCTGTTTAAACAATTAAATTGGTAATAACAATTTATTCAATCACTTTCTGATATCAAAACGCCAAAATACGTAAGAAAAGCTTTATCAGGATTATGCAACTCTATTTCATCTTGAAAACCCATCTGATGCATACACTATCATCAATTCTCACTTCTTAAACACAAATGAATCCGAATTTTTATAAATTATAAGAAGTTAAGATTATACATGTTTTAAAAGTATTAATCTTTATTTGAAACACTTAATTTTATAGTTTATTTATTACTTAAAGTATTTGAAAGCTTGAAATAATAGTAAAATAATTTTTTCTTTATTAATTGTGATTTATGCACTATGTAATCGATAAAGCGTTCAGGTTTGCTATTTTTTTTCCAAATAGCAGTTATGACACCATGACGTGAGTAAGGTAATGCAATCCCAGTTACTCAATTATATTCTCAGATAATAATATTGTAATCTTATTACGGTAAGCAAACACGCAGCGACACCACAAACGTCACATATGACGAAACGAGAATAGAGACACGCCTCTAGAAAATATTTTCATAAATCGTGTCGTAGTTCCTGTTTTTATTGTTACATTCATTGAAATCACTGCGGATTTATTTTTCGAGTTCATAGAATGATTTTCATAATCGCCATTGATACTGTTAACTTTTCAAATAAAACGAAAACTTAAAGACAGGAATACATTTTCCACTTCTGTATAAAAAGTATGGAAAATGATAATGTCTTAAATCTGTAAAAAATAATATTAGAAAAAATAACGGATCGGACTGGAAAAACCCAGAAAATAAAAAATTTTACTATTAGTGAACTACTTGGACTAGTGAAAGTCATCGGCTCCAATATATACATTTATTTTTCAAGAAATAAGAAGACCTTTTTTATTACGTCATTGATTTAGCATTCAGAAGTATTGTTGGCAGTTCTCATGTGTGAAAACCAATGACATCACAAACAAATGTGACGATCTAAAACAGTGACGCATTTGACGTAATGTTTATGTGTTACCATACACATAAGTTTTGTTTATTCATTTCATTCATTTAGCAATAAAATGCGTCACGTGTTTTGTAGTAAAGTTATTGTTGTTTGATACTTGTTACTACGTTCTTACTATTTCAATTTTTCATCACTCGCATGCAATACCATAGAATTAACTTTACAATTTTTCTTTCACAACCCATCCATGAACAAAATCCTCGTTACATCAAATGTAATCCGCTTAATAAAACATCCAATCCACGATGACGACAGTCATCTCTCTTCCAGCCATGAAGACCATTATTATTTTCTGGAGTTACAATCTGCGACCGCAGGTGCATGCACCAGTGCGAAGCACTATCGAAGCATTTAAGACGGCTTTTCCAACCGTCTCGTCGTCCGCATCCATCTCGTTTCTACACTGGTCAACGTACCGTCACTTGGCGTTACTTAGTCCAGAGCGAGAGTAGGCAGACCCTCGCGCCTGGTGTCGGGTTTCCAACCGGTAATGGAATTATACTCTCTCTCTCTCTCCTTCTATCCCTCTCCCTCTCTCTGCATGTGTACTGAATTGATTTCTCCCGTGTAAACGCACTACTCTATGACAGTACGCGAAGAAATGTGCTCCGATAAACAACCCCAAGAGCCAACCGTGTAAGTTTTTACTAGGAGTAAGAATATAGGGTATACGCAAACGTAGGGTATTCCAGTATAAGATCATTCCACGATTGTTTTTGGCCTATATTTTTTGTTCGGAATCTACGTAAATACTGAAATCGAGCCATATTGAATTAGACGTGTTTCAGTCTAGTATCGCATGATATTATCAATGTTACGCACTCGTTGAAAAAATGTTTGCGATCGCTGGGGGTATAGTGAACGAAAACACGATGATTTTCGTACTAGCTTAGTTTCATCATCATCATCGCTCTGATCTCGCGCAAGACATTCACGCTAGATCATCATCATCATCATCGCCATCATCATTATCACCGTGAAACTCTACGCACGTGATATTTTCAATTGAGCAAGTGCACTATCGTATAGACGGAGTGAAAGCAAAAGACGATAAGCCGCCGATATGTTGCGTCAGATGATTCCGCGTACACGCGCCAGTTCGCCCTACCCCCGGAATCGCGCCATATAAAAACTTGCTCGTGCCTCTAGACCGACAGTTTCCGATTTCCCCCGTCAGACGAAAGCCACAAGTTAGCCTCGCGCCACACACTTGCTCTCTTCCGTGATATATAGATATTTATCCATATATACATATATAGTTTTATATAAGCTAGACGCGGATCTCTTACGTAGTTAAAATGTCGCTGTGCTTAACTGAGAACAACTCGTGTCTGTGTAGTAACGATACGGAGGTGGAGCAAGACTCTCTGCTGGAATCATCTGGCATCATGGATGGCCTGTCAAAACTGACGCTGAATCTGCGTGCACTGAATCTTCTGGATACCACCATGAAAGTCATCTCTAAAACTACGGGATTTGGTAATCCCAGTCCGGAGCAAAGGAACAGTGACAATGGTGAAGTGAAAGGATTCGGTGTTACGGGGGATAAACGTGAGAAAGATTTGGCTATAATATCGCTGGACGAAGTAGCCTGGCATGATTCAATGGATGATTGTTGGATGGTGATTTACGACTACGTCTACGATTGCACCAACTTCATGAAGAATCATCCTGGCGGTCCGGATATACTCGTAGAGTATGCTGGTCGAGATGCAACGCTTGCCTTCATTGGAACTGGACATTCCAAAGCGGCTTTCAGGATCCTGGACAAATACCTCATTGGTGAACTGCCAGTGTCGGAAAGGTTATTCCGCACACCTGGTGGTATCAAAATTATGGATGTCTGAGGACTTTACAAGGGCACAATTGCTTTTGGAAAAATATGATCTCTGCTGATCAAGCTGGTCAACAAAACACTGCACTTTTTACAAGTCTATGTTTTGAAATCTATTATGACTGGTACAGAATTTGTCATATGGAAATGTTGTGTTAATTTCGGACACCAAATGATCACGTGCCGTCGGACTTATCAAGAAAGAGAAGCATTAGGAAACATACTTGGTGATTTGCAAATCGGCAAGAGACCAACTTTTCTTATCGAACTTGGAGCTTGATTCAATAAGAAAAAAGTTAAAAATACACCACGCAAATGAACTTTAATCGCTTTGCATTAGGAGGGTGAGATTACATTAAAAAAAGGGAAAATTAAGACAGTGACTCGTGAAAAATTCTAATATTGGTAAAAATTAATAGTGTTAACTATTAAATTGTATATTCATATTTAACAGCTCTAATATTTATATTACGCGCTAGTTTCAACCGCTTTAAATTGTTTAAAACTCAATTTATAAAATTCTAAATTCAGTCATTCATTCGATATGTGTTAAATAAAAAATCGATTGTCAAGGTCTTAGATGCTATCACTACTATTGTATTGCTTTTAAAAAAATTGGACGATAAATAGAGACAAGGCTGTTAGTAATTATGATACATTTCTAACATCAATGTCAATGAAACGTTAGATAGGCGTTCTATCTGAATATAAACGCATGAAAAATGATCGTATTAAGTCTCTACACTTTATTCAAATTTCCGCAAGTTTTTTTTTAACATCATTAATATCATTGTGGTTAACGTTTTATTCCACGAGACAAATATGCTATATTAATATTAAGAAAAGTTTTTTAAAAACTATGTTAATTTATTGTTATTGTTTGAAATTATTATTATCAATTATTGCTAGTCTTAGTATTAAATTTTTAATGCTTTGTAATATTAGTTGTAAGATTATATTAGGTTAATATAATACTTTCGATTCTTCAATTCTTATTGTATACGCAAAACAAGAATATGAAAGTAACGATCAATATTTGAGATCAGAACGAAAGTAATGCAAATTAGAGTATTGTAAATGCTGATGTTTAAGATACACACATGCTAAAATAAGATATTAGACTGTAATTATGTGAACCTAGTCTTCAAATTATATAAATAAAATCTATATTATTTATTATCAATTGATCTGTTTTATTCTTTCATTTATAATTCCTTACCTTATTTCTTCATTTAACTCTATTACATTAAATCACAAAAAATAAAGACTCATTTACATAGTAGAGAAAATGAAGAATTTAACAAAATTTACATACAAAAATATTAATCGGCAATTATTTTCTTTTATTCAAAATTTATTTATGTAATCTCATAATTTTTAGATTGTAAACATTACCATCAGTTTTGTACACAGGTCTAATTTTTGACACAAATCTTGTGTCAAAAACAGAATCAGTAACACACGTATTGTACATAAAAGCACACTCCTTTACCAAATAATAATAAAGTAAGAAAGTAAACCGTAAAATGCTTGGAGGAAAACCGATAACAATACATTTGGTAGTCTTTCGTTTCCATTCATGCATTGAACTTTTATCCAAGATTATAATTGTCATCGAATTTCAAAAAAGACATCGAGTTTCACCAATTTGCATGAAAATTTCCGATCGTATCGCGATATATCATATAAATTCTGCAACTCGACAACAGTACTATACAGAGTGGAACCTGATCATAGCCCTGCTCGTTTGCTTTTACACCTCGTCCCTCCCTGTATATGCCCGCCTATAGATTACGCAAAAAGAGATACAATGTCTGGGACGCGCGTGCGCGACCTAATGTGCCAATTGCAACAAAGTCCACGCGCTATTTAATTAAGCGGAAAATTTCTTGCCTATCGGTATACATACATACATACGTATATACTATATGCGTAATCCTTGCCTGCTTCAGACCTCGGCGCGGATTACTCTGAAATCTGATAACCGTCCGACATGGGTTTGCACGAATACTGTGGTCTGCGGTGTCGCACGTGTGCCAATCTATAGAACGCGGGGCGTAGAATAACGCGGCTACCGCGAGAGAAGAAAGTTTGCGCGCTCGAGTCAGCACTGTATAGAGAGAAAGAGAGAGATGCTATCTTTGAGGTATAGGTGGTTGGAGAAGACAATGGTGGATACAGATGGTAATTATGTATTCGTTCGCGTGTATTCAATGGTTGGGCTACTGTATACTGGTATTTTCATTCAATCGTTAATTGCATAAAAAGAGTACAAGAACTTTTACTGTTTAGTTCACTGAGTTTAATTCTTTGATCAGTGGTAATATTGGATCATTAAAAATATATTTTCGTTTAATTTTTAATTTACAATAGAAAAATGACTAATAAAAAGAATAATTTTTTTGTACATAGAATTAGATTCTAGTAATTTAATACATGTGAATATTTTTTTGAGATAAATTTCTTTCTCAATTTTTTCTTCGCTGGAAGAAGAATATGCGTGGTCATTCTTTTTTTTCACATATTTATCGTACAAAAAAAAATGACGACTGGCCTCGTCACAAAATAGTAGAAGAAAGCAGTTAGGTGCATGATAAGTTTCGGTGAGACTGGAAACGTGTGACAACATCAGCACAGAGCGTAGACACTACCAAGTGATTTCGATAGAAGAGGCTAAAAATATAATCTTTTATATGAGATTATAGGTATATATAAGTTCTTTTAGGTTGATGATTATTTTGATATTGTATTATGCTGAAAAATATTTGATTTTAAATAAAATTATTCGTTTAAAAAATTGTTATTTTAATCCAAAGTTCTCTGCGAACCATTTAATTTGCTATTACAAATAATTTTTTAACACTAAATTCTTTTTATCACAATTTTAGTTAAAGCACTCGAGATTGTCTTTTATTACATATAACTTATAGGTAATAAGTAAATAAAATAATATTTCCATAATTTCTTTTCCGATCGTTATAAACAAAATAGTTTTAATTATGAATAAAAATTTAATAAAGAAATATTTAAATTTGTAAAAGTCCACTTGATTGATATTTACAGTGAAATTTTATAAATAAAATGGAAGGAAAAATTTTAGATAAAAATTTAATATTAACAGAGCTGATAAAACTTTATAACAGTTTTTATATTTTATCACACTCCTTTTTTTGTGCATATTAGGGAGGGAATTATCGACCATTATCTCGGCATTCTGAAAGAGCAGTATTTTTATTGGAAAAAGTTATTCAATCCGAAATTCCTACAATAAATTTTTGTAATACTTAAATAATTTGCTTATCAAAAACGATGTCTAATTTGCAGAAGATCATTCAATTTTGAAACAATGTAACAAGATCAAACGACGTCAATTTGTTTTGTATTCCTATAAAACCATTATATATATATATTTCTGAAACATCAGAGAAACGAAAAAAAAAAACGCAGCTCCAATTAGAAGTGAATAGCGAAGTAATATAACGCCGCGTCCGTTGCCTCATTAAATACTGCAGTCTTGAATCTGAGTAACTATCTTGAACATCACGAAAGTCTGCATATTATGGCAAAACACCGCACTAAGTTATACTGGTGGAATCGATTGTCGGACCACGTGCCAAAGTTTCTTCGTTAAGTCTTAATTAAGGTCAATGGCAATAAGAAAAATCAACAAAAAGTCGTGGGAGAAATACGGACGCGCGAACTGCGTTGGCATTGTAATGAAAAAAAAAATAAATGAGTTCACCAAATTCTAGATGAAGAAGATTCGGGTGTAATTATCTGTTTGTATTGCTATTATTGAAAAACTGCTAGTTTTTTGTTTGGATAATTAAGCAAACCTTTTTACTTATCGTACACTAAAAATATGAGTGGGTAAGGGGTAAAAAGATAACACAATAGTTTTTTTCTTTATTTTTTACATCGGTAGAATGTATTTCTTGGTCCTCTAAACATTTATAATATACACAACACGTAATACAATTTATGTATAGCATAATTACGTTAGTATAATTACCCTAATTTACTGCACACGCCCGGCAGCAATTGTAATTATTATTATTATACAATAATGATAGACTCTCGTTTAATAAATTGGCATCTCATTGACTCTCAGCGTCGGCCGTGTGCGATCGGACAGACCGGACGTTCGAATCATACAAAAATACAAGTTTGCACGAAAATCATACTTTCTCGCTTTTTATATTTTTTTTGTTTATCTCTCGCACGCGTTTGCTTCATCAACGTCTCTTTACATCCCCCCGTTTCTTCGCTTCCATCAACAAATTGTTCTCTCTCTCTCTTTATTTTCCTCGTCGCGCGGTAAATGTCCCAAAGAATGTGTTTTTTTTAATATACGCACCTAAATTTATGTATAATATATTATGTACCGTTTAGTTCGTTACCTCTGTATTCACAGAAACTTTGGGAAATCAATAGAGTTGCGCTAATGTAATAATATATAGAACTTTTTTTCTTTCTGCGTTAATACGTTTTATTCAACAGTTTTCTGAAATAGGATGCATATTTACATTATTTATATAGAAATAAATTTTCAAATAGGCCTTTCATTATTTTTTTGTTTTCTTTTAAAAAACAGTAAATAGAATACTCTCGATGTTTGTGGGACATTTATCTTACATTTGAATAACGAATGTTTTTTTTCTTTATGCTCCTGTACAATGTACTAGTGCTTATATTTCTTCGCGAAATTTACACAATTCTTACCAAATCTTCAACACATTAGACTAATTTGCTTTTTTACTATAATTTTTTTTATTCATTGCACGTTATTGTATATAGCAAATTTTCTCCAATCTTTTTGTAATCAAATAAAACTAGCATATAGGAGTGTGATGTGGGCACCTTATCATCAAACCATTATGAAGAAATTCATGGTTTCTTGTAAACTTAGTTCGAACCAGTGTACAATGACGTCTTTATTGCGTAATTACATCTCTTATCGTGCCTGAGTACTCAAATATTTCGTAACATTACTAATTTTGTATGGATTCTATTAGAGTACTTGATAACCTGTTGTGAACTCATTTCAAGATAATTATTATCCTCTGAATTAAGCTTTTGAAAAACTTATGATAATTAATATCATCGATATTCAATAAAACAAACAAAAAAGTTCACGATAGTTTTTTCACAGAACCGACTAAACCACGTTCTGATAAAGTGCCATTATATTTTTCATCACCATTTTTTCGAGCAACATTATTATTTGCTATATTCTATCGAAGAATTGATTTTTTGCACTGTGTTATATTCCGATCAGAAACGAGAGTAGCGCAACCCAAGTACGGACGGCAAATCCCCTTGGTTAAATTAATATCTCGCATTGCAAATCGACAACTTTTTCCCTTTTCTCTCTCGTTCTCTGGCATATACACTTTTCTGCTGATGTACACGGTTGCGCGCGTAAGCTTCGGTCGACAGCGCCATATTTGCATGTTAATAAAATGAAACGCGGGGTCCAAAAGTATAGTAGTTTCTCCCGTTCTCTAAACTTTCTCTCATCGTTTCTCCCGCTTTTCATGCCCCCCCCCCTGTCCCCTTTTTCCCTGGATTCCCATTTTGCACTTTAATAGTTCGTAACGACTGCGCGCGTATGCCATTGCGTTTTTGTTAACGGTAATTTATCTGGTTTTATAGTTAAATTTTATCTCTGTTATACGCTAACTTTTTAATTTACGGTTTTTCTCGGTATATAGAAAATTATTGATCTCGGTCGTGAATGTTGATTATTCATCGAGTTTATGTTTTCCTTTTTTTGTCATATATATCCGTTTATTCGTATGTAATTCTCTGTCTCTTTTTTTTTTAAATTTCGTAATTCGGTCAATAATTTTCTACGATATAAATTACTGCAAAAGATGCGTTAAAAGCATTTTTAGAAAAACATAAGTTTCTTAACTTCTCAGTCATGGACAAGATATAGATTACTCGTACAAAGAATTCGTAACTGCGCAAAGATTATATTTATTAGTAACTAAATAGTTTTGTTATCTATAAGGTATAAAAAAATACGTCATTACACGTTTATCATTTTACATTTTCCAATAGTGTGTTTTTCATTTTTAGCGTGTTTTCTGAAAAAATATTAAAAAAATTAAAATGTCACAGAGCCAAAAAATAATTTTAATGTATAAATAATAATATTTAAAAAATATTTCCTATCTTATGTATTATAGGTACTATGTATATCAGTACATTTCGATAAAATGTACACTAAACCACCCACAACTGTAACTTTTTCTTTTCTTTTTTTTCTTCTTTGATTGTATAGAAATTAAATCTTTTATTCTGATTAATTTGGCTGCCGAAATTTCATTCCTGCGCTATGTTTAACACGCTTGTATCCTATCGGTTTCAAACATTAATGAAACGGACATATACGTTTGTAACTTTCAGCATTTAATGCAGATAAAAGGGCTTATAGTTCATGTTTATTTTTTTTTGTATTTTTTTTTTATTACTTCGTTTTGGAGAACAATTGCTACACGTACGCTGAAATCATACCAATTTCAATCAGAGTGAGCGTGTACATATTATAGACATTATAACTTTACATTTTAGAACTTTTGCGCTCCTGGCAGTTCTATAATCCAAGTGTCATCTCCATTGTACTCCTAAGGTTTTTATCATCTGAAGAGTAATTCTTTACCGATCAGACACGTGTGCGCTTAGACATGACGCAGATACAACTTGGAATTAAGCTGCTGAATTTCTTTTCGTATGATCAGAAAAACATTAGGGTATCTTATTTATAATACAATTCTTACAAACATTCTTATAGTGCCCTTTTTTCAGGCGAACAGAGATTCTTAATCCTACAATACGTTTTTTCGTTTTTTTATTTTCAATTAATCCATTTTGTTTAGAACGTAACAAAAGTATAATGCCTTAGAAATTATATCTATAGAATACCATATTAGGACCATACTGACCCCTCATTAAAATTTTTTTCAGTCGTGTAAAGTATTTATTTCAATTGAAGACAGGAAATAACTTTCATAAAGAGTCCATTTTGAAGACTCCTAAAATGGATGAGTTATCATCCATTCGGCAAATAAGGATTGAAATATACGTGCTTTTTTTCATGCTACATATTATTCAATCTGTAATCTACGTAGTTTTTTTAATGGAATTGCACTCTGGTGGACGCGTATTACAAGTTCCGATGTTGAATTGAAACTTTTTCTGTAAAATTAAACCTATTTTTTGTTTGTTTGCACAAAGAAAAGTGAGTTTAGAAGAATGATAAAATCGCGATATAATAAAGGTTTGGAAATGATATTGATATTTCGACTGCAGTACATATAATAAAAGTAAAATTATGACACAGAGAAATGCAGAGTGTAACTGCGTTTCAGCGAGGAATCTTATATATGATTATAACACGCATGGTCCGCGAGAGAGGCTAATTGAACGTGCTAAAAGGCTAGTGACACAAGTCCAGTATTTCGTTTAAACTTTTTTTTTTACGCTCTATGTTGAATTTTTTTTTTCGTTTTTTTTTTGTTTCAATTTTTTTTGTTTTGTTCATCCATAGTGGAAAACTAATAGGACTGCGAATATAATGCTATTACTAAAAAGCATTTTCTTTTAATCACAATTCTCAATGTTTACTTTTTTTGTTTTATTTTAAATTTCTCTCGTTTAGGAAGCATTTGGTTATCTTTAACAGTATATTCATTACGCTCGTTATTATTCTTACGTGAATTGCATTTTTTTTCTTCTTCTTCTTCGCCAAATCTGTATATGTGTCAACGGAAGACAAAAATTATATATACGTTATGTACAGATGAATATTTGATAGGTAAACGTATTTGTAACTTAGGAGAAGTATCGCGAAAGCAATGTGATTCCATGGCGTCAAAGAAAAGAATTTCCCTGCATCAAACAAATTCTTCTTCTTCTTCTTCAACGTCTGCGTGTACAATATACGTTAAAAGAAGATGAGCAAAGTTTCAGGCTAACTTTTGCCGAATCCTTTGAAAACTTATGATCGCCAAAACATTCCGTTTGTGCTCGATGGTTATAAAGAATCTCGACATGCATTATATACTATATGGCAAAAATTTCACGAATTGAACATCAAGGGTAAATTCTAATGTTAACGGTAAATTTATATATATGTATTCACACGGGTGGTATATGTTATATATATATCAGTGTATTCGTAACACATTGCGTGTAAAAATTTTTACCACGTCTCCTCGTTGATCGGCAATCGTCCCTGGGTGTATATTCAACTAAAATAATCGAACCCAACCAAAATCAAAACTCAATGATCCGAAGGATGAGATCAGTCTTTTAAGCATGAAAATTTGGAAAGCGTATATAGGATGAATATAAATCTTCTCCCCTCACAGTATATTTAATAATTCTTCCATCGCGGTTCTAAAAATTTTCACACGCAAATGTTTCTGCATTTCCTAAACGGACTTTACGATCGCTCGTGTGTGTGTGTGTGTGTTTAGGTATTCCACGTCTCTGTGTTTCTCTTCTCGTATCGGTATACCTTTACGCGTGTGTACGTGTATACATGTATATATATATAGTGCGAGTATTTTCAAGTCGTTTAAAACAGCCTCTCTCTTTAGGGTAGGTTTTCATTGTGACTATAGGACGCTCGTTACTTGTATATCTCCTATATCAAATACACACGGTACATACACTGTTGCATATAGCTGAATATGCGCGTATGCGCGTGAATGCGTTGCGTATGTCACGTCAGTAAAATCGTTTCATCTTTCATCTGTCTATACTCGTCATATAGCCATTGTTTCAGTTGTCGTCAAAGTCTCCCGGCAATTTTCTCCTCTCGTTTTACATTTTTTTTCTCCAAAAGCGAAATCGTCTCGTGGCATTCGATTGTTCCTTTTTTTTTACAGCTATACGTCGTCTTTGCTTTTGTCTGTCAGTAAGTATATATAGTAACGTCAGTTTCGTAACATATATGGATCTTCGGTATAAGGACATTTATTCGTACACGCATTATCTAGGGAAGAAAGAAAGGCGGATAGAGAGATTCTAGTCGAAATAATGAGAGACTGTGTATGAGGAGGTGAAAATGATGCGGTGACTTTTTTTCAGGTCGTACACTGTACTGCAACGGTTAAGAACTTTTGTGAAATTTCTTCTTCTTTTTTTGCTTCAACTTCACGAAAATGAAACGCAAGGTTTATGGTATTATTACACGAATCTACGAATAATAGTTTGGCACTGGCTAAGTTATTGTTGCTCTATATATCAACGATGATATTGATTAATAATATATACCCTGCAACAGTAAACTTCGCAATCATATATATGTATATATAATAATGCACGTAATAAATATACGAGATACATATTATATTTTGTTGTAAAAAAGATGTCTTTGCTCGAGCACTGAAGCGACTAATTATCACAACAACGTGTTTATGATGGCTCACCCCCACCCTCCGCTATTCATTATTGATATAATACATTGTTACTTAACGACGACTTGTTGTATAACTTTACACAGTATATGATATAAAACATATTTATTCATAACTCCATTACGAGAAGATTCACAGTTTTTTTTTTGGGCTAGAATTTCATTATGCCATACAGATATTTCTCTTTATTTTTTTTATTTTATATTTCTTTCAAATATAACCTATAATATATATAATAATAATGTAGCGTCATTAAATCGACTTAGACGTTACATTTTCGCCCCGTGATGACGGATAATGCGCATGCGCGTGCGCGCGCGCGCGAAATATATACGTAAATTACACATACACTTTTATATTGTATATAGACTATGTGCTATGTTTTTTTTTATTAATGTTTTTTTTGTCATTTTTTTCTTGTTTGCTCAAATTTGTTTATTAAACATCCATTACATGCAACTCCGCGACATTCAAACATATTATATCAATAATGGGATTTCGCGTGGTCGTCGAGTTATGACGGCGCGCAATTAGCTGTCGCCGCGGTGGCCTTTTAACAAAAAAAAAAAAACGGACGAGCGACCGGAAAGGTACACGCGCAAATGTTTAACTGAATGTCAATTTATAAATATATAGCATTGCGCGAATAATGCCAACAGAGAATCAAATAATAAATGTGATTAATTTATACGTATAATATTTTAACGTTTGAACTCCTCGCGTTTTGCATTTTTTTTTTCACCATATTACATATCTCGTCAAAGACAACTTCTGCTAACAGCAATAATATGAAAATAATGTAAACTCTTTTTAGCAAATATCAGCCGACTGCTATATAATTATTATTATTATTCTTCATCGGACACAATAAGATTTCATAAATATATTATAAAGTCGCTCGACTCTTGCAGCCGATATATAACGTCGTTTCGTGACAAGTAAGCGGATGTCCATTTACTTTCTTCATATATAATACCGTCGAGAACACAGTTTTTGTCAGGTGCGTACCTATCATACGTTATTATTATTATTTTCTTTTTTTTTTTTTAAATTTTCATATCATTTTTTTTTTGTTCAATTATATCGACAACGGCGATCGAAAGTTCCTTTTATTTTGTTTCTTTTTTTGTTGTATTTCGCTTGTTTTTTTTCCTCCCCTTTTGTTTTTTCTTCCTTTCGTGAAAATGATGCATGAGCTGTAAGTCGTCGGTGACGTAATATATATATGCCCGTGTGAGAAACAAGCCATGCAAAATTTACATGGGCTTCGTGTAACGTCTGACTTCATCCTCACCCGTATATTTTTCTCCTCGATGCTTACAAAAAATAGCCATCTTTCTCACTCTCTCTCCCTTTCTCTTTCTCGCTAACTCTCTCTCTCTCTCTCTTTCTTCTTTTTTTTTACAGTTTCAGAAAAAATATTCTAACATGAAAAATATACCCTTTACATACGTATTCGCTATAGGTTGGTTTTTATTTTTTCGTCAGTTTAACACAATTTCCCCTACATTGTGCCAACTCAGTTAATTGTACTCGATTATCTCATAATTTGTGTGTATGTTTTATTAGTTTTTATTATTTTTCACAATTGCAGCAACATTAATTACACAATTCAAAAAATAAAAAGCGCCTTCCTTTGAATATATATATCTATATGCAAAAATGTAGCGTAAAAATTATATCTAAAATATCATTTCTATTCGAATATCTCCCACTTCTCTTCTCTTCTCTCTTCCTCCACTTCAGAAAACCATCCTTTTGCATCTATAATCTCATTGCATCGAGCATTAAAATCCTCAAAAGAATGATTTTCATCGTTTCATCCATACAAATCCATAACCTTTCATCAACGCGCGCTTCAATTCCTCGCATATATATATCTATATATCATCCATGTAAATTTTACTTGACCACGAGTGACGCACCCTCGTCCGCGAGAAAATGAAGAGGCGTATATACGTAAACACTTCTTACCGCACGTGTGTGTATATATGTATTATACGTGTGTGTGTTTGAGCAATTATGGGCAAGTTGCCACTTAAGTATAGTCATTCGACAACTTTCCTGGTCCAGCCAGAAAAGTAGCGAGACATTATTATATTCGTAGTTTTTTTTTTCGGCCCCTCTAACTGCGGCTCAGAGGCGCCATGACGAAGGCTGCCTTATATATATGTACGTCTTACATGAGACTGCAGAAAGCACCGCCGTTCTCGATGGCTGATTGGATGACTGCTGTTTCCATGCAGAATGCGCCGTCCTCGTACATCGTTGCGATGCGCTGCTGCTGCGCTCTACTCTCGCTCTGCGATCTGTAAAAAAAACAAAGCGAGAAAACATAGCGGTTGGTAAAGTTGTTTGAAGAATTCAGTATTTTATTATATTCGTTATTTAAAATTAAAAGAAGAAATTATTAAAGCAGATGAAACAACGAAAATGATTAATTTAACTTCATAAGCTGTATAAAATGACATTCAATGAAAAGCTGAGTAGTACTGGTTAGTAATTTTGAGAAATGACTGACCGAACCAAGCTTACTCAATGTTTCAATGCTCGTGTAATATTATCGTTTGATAATTACTCTACATGGTATCAATTTCACAATAAAATAAAAGGAACACATTGAGAAATCCTCAAAAATTTGTCATTTACCGGTATCATCCCATTCTCATCATGTCGCTTTACTCACTCTATACCCTTGCAATATTATAACAAACGGACAATTAACTTTTCCCATCTACATTCAAATTTCCGAGAAATTGAAAAATAACACCTCTATGTGTCACAGGAATTGATCATATCCCCTGTCAGGCTCTCGCACACTACATCACACACATATTACCCCGACGGTAACAAAATTAGAATAAAATTAATATTTCTCGGTAGTATATATATATATAGTCGGTTAAAGTTGCCACGCGATAATGAAGAAACTTTCATTCGTAAAGCAAATTTACGAGAACACAACGTCGTTATATATAGCAGAGAGAAAAGACGAGCTGAGAAAAGTAAAAGTATATATACACAGACACACATATATAT
>JAWWEQ010000045.1:25477895-25603750 GCA_035583055.1 Torymus tubicola | reverse complement strand
GTGTGTGTGTGTGTGTGTGTGTGTGTGTGTGTGTGTGTGTGTGTGTGTGTGTGTGTGTGTGTGTGTGTGTGTGAGTGTAGGGTAAATTTGATGGGTCTATAGGTTTGATAACAATAGCAACGAGGTCCGAAAGTTCGATACGGAACGTTTGCCAAGATCGTTGAATGATTTTTAAAAAGAATTTTTAAATACGAAAACTTTTACCCTTTTTTACGTTTTGTTTATTACTATACTATTATTCACATAATTTGTTCAGATTTCCCTAATAATAACAGAAAGTTTCAAAGTAACGTTAAAAATTATTTTCTTTATTCACCTGAAAAATTTCTACGAATCTCCACCAAATCAACATAAGTTACTTAAAAAGTTCCCTTTAGCACAAATTTTCATACTAAACAACTCTCATAAACCGTGAAATTGTCAAAATAAACTACTGCCATGCAGTCCAAAGTTAAATACAAGCATAACATATATATATACCATAATATTTGCATAATGCATAAACGCACCTACACACGCTATACACCCATACCAACGAATCGAAAATGCCGGGCTCGTGGCTGGCCTGGCCGGCCGGTATCCTTTATTATTCGCTCCTGCGCACTGAGACTTTAAAATCCGGCGCGCGCGCACGAGCGGTACACTATATAAAGCCGCGCTCAAAGTGTAAGGGACGAATGAAACTCGCTATAGCAACTTTGGATCTCTCTCGTGGTGTAGAGAGACAAAAAAAAAAGAGCCGGTGTAGAGAATGGACCAATGCGGCGTAAAGCCGCTGGGAGTATGGTGGAGTGAGAATGTCAGCTATATATATATATATATATATATATATAGGGATGTAATTAGGTTGGCTTAAAATGTTTGAATTTTTTAGGGATGCGTATATATATATATATATATATATATATATGCGCGGGAGTTTTTTTCGAATCTGAGGTGAAAGCTTTTTGCGTTGTGCACGGTCCTAGGATGAAAATGAAAAAAAGAAACATTTTTTGGGTTTAATTTAATGTGCACTCGTACGAACTATAGTTCCGGTTTCTGATTTATTTTTAAACTAATTGGGTGAAAAGAAAATTTTCTTCTATCTATTTTGACGTCACGAAAATCAACATAGATATATATACGTTGTTATCGCGATTTACTTTGCACACGTTGTCTGATAAAAAAAAGGCTACTGATAATTCGTTAAACTTAGCAACAAAGAGTGGCTTTTATACCTGTTGCATGAAAACTTGCAGTATATATTACAGCAAGCGTTTAAAGTTTTCTTTCATTGTTTCTGTGTAGTATTGATTGTCTGAACCTCGAAAAAAAAATATTCTCCAATAATTTAATTCATCAAACTAAGAAAAAAATAAGTCCATTCAACAAACTATATGTTATTAACGTTATTGCGACCATATCCCAAACCATCGCTAGATAAAGCACATCTACCACTTCCCCCATATCAATAATTAACCGCATCACAAAGAACCCAGGAACCCGTCCATCCCCTTCACATCCACCCTACACTCCAATAATATGCAAATGTCCACCGATTACATCTTCCACTCGATTTGCGCTACAGCAGTAGTACCGTAAAAACCTAGAACCCACCGTAACGCAGCAGCAATCCTCATTTTGATCGATCACGTGTCCCACACGTTCTAGCTATACCTACACACACATATACGTCCAGTATACCACACAGAGAGTACAATAACCGCGGCGCGAGTGGCTAATAAACACACGCAGGCGCATCTGGCCCTGCGCGCGCGTGTTCGCGCTCCCTTTTTCCACGCGACCCCACCACCGTATAGGCTACCCGACGCCGCCGGCAGAGCGCAAATCAATAATTTCTAAAGGCGCCCCCGCTCTTAAAGGCGGTTCGCAAACGCAACGGCTGCAGCAGCAGCAGCAGCTCCTTGTGCGCTTCTGCTGAGTTTACGAGCACGAGTTATACTTCGGTGAGAGTCGCTTCGTTATATAGCTGGATATAGTCGTTGGTACTGGTGCTTTTTTCTTTTCTTTTTTTTTATTATCAATCCCTGGAGGCTTGTTAGCTCTCGGTGCACTCGTTACGATGAGGATTTAAGTGGTTGAGGAAATAATGAGTTTTTCTTTTTATTTTATGGAGTATTAGAGTTATAGGTTCGTTTAGGTTTATATTAGGTTTATCTGCGAACTCTGATTGGTAACGTTATAATTAAAGCTTAGGATAAATATTTGTCGAATTAAATTTAACGGCTGTAATTATAGTATATAAGATATACATTAGTTCATCTGAAACAACTTGTTGCTTCGTTTGGAACAAATCATAATTAAAGTTTCAGAGTATAACTATTCCCGACTTTCATAGACACTTGCGCGCCCAACCAATTCAGGCGCGAATATATACGATTAAATTCAGTTCCATTAAATCACCCCTCCAATAAACTCGTGTCCTCGAAAACCATTCGACCCTGACAATTTAAGGTCGCATTTCACGATTAATCCTCACTCTAACTCGCATCATCTGTGTATATCCTCTCTCCCCTTACCTAATCTAAAAATCAAGCTCCCAACA
The DNA here is from genome assembly GCA_035583055.1 of Torymus tubicola. Taxonomy (NCBI): domain Eukaryota; kingdom Metazoa; phylum Arthropoda; class Insecta; order Hymenoptera; family Torymidae; genus Torymus; species Torymus tubicola. The sequence continues at coordinate 25,601,202 of JAWWEQ010000045.1, read as the reverse complement.
ATAGCCTGTACACGCACTATACGAATATAAGGATCTCATCGCTCCGATCTCCTCGTCTCCCTGTCCCTCCCACTTGGATTGAAATTTCACCCAAGCGCACAGGGAGACCCCGAGACAGCCAGACAGAGCGAGAGAGAGAGAGAAAGAGTGACTGAGATGGATGGGGTGTTTGGTGGTAAATCGCAGGTATCCTCCGTGAACAAGTGCAGCACGCGACTCGATTTGTCGGACTCGTAGTAGTAGTAGTAGTAGCCCAGGGCCGGCGATAAAGCGCTATAGCTGCTGTTCTGTCAGGCGGAAACTCGAAATTGGGTGGCTGCTGCTGCTACTGCTGCAGAGTCGGAGTAGCAATTGTAGACCGATATTGACGGTACAAAGGCGAGCTCAGAGGAGAGTATGAGGAGTGTGCATTGGACGTTGTAGATAAAAATTATGATGTTTACTGGCCTGTTTGGCCAGACCAAACGTGGCTGTGTGTAGATATATATATATATATATATATATAGATACATTCCTGTATTGTGCGTATGTATGTCGAACGCGAGGTTGATGCTCTCAAAATGCGCTGGGCAACAAGAGATTCGGAAAAGTATATTGTAGTTTCGGGATTTCAGGATATACGATTACTTTATTTCACGTGAAGTGTATATATATTTTAGGTATTAAACAAAAATAAAAATATCATTTTTAATAATATTATTTAAAGGAGTAATAATTAAATACCCTTGTACATGGGCTCTCGAGAAAAGCCATCAAGAATAGTTAACGCGATTATCGGATGATAGCAATTTCTCACATCAGACAGGAGGTATATATACAGCACAGGAAGATATTAATTTTCCTACCACCTGCAGCAGACGATAATTTCCCTTCGTTCCCTTCGATTATACCGTGCCTTTCACTGTATATACACACACACACACACAGCCTCACTGCACCGCCGCCGTCGTGTACCCATTACACCTTATCCCAAAGCGCGCCGCGCCGGTAGAAAGAAAAACACAGAGTAGGTATATGCACTGAGAAAAAGCATCCCAAAGAAGAAGAAGAAGAAGAAGAGAATCTCGCGTATACCTCGAAGAAAGGCTATATACATACCATGAGCTCACATACACACATACAGGTGGAAAACGCGCGCGAGTGTGCCGCCTACAAAAGCGACGACGGGAACCGAACAATAGACCGGTGAAAGGGAGCGGGATTCTTTTGGAGAAGCGTATTTATAATAGAGCGAGGCCGTCGTTCTCTCTCAATATTATGCGCGTGAGAGAGAGAGAGAAAGAGAGAGAGAACGGTTGACCCCTGTGCTCTCACTCGCGTCGCGAGATTGGCTTTTCACGGTTCGGTGTCGCGCGCGCGCGGCCGCAGGGATTAAACATTCGTGTGCTGCTGACGAGGGAGGTTTAGTAGAGAGAGAGAGAGTTTGATGCACTCGGAAAAATTAGTCTTTTGTGTGGTACGGTATATATATATATATATATATATATATATATGTGTGTGTGTCTCTTGTGAATGGGGTTCAGTGTGTCTGTATGTGTGTAAGATTGGGTGGGAGTAGCAGATTCAAGGGGGAAGAATGGGTTTAAGATGAAGGGAAATAGGTATGTTGGTTCATTGAGAAATCTCGGGTTCGGGTCAATGATTTTCACGCATATATAGAATTGTTGATTAAAATTGAGATCTATATACTATGGATACCTGTACAAAATTTTATAAAGCAGAACATTTAATTACCCGTTGGCGTATAGATATACGAATTGTTACACTACATCAATCAACATCAATTTTCCTTCCGAGTGAAAATTCGATAAGATGAAAAAGTTGCGCTAATGGAAGTTATAATTCGCGAAGGGAATCGCATTAAGTTAAGAACACCTTATACTTCAAAGCTACTACGCTTAAACTCTCTGACAGCTCTTATAACTGCATTAAACGCAACAGCCCGTTAAAAAAATATATAAGTGTGTGTTTGTGTGTGTGTGTATGTATATAGCCTCGAGTGCGTGTTGCTGTTGTCGTGTGGATAATGTATATAAGTAAGCTACTTTTTACGAGTACCTGGATAATCGATTCATGAAAGACTGTTATAAAAATGAAAGATTTAATCAGTTGTGAAAGACGATTTCACATGGATGATATAATGGAATTTGAAATAGTCAATGTATGAAGTTCGATAAATTTTACTTGAAAAGTGTCACGCGTGAAAAGAGAGGGAGAAGGATTCCAAATAATTCATTTCCGTCGTGTCAGAGCTTTGGTATTCAAAAAACGTGAATCTGAAGTTTTCTATAGCGGAAGATTCGTACGAAAAGAAATTCTTTGCGATTTATCGGGAACTATATATATTATGATATTTTATATCCTCTCGTGTATAACAAGCTGATATTATTAGCTCAAAAAAAAAGTTATTTTTACTTATGTATTAAATAATATTCTTTAATACCAACATAAAAAGTCGGTATATAATTGTGTATAATATACAAAGGATAAAAAATAAACTCTAGATTTATGAATAAACCATTACTCCTGCAAATTTTAAAAAATATCTGCGAGGTAAAAAACCATCCGCGCATTAATTCAGGGACGGACAAACATGTTGACAAAATATAAATTTTTCTCTCCCAGGCAAAGAGTAACCTCGCACACTCGTAAAACAAAAAATATCCAAAATCAGCATAAACGTCTCCACCCAGCACGCCCAACACAGCACCTAACCAACCATCGGTCCCTGTCCTCCACTTCGCGTACTTCCCACCATGGGGCACTTGCTATCACTACCTACAGCCCTGCCCTTCTCTCTCCCTCTCTCTTTCATATACACACATACATATATACAGTGAGCGCTGCTGGGTCCTCGGCACTAGTGCGCTCGCGCACGCCGCCTCAGTTGGGGTGCGCGCGTTCGCCCGGCCAAACCCCATTTCTCTCTCTCTCTCTCGTTCTCCGCCATCCTTTTCTATTCGAAAAGAAAAAATACACACACACACGACACGATGAGCTGTCAGTCAGTCAGTTTGAGTATTGAGTGAATCTACATAAGGATGACATTACAAGTGTTAGAAGGTTAAAGGAAAACCGTGGCGTTTTGTATTCGCAGAGTTATCGAAGAACAGCAGCAGCAGCAGCAGTCGCCAGTGGTGAATAACGAAGGAGGTGCTACTGCTGCTGCTGCGGAGGAGGACGACGAATGTCGCGAGGAGGAAGAAAAGGAAGAAGAGGTGGACGTGTCGCTGGCCCAGCCAACGATGACGACGACGACGACGGTAGGAGTTACAGGAGCAGCAACAACGGTAGCCAACGACGACAGCTCAGGCTGCTGCAGCCCCCGAGCAAGCATGGTAAGTAGTAGTAGTAGTAGTAGTTGTAGTTGTAGTACGCCGGGTTGTGTACACCCCCCCTTTTATCGCGTTCGCTCGCTCGCTCGCTCTCTCGTTCAACCCCCCCGCACAGACGACGCGTGTGCAGGACATGACGATGACGACGACGACGACGACGCTTTGTCATGTGGATATATATATGGGGGTTGAGGTTTACTTTTTTTTTCTTATCTCGAGACTTTATTTAAAGCGCTGCTGCTCGTGTAAGCTCGAAAAAATTCTGTTGTCGCGTGTAGTTGAATTAAGCCGATTTCAGAGAGGATGAAATTCTACGTTCCCGTAACAAGATGTGTGTTATGTAGAGCCGGAGGCATAGGATAATGTATGTGTATATGTTCTTCAGATAGGGATTGTACATGACGAGCAAACGCATTTTTTTTTATCGCACGATTGACGTTTTATTTAATATACAATTTTATTTTTGTTTGTATACAATCTATAAGAAAAAGAAATAAATATTAAAAATTCAAAAACTGTTTTTCTAAATAAAAAAAAAATATATATATATATATATATTTGTGTCAACCCCTAAATCGGAAAAAAGAAATAAAAGCAATAACAGTTCTCGAAACGAGAGCAGCGAAAAAGAGAGAGAGAGAGATTGTGTGCTAGTCGAGTTGAAAAAAAAAGTTATTTGGCATGACTGTGCGTCTGGCGGATCCACCTTCCTTGTATACGCTTCCGTCTCTCTTTCGTTCTCTCTCTTTCTAGGGTTGGATCGTTCACAGCTATATACGTTATCCTTGTAGAAGAGGGGGGCAGTGTCCTAATTTCGGGGATATCGAAGATTCACAGGACTGCTATGCAGCCTTTGGTATTTTAAACCCGGGAATGCGGTATTCTCGATGTTTAAACGTGCCCTGCACTCTAACTATATATATACAATGCTGAGTAGGAGAAACTGTATATAGAAGGTGTGTATATATATAGAAGGGTGGTAGTGGAAATCGAATTGTAGCAGAATAGCAGTTTATAGCATATCGTTTTAATATACATATTCAAATAGTGAGCTGATTATGGATTATCAATATTAATTAGCACGTGCAATGTTGTGGTTGAATAACAACGATGAAACAGGTTGTATATACTGTCTAAGCAATTGTATTGTTGTAATAAATTGGGTTGCTTAAATATTGTAACTAGTGCAGTACTTGTATATATATATATAGAGGTTGTTTATTATTCATCCAGTTGTATTGCTTTATTCGGGTTAACGGATTTTCATATTGCCACTATACAACTTTTCAGTCCTGGAATTGGAACTAAAACACTTCGCACAGCCCAATATTAAATTTTAACGGTTACAGTTGTTCTATTAATATACCATGAAACCAAATCTCACCCAAATTTGATTTGACTACAAAACTGCATATACCGAACCTTAAAATGACCGATATCTTTGAAAATAACTGTTAAAATTTGTGTCAATCGATGCGACTCACTCGAACCTCGTTAAATTTTTCATTATTCTCAGCTATTAAAAGTCTTCCAAATCCAATCTCCGTTTACCTCATCCGGTATCAATTTCAACCCTTCCAGGATATTATACAAAAAAAAAATAAATGATGGAAAAAGAAAAGAATCCAATAAATAACCGACAACTTTCCGATATATTTATACACGTTGAAATCAGGCCAACAGACGTACATATCCGTTCTCGCGACTACTTACCTCGCCGACTGTAAAATCACCGCTCATCATGATCAGGCCCGTGCGCACTCGATGCAATATAATAATTCGTTCACCCCAGTGCCTCTCATGCCTACGCGTACGGCGCAGCACACTTTATCATTGTAATTCGTTAAAAGTCAGGCGAGCGTGAAGGCCGGGGTTCTGCCGTGGCGCTAAACCAATTATTATCTCTCTCTCTCTCTCTCTCGACTCGCCTCTCGGTTTCGGACAATCAATTAACGTCGACTATATACGGATCCCTCCGATCTACTTGCATGTATATATATATATCTATACGTGCTCGCGGCGTTTTTCGCCGGTATACATATATATATAGTAGTAGTAGTAGTAAAAGTACGCACGAGGAGGGGGAGAGCAGCGCCGCACGCGGCTGCTCGTAATTTTTGAGTGCCGCGAGGTTGCAGCTGAAAATTGTATCGATGGGGGATGAGTAAGAGGAGAAGTGGAGGGGAATGTTTTATGGAGTTGTTGGCAAGTTTATTGTAGCGCGTATATACGTACCTTCGTTAGCGAGGTTTTAATTAGGGACTGGCTTATTATTGTCTCGTTTGTGAGAGATTGCAACGGGTATAGTTATCATTGACAGTTTTTATGTTCGTCTATATAATATCATCTTTTGGTTTAAATGGTGATGAGGTTGTTAAATCAAGGGGATGTGATGGTGTTAAAAAGGTTTCTATACTTTGGTGGATCTTTCATGGTTTATTTAAATAAAATAAAATAAACGACGTGACGATATTGTATAAATAACGAAGTTTTTTTTTTAACTTTTGATTACTTGTAACAATGTAAAATAGTGTTATTAATAAACAGCTTTTATTTATTGATAACATTAGAACTACTGATAACGAATTATCTATACCTATTCTAGAAAATCTGTGACGAAGTAAAAACAAATCCGAGTATCACTGGCATCCCCTTTAACTGTGAAACCGTGATTTTTCGACTGTTTTAACGAAGTCTCTAATCTGTCCCATTCAAACCTTTAATTCTTATTCTCAAACCAATCTGAAACGAGAAAGAGAGAGAGGTGAACGTCCCAATGACGAGACACAGCCATGAGTAATTAGACAGCTCGAGCAATTTAACTCTCTTCATCAATCAAGCCACAACAAAAGCGTCCGAACGCTAGAGCTGTCCAATCACTCACGCACATCCTGTCGCGCTGGACTAGCATAGATAGATCGATCTCTTGAATTTCCAATTGTAGAAACATTATAAAGAATTAAAAAAAAGCAATTGACTAAGGTGCACGGGTTATTGATAGTAGGGTGCGGCTTACGCGACTGCACACGCCCTTTCATATAAGTGTATATCCATTTTCGGGATTAAAATTGAAACAATTATATAAGATAGCGTCCATCTCGTGCATGCGTATAATCAACTTATGTCAATTTTGGCCATGTTTTACTTTTTTTTTTATTGAACTTTTTAAGGTGAAGTTTTACTGGCCTTGCTGGCCAGTGGCCGTGAAAAGATGGCACATAAAGGAAAAAATGACAACACATTTTCGAAGACACTTTCTTTTTAATTGTTCTAATTAAGGATTATAGAAATGAATTTCTCTGATAAAAAAAGGTGTTTCGTCCAATATTCCTAGAATGAACTCACAAATAATCTAGCAAAGAAAAAAAGATTTATCCTTTTTCCCCCTCCTCCCCGTTTTTTCACGACCACTGGGCAGCAAGGTCATTAGTTTCACCTATTAAACAATCTATTAAAAGCTGCCGTTAGTACCCTTACATCTAAAAATAGAACTCATTCAACTTATACATACCTCTCTACCTCCTTACAGTCACAGGAACCAACTGAAGAGTCGGTACGTAAGCTCCTAGAACGCGAGCTCCGACTTTTCGACCTGATCGACCCTCGCGATCTACGCTCTTACGCTTGGTACCATGGTTGCACCTTACCAGGCGGTCGTAAAGGTGCCGAAGCTGAGATCCCACACGATGGTGATTTCCTGGTACGCGATTGTACCAGCCAACCAGGCAACTACGTTCTCAGCGTAAGGCATAAGGGCCAAGCTCTACACTTTGTCATCAACAAGGTTAGTATAGTCACGTATAATATACATATCGTCAAGGTTTTAATCGCGTGCAAGTATATATATATATATATATATATATATATATATATATACACACACACGTGGAGTGGCACTTTCGGAGGGACACGTGCATGAATTGCACTTGTCAAGTGCGGGAACTAGAGAGAGAACTCACGCATGCTACATTTACACTCGTGAGAGTATATATACCGCCTGTGTTGCTACCCTCTTTCACGCGCGATCGGCCCCGACGATCTTTTATTTCGCCGCAACGAAAGACGCATGGGCGAGGGAGAACCCCATGTTATACACTTGTCGTGTCGCCGCCAGCGGCTGCAGCGTTTTAGTAGCTCTCGCGTGTACGTAATGCATGGCAAATTGAGCCTTTTATGTGTCCTTTTCTAACGCTCGCGATTGAATTTCTTTTTTTCTTACAAGTGCACTTTTCCAGATGTGGTAGTTGCTAACGTAATGCTTTTGATTTATGGTTTCGTCTATTGGATAATAGATTTTCTCGATGATATTTCTGACGAGAATGTAGTCGCATTTGTAAACCTATGAAGTCTGAGAAAGCTTGGCCAGACTTTTATGTAGACACTATTATTAACGAGAATACAGAGAAAAGAAAATCTTTACTGTTAAAGAACTGAGTTTGAATATGCACGAATGAATATTCATTTATAGTACCGTTTGAGTAAATACACAAACTTAATTCTTAACAAATTTAAATAATAAATAAACATTCGTTTGTTAACAGTAAAGATATTCTTTTCTTTGTGTATATAAAAAAACATAACACTAACCCAATCATTAAATTTCCAGCTGGTTCTGCAACCAGACACAGTCTACGAGCGGGTACAGTACCAATTCGAGGACGAAGCCTTCGACACTGTCGCCGACCTCATCACCTTCTACGTAGGCTCAAAGCGTCCGATAAGCCAGGCGAGCGGCGCACGTATAATCACACCCCGGCATCGTAAAGTGCCTCTATCGACGGGCCCGGCGTTCATAGGACCAAGTGCCAGTTCCTCGTCTTCATCACTCTCAGCGACAACGCGGTCACCACCTCGCGTGCCTCGTAAAAAAGAACGCAGCCAATCTCTCACAGCTTACCAACATTACCAAAGTCCACCGCCACCCCAGCTGGTACCATTACACCAAATGCCTCATCTTCAATCGAGCACGTTACCCCGGGTACCGCCAGTAACGAACAACCAGCCAATGACGTGTTCTTTATCGCTAGGCAGACAGAAGATCACAAGGGTTATATCCGACCCAGCGCTCAAGTTCCAACAGCTACAACTCCAGCATCAACGCCAGCAGCAACAGCAACAACAACAACATCACAATAATAAACTGCAGAAACAGGAGTCAGAGGAGCCACATTACCAGACACCAAAGAACAACCAAGCGGTGATACCAGGAGGCTCGACAAGTGGTTCTGGTGCTTACGATATGCCACCGCCCAAACCACCAAGGGTACCCAGACACCTGAAACCTCCGCCACCCCCACCATATCCCTATCCTCATCATCACAACCACGTACACCACGTGCATCAAAACAAAGGCCACCAGGCGTCGGGCAGCGACAGTGGCAACGGCTCCGGCGACAGTGAGTTCGAAGCCAGTGCTAGTGGAGCTTGTGCTTTGCCCATCCAGCCTGCCATGAAGGGCATCATTATACGTAGCTACCACCAGGCTAAGGCTCTGGGACTCAGCGACCTCGATATAAAGCAGTGGCAGGAACTCGAGAAGAGAATCATGGAGACAACTCCCAACTTCGAGATACCTTCTGTCCTGGACATCGACAATTTTAACACTCTGCTCCTCCCAACTGTCGAGCATAAGCCACTGGATGCCACAGCGTTGAGAGGCGTTACGGGAATGCTTTACGAGACTGCCTCCAGGATCTTAGCTGCGCATCTTACCAAAATCGACGTGGATATGCTGCTGAAGGTAAGTCCAAAGCCCATGGTTCTCATATCTATAGTTACTAATCCTAGGGTTACTTCCTACAGGTCTACGTTGAAGACCCACCCAACATCAGAGAAGGTCTCTGTGGCCTGGAGCTACTGGTACTGCCTTACGCTCGGCAAACACGGCTGGATATGATCGAGAGGACCGAGTGCCTGAAGCTTCTCGTCGCTGTGACTGTACTAACCTGCTGTACACCAGCTGAGAGAGCAGCAACAATCAGCCGATGGATTCAAGTAGCTATCGATACGAAGACAGCTCTTGGCAATCTCTTTGGTTTCTGCTCGATCATGCTGGGACTCTGCTTACCACAAATACAAAGGCTTACTGCCACCTGGCATCTGCTGCGCCAAAAGCATACCGACGAGGCCTTCACGTTCGAGGCGAAGCTGAGGCCAACGCTACGTGCTATGAACGAGTGCACAGATCCACAGGCGCCCAACACTACGATACCCCATATACTGCCCATTGCTCTGCTTAACGAACGGTCCCATGATGATGTTTTGGGTATGCACCTCATAATATGCTTATGTAGGAATTTTAACTTTATATACCTCAACGTTAATCGTGTTGTTTATATAGGTAATAAGCCGCCCTCAGCGTTGGCAGCAGCGGTGCTGTCGCCCTGGGAGAACTCGGCAGCTGACTGTGGCCTGTCGATCATGTGGGCTCATCTTGAAGCCTCGCGTAAGATGACTGAGAACCTGACGCATTTCCGTCGTAACGCGGAGATTGCCCTCGAAGGATGCCGAAACGACGAGCTATTAAGCGACGCCTTTCGTACCGAGTTCCACGTCAAGTTTCTCTGGGGCAGTCGAGGTGCTCTCGTAGCTGCTAACGAGAGGCATGCCAAATTCGTACAGGTTCTTGATGCCATGTACGATAAGTGCGCCGCTACCGAAGGGGCCTAATAGTATACAACCACCCTAATAAGACAAGAGTAAAAAAAAAATATCCAATCCCCCAAGCATGATTTATATATAAAAAATATATATATATACATGTATGTGGAAAGCGCGCGTGGATGTGTTCCCCGTTCGGTTCTTTTGCCAACATCCCATTGAGGTATCGTCATTCTATTCCTTCATGTGTGTGTGTATATCGAATATACGCAAAGAAAGAGAGTAGTGGACAGATTTTTTGGAGCGAAATGAGAAGAGTTATATAAGAGACATGGACCTGCGAGGTATGTGTTATAACTGACGCATGACGAGGTGTGTCTACCTTTATACCACGATACTACTTTAACTAGGAAACAAAAAAGAAGAGAAGAAGTAATAATATGGTGTAAATGAATAAGTAATTATTCTTGAAGACGAGTATAAAAGTTTAACGTGTGTATATATATATACACAGTGTAGGGACGTATTCGTGTCGCGTTGCGTTCCTTAAAGATAGCCGTTTATATTAACAATTACGATGGTCGGTAGGATATGGATTAAGGTAGAACTTTCACACTTTCGTAAAGATGAAAAAAAAATAATAATAATGAATAAACAAAAAAAATAAACTACAATAAGAAATATTTTTACGTTGACGAGACTAACAAACAATGCAATATTGACCTTTTCGTATTTTTTTAATATCCGATTATTAGGGAAAACGAAAACTCAAAGTTTAGATTTTTAAAAAGTCGCAGTGTTTTAAGACGATGATGAATAAAAAAAAAAAGAAGAAAAAAAAAGGAAAACGACAGTGGAACACTTAATAAAAGTAGCTTTAGCTTAATGTAGATAATTTTGTGATAGTAGATATGTGAATTTGAAAATTCGGAAGGAGCTTGAGTATATATGGAAATAAATATATCAGTTATAGAAACGTTGATATTTCATTATCAATTTTAGAAATAATATATATTTTACCGACTGATTGATCGATCGGAATTCGAATTTTCGATTAATTTATTTTTTCTTTTATTTATGAATGAAATAATTCAGGACAATATTTCAATAAATACGTAAAATATAAATTCATTCAATTGACTAATATTGTCCCAATTTTTCATTGATAGAAACTTACAAAAAAAATCAGTCAGTCGTAAAAAAAAAAGTTAATTTTAGGTTCGATTACTTAATTTAGCTAATTTAGCTAGTCAAATTTAAAGAAAAATAAAATAATACTTTACAATAACCTCAATAAAAAAAAAAGAATATCGTCTAATTTTACGTAAAGGTGTGTGTTCTTAACAACTTTGGAACCCAATTCAATTCATATCTACTTTAAATATTTTCATTTTCTTATTAATCATAAAATAAAAATCAAACAAGTATAATCAAAAACAATACGAATACTAAACCACATATACAATTATTCATAATCAAATGTAGACATCAAATCATAAAGATTTCAAGTATTATTTCTATTTCGTTTATATTCGTGGTACATCTATTCTATGTATTATACCATTTATGTTTGATTAAATTTTGATTATTAAGAACAACATACTTTTTTAAAGTTACGACGACTAAAAGGCAAATAGTAAAATATAGCATACGAAAATAAGATAACGACCTATTCTACTCAAATTCGCTCCAAAAAAAATGTGTGCACCAATGCAAGAGGCCAAACGCAAAATGAGAGTCACTGTAGCAGCTTAATAATGTAATACATATTTCGTACCGATGTCTAGTTCAAGGCGATTTTACACTACCGATATATTTGCAGTTTCGCAAATTTTGCACTGCCATTATATGGAAACGCGATGATTAAAAAAACAGGATAAATGTTTCTCCAGTGAGAACGAAAACAGCAATGAAAAAAGTCTTCTGATACTGTAATGTGTGAAGTATGCACGATAAAAACAATCTTCAAATCGGAATGCTGAAAGTTTACCGGCCTAATTTTACAACATACAAAGAGGGACGTAAGAGCTTTCTATACATATAGTTGTTTACAATGAGATGCTTAAGTTGATTTTATTATTGATTTTTATTTTATTTATACATAAATAAATATATATTATATTTAGAGAAATGAGAATTTGTTGATATATAAGCAGCATATAAATATATATATTGTTTATTTTATAATTTTACATTTAGTTTTTGTAAAATGGCACTGACGTAAACTTTCGATTTCGATCCGGTGCGATTTTATATATTTGTACATATTTACACGTGTGACTTTTTCATGAAAAAAAAAGCATTTATAAGATGAAAAAAAATGCAAAACAAAAATACGGAAAACGATGGCGAATATTAAGCGAGACTGAAATCGCCGTTCTCAAAAAAAAAATGAGGGCTCGATTTTACTTCATATAATATTACCATACGGGAAAAAAGGAGACGGAAAACGAGAGATCTCTCAATAAAAACATTATATTCAAGAATTAGTTCGCGCAAAACGTTTATTCCAATATTGTGATTTTCCTATATAAATGCATTTCGTCCTAAGTGCAGTTACGATGCGAAGTGAATATTTTTCACGTTTTTTCGAGTGATTTTTACATTGAAATGCATATATTTATATTTAATATTTATATTTATATGATTATAATATGAGTCACGACAATATAAGTATATGAGAAATGAAATAATAACGTGCAACGCAAACCCAAAGAGAATAATTACGCGAAGTGAGAGATAGAGAGGGAGAGGAGCGATGTGAGACATTATTGAGCAAACGTAAAGTTACCCGATCTGTATACCGATTGTACTTAATTATTTCATTGGAATGGATTTATGATTACTTAAAATATTATGTACATTATTATTCGACCAATATTGTATGTTGTACCTGTTGTTCACGTTTGTTCATAACCTATAAAACGATGAATATCACTCCAAAACGATGTTTTATTTATAAATATATCACCTATTTTATTTTGCATATTTTTAATTTATTGAATTTTTTGTGTTGTACTATATGAAGCATAAAAAAAAATTATTTGCTTTATAACAGAAACCATATGGTATTTTTTATTTTTATTTGAATCACTAATTTTTTAAACTAATTTTTTTAAATTCCAAATTTTCAGAATATTTGATTATGTACTAATTAAAAAATAATAAATTTATTATTTATGTGGTTTAAAAAATTCATCGTTAAAGAAAAATAGAAATAAATGGATGGATTAAAATTTAGAAATTTTCATTAACATTATTGTTATTTTATTGTTGACATTTTTATCGAGGAAAAGAAATGAATTCTGCTTCAAAATAATGTAAATAAAGGTATTCAATTTATAAAATACAATTAATGAAAATTTGACTTTGTATCAATCATGATTAAGGAAAATGTTTAAATTAATAACAATTAACATTGAGAGAAAATTCAGTCGTTACTTTAAACCTTAGTTTAAAAAAAACAATGTCATAAATATCATAACCTTTACTATGCTTTGTTCATGAATATTACATAACATAATATACAAAAAATTTTAAACTTCTTGTAAAAATTGAACAGTAACTGGTACATGAATGATTTCTTTTGAAACTATATGAAATGAAAACAAAAATCTTTAAAACAAAAGTATTTTAACCTTCTAATAGTGAGCATTTTTATTTTTCAAAAAGTGTAACTTAACACAAATTTTGATATAAGTGTATCCCCAACTAGTAGTCGGTATGTGACCATCATGATACCATAGGAGATCATCCCGGTTGTCAGAAGGTTAATTAACTCAATGTGTTGGATCTACTCTTATGTACCTTTATTAAATACCTTTTTTATTGATTCTCTTGGAGAAATTATTGTATTAGACTACACTGTGTGCACTGTATTACACTTTATTTAATTGAAATTTTCTGATGGAATTACAATATTAAACAAATTTTCCAAACCGATGAAAACATTTGTAGATCTACGCCAAATGTACAGATTAGTGGTATTTGTAATTCTTGTGATGCTTAATACGTCCGTAGTTCAGATAATAGAACAGAGCCATACCAACAAAAGTAAGTTGGAAGACTGGAGCCATTCCACTGCGCTTGGGTTGAACATATTTGTGTTGCCAACGCCAAAATGCTCTGGAACAGGCACCTGCAAGAGCTTGAGGACTCTTGTTGCGCCTGCTTAGCCAGGCACCAATTTCACCAACCTTCACTTGCGCAAAGGGAGTATCCTCTGTAATAACAGTTATTTATTAGTTACAAATGCCGTTAGTGATAATTATTTATCAATTGCGAAATCTGTTTATGTTTATTTCTGTTTACTTTATAGAGAAGTACTGTATCAAATATGAACATCACTTTCAGACCTTAAGTGAAATTATGATTGATATTTTCTTAAAAACCTTAAAATAGAGTTTTGAGGTTAGGTGAATAGACTTCCGCCCAAACGGTTACTTAATGACAGAAAAAAAATTGAATAAGAGCCTGACACAAATAATAAAGCATCATCTGCTATCAACAGGTACTTCTTTATTTAAAATTTCGAATAAAATCAATTGAACCCAACGAACGAACAATCGATTAACAATTCCATTCTCCGTGCAGACGAAAACAAAAAAAAACATTTTAATTTCACTTACTCGGGCCATAGTAACGGGCCGGATCGAAGACACCGTGAATCTGAGGGTTGTACTCCTTGGGGTAGTCCCCGAAGGCTTTCAGGGCGGAGGTCAGATGCATCGTTCCCTTTTCTCGCAGCTACACTGCGATACAGACGACGGCTCTTCACTGGCCTTGCGGATATGTGCGATCCGCCATTGGCTGGTTACATAACCTTCTCTCTTGCAGCTGACGATACCGCGCGTGCGCAAGATACACACATATATATACATGTGCGATCAGAGCGCTTCTAATGGTGTATTATCAAGTATTATCATATGGCGAGCTAAAATTTTTCAACAGTTTGCGACTATTCGGCATGACGACGACGTTGACTTCGCTGCCGCTGATCGCGCGGTTGTCCAGCCGGGTCATTAGGATTCTGGGATGCAACCCTGGACCCATGACTCTTCAAGGCACGAATACGTACCTCGTGGGCTCCGGCCGCAAGTACGCATGTGTTTATCACGACGCGGTGTAGTTTAAACTTCAAAGTATACCTCGACCATCATTATAAGTACCTGTAGCATCAGCTGTGTCTGTTTATAGTGGGTTATTTTGTCTTCTACGCGATAAAGTGTATGATTAACGGTTACAGAAGCAGTTGTTACTTTTTATCATTTGCCGGGGTTAATTATTGATGACGCACGATGATCGGTATAACTTTTTTTTCAAATCTTATCTTGGTTCCACGTTATTGGCATAAGAACATTTATCGACAACGTAATTTATTATTTTTAAGCGACTTTTACTACAATAGTTATTTACATAACACTTGCATTCGAAGCATGTCAATCTTATTAAATGTATAATATTGAAATACACAGTTAAAAATGGTATCATTTATAAAACGTGATGAATATAAAAATATATCTTCATCAAATTTAGAATTTTAAGTCCTATTGTTCCCCTTATACTTTGACACATAGATATCTCTAGAAACATTACAAAAATAAAAATAATCATTCGTTTCACGTCACACATATAGCCGGGTGTTGATCGACTCGGGCGACGAGGATACAGCCGGCGAGTACACTGAAGTCCTTGGCGGCGTACTCGCTGAGGAGAATGCGACGATCGAACACTTGATCGTTACACACTGGCACCACGACCACATCGGCGGTGTTCCTAAAGTCCAGAGCCTCATCAAGTCCAGGGATCCGACAGTCAGTCCGGCGACAGTATGGAAGTTCCCAAGGGCTTATGGAGACGAGGGTGGCGAGGACGAGGAGAAAGCGGCTGGAGATTGGAGCAAGCTAAAGGTGTAATGGTTTGGTTGTATAGATATGAAAGAAGCTTGGGGTTTGTGAGAATTGCAAAGTATTTGGAAGCGTATTTTTATTCAGAAGTTTGTGTTATTACTTAATTTTTAATTTAAATTTTATTTGGCAATATGCTATTCTATTCTAGATGCACCTATCATTAATAACTTTAATTATAATGTTACTTTCTTAAAAATAAATTGCTAAGTATTATAAAATTATTATTTAAAGGCAACAGTATACGATATCGTATGTTCATGGTCTATGAACAATGTTTCCCTTTAAATTGATAACAATATTTTTGTAATTTAGATAAACGTAAAAGCCAAACATTATTCTAAAATAAAAGAATTTAAAACGCGAATTATAAAACGAGATAAGATATAAAACGTTACGAGACAATCGGTTAGTACAAAATTTTCATACGAAACAATACAAACTCTATATTTTCACGTATCAAAATTCGCTAATTTAAGGATGAGCAAAAAATAACCGTCGAAGGAGCGAATCTACGAATCAAACACACTCCCGGCCATACGACAGACCACGTCTGCCTCGTCCTAGAGGAGGAAAATGCCTTATTCAGCGGTGATTGCATCCTGGGCGAGACCTCGGCTGTCTTCGAGGACCTGCACGATTACATGCTATCCCTGGAGAAGATCCTCAGCGAGAACTCGAGCTTGATCTATCCGGGACATGGGCCCCTTGTCAATGATCCCAATTCTAAGATCAAGGCGTACATCGAGCATAGAAGGAAAAGAGAGGACCAGATCGTAGCCTTTTTAGAGAGCAAGAGGTCAAAAGGTCCTTCCGATATTATGGAGATCGTCGAGTCGATGTACAAGGTTGGTTGATTTTACGGTATTGTTGTCGCTATGATTATGGTTAGTTGTTAAAAAGATTAAGTATTAAAGTACAGAAGCTATAATATTTAGTATTGAATTACAAAAATTTACTTATCTATTTTTTATTTTGATTTATTTTACGTGAAATTATTATGAAAACATCTGTAGGTACTATTTAAGAGATTAGCACATGAATTTACGCTAACTAACTTACTTCAGGATACGCCGAAAAATCTATGGCCCGCAGCTGCGATGAATGTAAATCATCACTTGGAGAAGCTGCTGAAAGAAGGTCGAGTCACTTGCGAGAACGATAAGTGGACAATCGTCTAATAGTTTTGTTAATAACGCAAGAAAATAAAAAAACGTGTAAAAAGAAGTACCAATTGTGCAATAATTTTTTTTGTAAATGAAGACGACTAACGTGTATATAATTGTAAAATAAATTAATAATAGCATTCCATATGTGAAAAGAAAAATAAATTTAACCTACAGTTTTCAGACGAAGAGAACTCATAAGAAAATTATTTTTATGAATTTTCATTTCTTTTACAAAAATTTATGGTACACATAAGTATAAAAACAAAAGAGCCGCTTAGGGCCTTAATATTATCTTACAAAATGAAACTTAACAAAACAAAATCTTAGAGTAGACACGTTACACAGAATTTCGCCAGAAAAAAACGAAAAAGCATGAAAAGTAATAAAAGAGCTCCGGTATGTTTTTTTTTGTTACACAAATCCTTCTAATTAAATGTTTTCAAACATTTATTCAACCTAGGAGTATCGACGATATACAGGCATAATAGGCTTTTTTCTTGCTTACTTTGAACGGTTGGCTGTTAATAATTACTATGTTTCTTTAAGTTACAAACACTTTTACGGAGTACATAATATGTGTTACGTAGCATAGGGAAAACTCATATGTTTTAAACGACGCGAGCATAAAAATACAATCGTTAGGTCTTTCGGCACATGAACAAAAAAATGTTGTATTTACTTCATCTGTACGCAGCAGAGTTCAAATTGACATATTATGGAAGTATGAGCTCAACAGCAATTTTCTTGCTGCGCTTTTTATATGATAATTTTTATCAAATTGACGTATATAAAATATGCATTTACAGATGTTTATTCTCTGTATAACAAATACAAAATAGTAAATTCATGCTTAGGTTCAACGTCGTATAAATAAGGGAATCAACTGTATGGTAGAAAAGACCGGGCGATTATTATCTTTAGCCAAGCTTAGTCCCAATGTATACGATATACAGCACCATTGACATTTTGTAACAAAGCTGTTACATTATTTTTCGGAAAAAATTACATGGCATCATAAAACGTCTATTAAGCTCACTTTAAACACTCTTGTCTTATTACTATTCATTTAATTTTTCATGCGGCACATTTGATTCTGCACGAATATCTGGAAATATATGAGGTGTATTTTCACAGATATAATATAGAGGTACACACAATATGTATTTCCAAATACGTAAAAATAGAAATTTACACACATGTTACTTTTTCTCTTTGGGTAAACGTAAAAAATATATATATAATATAACCTTTTATCCTGGTATATATCCATAAGTTTCCTCTTTTTTTCATTCTCATATAGAATATACTTTCAACTACATCATTGTAATGAAATTTATAATATAATCTCTCTGTCATTTTCTTTATTTTGTTATAGGTAATATGTATATATATAAACGTTTACTTAATCGTTGATAGCATCAGCGTATAATCACATAAAATGAAGGGGAGCATATCATTTTATCAGTCGCCCTTTTTTCTTATATACTTCTTACTCAACAATTCTCTTTCTCGCTATTGTCTTTCATGCGTATGCCGCACACAAGCTTTCATTGTTCGTGCACTATCATTCCTCATTCGCTCTCCTTATATTTTTACTTCTCAGTACTAGTTAACAAGAAACTTCATTGATCTTTACGATTAAAACAAAAAAAATATCTCTCTACGAACTAATAATGAACAGGTTATGCTTGATAAAGTAGCAAAGAAAACGAATTAAACAACAAAATGATTCATCTTGCGCAATGAAATCAAGTCAATAGTAAATAGTAAAGATATACCAAATAACTTGTATAGACAAAATCTAATAGTTATGAATTAGCAACATCGTTATTTACTAACATTAATAATTGGCGACATTTTGCATTCTTTTTTAATAGTCATCACATCATTATACAATCTTTATTTTAAACTTTAGTACTGAACATTTTTAATCATTCGCTCTTTCAATTTAATAACTACCATCCACTCGCCAAACTTGAATGTACGATTTACAATGAAAAGAGATACATTTTGGTCGAGATTTCGAAAGGCACCGTATTTTTAGTAGTTCCACTTAGGAATCATAAGACGAATCGACGACTTCCTTAAAACTTAGATCATTAAAAAAAGTAGAACACAATCGTCGGGACAGTTTAATTTTTAATACAAACGAAAGAAAGTATCAATATTCGCTACTACATGTCGCCCCTAGTTAGGCCCGTCTAGCCTAATTTTAAATTTTGCTTCACAATTACGTATGGGTACGTGTTGCCTATCTCAAAGAAAGTAAAACAAATCTCCGACATTAAATTTCTCTTATATGTCCACATTATAGTCTTACATAAAGATTTACGAGACTCAACGCCTTAAACTCTCTGTACATATCTGTCTTTAACATGAAGAGATACAGTCACGAACCCCAGTTCTCTGCT
Source organism: Torymus tubicola (assembly GCA_035583055.1). Lineage (NCBI taxonomy): Eukaryota > Metazoa > Arthropoda > Insecta > Hymenoptera > Torymidae > Torymus > Torymus tubicola. The sequence continues at coordinate 25,581,781 of JAWWEQ010000045.1, read as the reverse complement.
TTTATTAATTCGAGTATAATATTATCATTTATATTTAAGACATTTTTCAAGAATATTCATTATAACCGTAAGTTTATCAATAAAATGCCTCTTCTCGTAAACTGAAGACTTGTTAAAACTTGCAATTCTATTTGAAAAATTTTAGTTTCAACCTTACTTCCCATAATTGACTCAATTTTCAAAAAATAAATTATTAAATAAATTTTGATTACAGCAATAATCAAGCATATTAAAAATAAATTTTTCCAAACAGAATAGCAAATTATTCTCATATATCATATCAATGACACTCTATTGACAATTCGTCACGTGTCAATAATTCATCAGTTGATCGGCTGAAGTTATCAATCAAATATCTACGTATATGCTATTTATAAAAAATAAGCCGAGGCAAAAACAAAAAAAAAATTCAATTGCATAGATTAAATTGCATTAATTTAAAATTTGTTTTGTCGTATAAAAAAATATACAAAATCATTAAGGTCTAACGTGAAAAAAAAGAAACTTTTAATCACAAAGCCAATGATCAATCTACATCGAAATTTCATGAATTTTAATAACTAAAAAATACTACGCATTAATTCACAATAAACTAATCAACTTGAGTTCACAATTAACGGCTCATAATGCCATTAAAATTACTAAATTCAATTATTTACAATACTATACGCGCTTATCGAGTATCGCCGCGCGTACAGCAGACCAATATCTAGCAACACGAAAAGCACTGAGTTTCGCTCCTGCATCACCTCTATCCGTCGACGGACACAATATTATTAATAATAGCATTTTCATAATATTAATATTAATAATAATCAAAATAATAATAATCATAATAATAATAATGATAATCGTCATTATCATAGTTTTTTTCATGAAGAAAAAAAATAATAAAGATATATAACCGTTAGTAAACACTCGACGAGCAAACCGTGACCAGACTCTTTTTCCTCCTTCTCTCTCCCTCGCTCTTTTTCTCTCTTTTTATATACTCTCTCACACACACTCTCTTTCTCTCTCTTTCTAAACAAAACAAAATAACGACACTAACAGGTCTACATGAGGAACCCGTTCTGCGCATCGAAGCAGCTCGCGTTGATGTAGCTGAGCAGTTCGTGATCTGTCATAAGGTCCTGCGTCATCATGCCGTTGGCTGCGGCCTCGGATTTACGCGCTGCTGCTGCTGCGGCTACTGCAGCAATCGCCATTGCGTTATTCTGCTGAACAGTCTGCGAGGGGACCTGTGAGCTCTGCGGTGGCTCATCGTTTTGCTGCATAGGTGTCTGTTGATTGACCACCGACGGTCGCGAATTGGACGTTTGCATTGGTATAGGCGCATTCGTGGGCGATTTGCTGGCCACTTGCTCGGCAATGGTTTGCTGTGCTGACGGCGATTTCGGCAGAATGCCTTCCATAGCGCTGTTCATTAGTTGCGCGCTCTGAAAGTCAAAATTATTTTGTTAGACACCCGAGACTAAATAAATGATAAGTAAATGTATTAAACGTGTTTATATACTTTTAAATTTACCTGTGTTGCAACACTATTTAAAATGTTCTTCGTGGCAATTATGGCATGGGCCGTCGTCGTCGTGATCGGCCTGTTATTAATAATATCTTGAGTAGCATTAGTAATGACACTATTGATGGCTTGTTCAGCCGCATTGGTCAGTCTCTGCTGGCTGGGCTCTTGAGCAGCGCCGCTAGCCAAAGCCGAGCTAGCCTCGGCTACGAAGCCTGCGGGCTGATTGAGCATCGAGCCAATATCTTGTTGCACAGCCTGCTGCATAGCTTGAGCAGCCTGAGCTTGTTGCACTGCCTGCTGTACTGCTTGTACTTGCTGTACGACCTCGTGAGTCGCCTGTTGTACAGCCTGTTGTACGACTTCTTGTGTTTCCTGCTGTACGGCCTGCTGGAAGGCTGGGGCTGTTGGTGCTTGCTGAACAGCCTGTACCTTCTGTACGGCCTGCTGGACTACTTGAGCGTGCTGCACAACTTGTTGTACGACTTGCTGCTGTGCTTGTTGTACAGCCTGTACGGCTTGTTGCTGAGCTTGTGCTACCACTTGCTCGACCTGCTGCTGAGCATGAGCCACTACCTGCTCGACTTGCTGAACTTGTTGCTGCATGACGACCGGGTCTTGCTGGGCCAAAGCTTGTAACGTCGTGGCAACGTTCGGTATCACTTCGCTTGATACCTGCAGTGAATTGGCTGCACTGACGTTCGAGTTGACCGTAGCAGCGGCAGCTACTGCTGCGCTCACGATCGGTGATTCCTGGATACTTGGCATTAATGCTGCGTTCAAGGACTTGAGCAAGCTATCGTCTGTCGTTGGCTCCTGAACTGGCACTGGCACACTCGATACTTGATTAGCTCCTTCAACGCTATAAAAAACAAATAACATCATTAGCATCTATTATCTCAACGCGATAAAATGTTTTTACTTCTGTTTTAGTAAAAATCAATACATACCTTAACGGCGAGACGCTTGTGGAGGGAATCAAAGCGTCGAGTAGCATTGCTTTGACGGGTAACGAGGGGCTCGTTCTGGTAGCCTGTGCCGGACTGGTTATGGCGGCTTCGTGGTCGCTAACCACCGAGCCCACGTGATTGATCAGTGGCGCATTAGGGCTTGAATTCGTCGCGCGCAGCGGTGAAACCATCTGGTGGGAGTCTACCGCTGAGTTGACGAGCTCGTCGAGCGGCACCGTTGAACTATTGGTGGTCATGAGGTTCGGATTCTGCTGCTGGCTCGTTGCTATGATCGATGCGCGTACGTAGTTTGCCTCCTGGAATTTATTGAAAGGGACGATATGTTTGTTTAGCATTTGGTTGTTTTTATTGAGGGAGTTTATAAAATTTGTAAGATTTTTTAGTTGGTTTTTGAAATTATTTAGCGATAAAATGTTTACCAAGTATTTTATATGTTTTAACGTAACTGTTGTGAATAAAAAATCTATTAAAATCTACGTATTTAATCCCGAAAAAAATCTTACATTTTTTTTTGTTTATACTTGAAAGCCCATTTGAGTTCAATTTTAGTAATAATTGAGGAAAAAGTACAAAAGAGAGCATTTTTTCCGAAGCATTTTTCCCTTACAAATCAAAGCATTAAGCTTTCATTAAAAATTAAAGGTAGTCTAACAATAATTAATTTAGCAAAAAAAGTATAGACTACACTACACTATTGTCAATCATCTCTACTGAAGTATCCACATCACTAATTCTAAAAAAATATTTTCGTGTTCCACACCCAACGCAGAAACAGCAGCGGTCAAACCTACCAAAAAATCTCTATATACCTGAACGTCGGGCTTCTTCGATACGTTCGACTCGATCTGATTAAGGTACTTCTCGATGCTGTGGTTGCTTTGGGCAGGCAGCGGTTGATCAGCTGGCGTTGTTGCGAAACTTCCAAGGTTGCTGTTACCAATGCCATTGAATTCAGTCTGATGATGTTGTTGTTGCTGTTGTTGTTGCTGTTGTTGCTTCATACGTAGATCGACAACACCTGGGCTCTGCATGCTGCTTGCTTCGCTTGCGAGTATCGGGCTGGAATCCTGTACGTCGTTGGTTCAATGGTTTTGCTTCCAGTTTCATTCTAAGTGCTCTCTCGCGGTTGTATTAAAAACTAAAATCCCTCCGCGCGCGTGAGGTTCAACAACGATGACAGTGAAATGTCATTTCTTTGAATTGATATTATTTCTTTGAATTGATACTACCGAAACGCGTCAATAATTATTGCTTTAAAGAAATCCCGTGAAGTTAACAACACGAAAATAAATTTTTAGAACTACTGCTATTGCTACTGCTAATGCTATTGCTATATACGCTACGCGTTGTTCTTAGTATCTAGACAATCTTAAACCTTAAATAGACCGTAAGTTTAAATTTTCAGGCTATTTTCACATGCATACCTTTTAAGCAGTATTAAAATATTCCTTGTTATACGTGTGCTTATGTATAGATATATACAAGCAAAAGACATCGAACATTGTTAGTTATCAGAAGCGTTATAAAAAAAACATCGACCCCACGCGCCTTTAATCATCTATTTTCCAACCGTACGTAATTCAAATGTCGAATCAGCATGTCAAGCGAAACGAGCACTGAAACTGTACTTCAAAAAAAAGGAAAGAGAATAGGAGAAAGCTTTAGTAGTAGTAGTGCAATTACCTGAGATGTCTCGTGCAACGTGCTATACGGCGATTGTTGTGGCACAATCCCCATGGGATGCTGGTTCCTCATAATATCTACAACGCCAAGAAGAGCGTCCTGTACCGGCGAACCGTTACTCGTGATCGTGTTCCTAATAGTTCCGTCCCTTGAATTCTCGTTGACCAGCTGATCGAGAGGGCTGGCTACAGCTGTCCCCGTGCACGCATTCGTTGGCATACCGGACATACTGTTATCACCACCCATGAGGCTGCTCGAGCTGTTTTCGTCCATTACCTCTGTCTTTAGATTATCAGGCAAGATGAGTTGCATACTGGTGGAACTACGTCGGGTCATCAGAGGATTGGCCACCAAAGCACTCGACGGTGGTGGCATCATAACGTCAGCAGACTGTGGCGCTTGACCGTTCGATGCGCCGTTCTGTGTGTTCCACATCATCACTGGTGCTACCGGACTCGCGACACCTGTCACCGGTGGTGGACTAGGATCGGCTTTCAATACCTCGGGGCTTACCGCCGCGACGGAGGTTGTCGAGGGTGGCGGAGCCTGGAGGGTACCGAGGAAGTTTGCCGCCGCTGCTGGGAGCAGGGCTGCAGTGCGAGAAGAGAAAGAAGGGTTTACAAGGACTGCTGTCGGAGGTTAATACATTATTATCGTGGTATTTTGATGATGATTAGGATTAGTGACGAGGTTACTGGCCAGAAGAGTGACAGGGATCAGGATCATGGATACGGCTCAAATTATGAGATATGTTTCTGAATGAAAATCACGAAGAAAGCTGTTATATAAGACTCTAATGATTTAAAAAACTGTTCCATATTTTTAGTTTTACCTTGAAAAAGCTTTTTCTTCAAATGATAACCGTAGAAAATATTAATTCAAAAAGAGACGATAAAACTGGAGAAAAACGAACTTTCGTTTAGTTTTTACAGAATTCAGAAATATTGATTTCTTCCAATGTTTCAAAAAATTTGAAGATAAGCAGTATATGATTTGATGTACACATTAAGGTTCATTTTCGTTATTCAAATTGAAGTTTTAATAACATTAGAAGAAAAATAACAAAACTTTTTTAAAAGTGATAGATTCTAATAATGCACGTTTCTTCATATTTCTATATCCAAACCCCCATCCTAAAATTTGAGCCAACCCTGTGATCCAGATCCCTGCCACTCCCCAAGTGAGTGACTTTATCCCTCGGTAATAGTACAAATACTTACCGTTCGATGTGACACCAGCAGGAACAACTAAAGGCGCGGGTGCAAGTTTCGTAGCGAGTATCGTCTCACCATTCGAATTCGCGGACATGGTCCCCACAGCGTTGTCGATTTTACCAATTGTGGCTGGTGTATTGGCAGCAGTGTAGATGAAAGTATGAGCATCACTGGTCTTACCAGACGATAAGGCAAACATTTTAACGCAAATGGATTCATTAGGCGCGAGGTCCTGTCGCCTGTAAGGCGGCACGACGCATATAAGATGTGTCTGTTGTAAGAACTCCTTGTCTGGGAGTACTGTCATCTCCCAGTGAGGTTCCATCTGGGATTGTATATCATCTTGGTCCAGTTGGAAGACGATACGTGTATCCTTAAGGAAGTTTTTGCCAATGATGATGAGCTCAAGCCCACCAGTACACGGGCATGAGGTCATTGATTTTTTGCAGATTTCCGGGACACCTGGTGGCTGGGCTGTTAACATTTGATGTATTCTGATTAATCATTTTGAACAATTTTAACGGTACGTATATGTGTACGTGTACGGAAATCACGTGATACCAGGTGGATAATTAAGGTTTAGGAGTCACGGAAGCACGTGATGCTCACGTGTTAGGCTTAATAATACATAGGCAAACTTCACCGGCAATAGCCTTATTGTAGATTATCATTATCGATCGATCACGAAGGGGGAAGTGTCCATCATTAACAATCTACCGTATACTGAATTGAACAACTACCCTCACTTCTATCTTCATTCACCAAACACCCATGTGGCCAGGTGTAATTTTGTCTCTCTCTCTGATCGATAGAATTACTTTTCGACGACAAACACGGAACTCGTTTTATTTTATCTTCCGAATATAAATAGGTCAGAGACATGAAGTTTTGTCGCTGTAGATAACTACCATTAATAATGTTACAATTTATAGATTTCAAGAATATGTTGATGGAAAAACAGTTACGTGTCGTTTGGTAAGCTGCCAAAAAGTCAAAGAATCGGAAAACTCGATAGAGGCCGACAGAAAGATTATGTCATAAGTTTGAACTACTTAATATAAGAACTGACGTTTCGGAAATTAAATTTTTTTGTTTTTAAAATATCCACTTACTGCACACGATAGGATTTGAGCAGACTTGCAGAGTCTCTGTTGTACCGTCGTCGTTTGTGATCGTAGTGCGGAACACCATTCTACACCTAGTAGACTTCTTCTTACTGCGGCCTTGTAGTACACCGGCTTCCTGGGGGAATCGATGTTCAACGTCGACGTTACGCTCCTTAAGGATACCGACGCAGTCGCAAGTTACGTTCATGTCCTTGGCTGGGTCCATGTCTACTTCGATAACGATCGTGCCGTCGACCTTGCGCTCGACGCACGGGGTTGAATTCTTGCCACTGACGCGGCAGGCCTGGTAGAACATATGCGGCGCTACGCGGCCCAAGTCCGTACCGATGAACACCTGCGGAGGGGGTGAATAGTTCAATGATGGGGAAGTGCGTATGCGTGCATATGTATGCGGTTACCTTTCTACGGTTGGTGTTACAATATTTTCATAATAATCTTGTATTGTTAATACATTATTATCTTTACATTCAAGTACCAAAAAAAATAAGGAAGAAAAAAAAACTAATCTAACAAGACCATTAATGTCTATGGTATATTTTATCTCAACCGTTATTGCATTACACATGACTCGGTGAAATGGTCTCTTTTATCGAGTGAGCTTTACTACAGCTCCGCTCTTCTTCAAAGCCGTTAAATTAGTACAACAACTGACCTGAAGTGTGGTGGGCTTCTCGTATCCCAGAAGCTGGACAATCGGGAAACCATTGCCCGTTCGGTCTTTTACGGCGCCACGAGAACCTTCCGTCTGATAACGTGCCCGGTGCTGTGACTCCGGTTGGGATTTTATCACCAGGTGTGTTTTACCGTTTTTCGACGCGTGGTCTGTCAAGGGTAAACATAACGAAAAGCTATTAGAGGGCTTTAAATTATATATCTACATGGTGCAACGTTGTAGATATGATCTGTGCAACGAGGTATTATTTTTATATAGAGAATAAAAAGATTTACAGAGTTTCTGTAGTATGGCTTAAGGAGACATTGAAGATGATATTTATAATAACATGATTGTTGACAATTTACTATTGACGTATATTTTTTTTTGCTTTTTACATTGTTATAAGTGAATTGAAATGAAGGAAAAGGTACTGCAGAACACAGCACAAGTTATACTTTTAAACGAAAAATGAGTAGGATAATCTTGGTGTTATTGACCTTTTTTTAGTTAAAAAATTTCAAAACAGCATAAATATAAATACATGTTTTGAAAAAAATTATTCTACTAAAAAAACGACCAAAAAATTAAGATATCAAATCTGCACCAATCATAGTCTACAATTTACTTAACGATAAAAATTAATCTAAGTGGTTGAAATTTCAGGTGCGCACAACCAGAAAAAACCGGCTGAAATTAGCATAACATCCAGTTTAATCCGGAATACTGTGCACTACGAGTCAAATGTTCAACCACAGAGGATTGTCTGCACTGTAAATAAAAAGAAAAAAAAAGATACGTCAACAAGGATAATTGGTCAACTTACAAAGTTGTGTAGTGAGAGTAACCGGACCTTGATGCGCGGGTGGTGCATTTCCTCTCTTAGGTACAGGGCCCATATGAGGTCGAGGCCTAGTAACACCAACTACACGTCCAACTGAACCATTCAAATTAGCCGCTGATCTGCCGCCACCAGCAGTAACGATGCCATTCCTTGTAGTGATCTTCCCATGGTTCTCGCTCTCCGGGAACGCAAAGTTCGCATCCTCTGATTCAAGCTTTATGTCCATCTTGCGACGTTTGCTGTCCTCCTCGCAGCAGCCGCCTCCAATGACGCCGCCGACGCCGTTGGTATTGGTGCCTCCTCCGCCGTTCCACGCCTGCAACGACATTTTTATTGCAATGCCGGGATGATGATGGTATTCTTGACTGGGTACGTACTATATAGTGGCAGGAATTTTAGAAGAGGGATATAGGTTTTAGTCGTTGGGAGTGTTATTAACGTCTTTGCGCGGGTAAATATTTGTGCGTGCGTGTACGTCTTTTGCGGTTTTAATGTATATGTACTCGGATTTATCGATATAAGAGGTATATTAGTAGAATATATCGGAATTTTTGTTAATTATAAGAAATAATATTTTTAGCGCAACAATAAATTTTGAATAAATTTTCTTATAAGACACCATGTGACTCGCCCCTCTATCTAAATTAACGAAACATTGATTTTTATATATATAAGCTAAATACAATGCCCCAATTATACTCAACGCAACTTGTCTGCAAAAAATCCTAGATCAACATTATAGTCGATCGGTAACAGGAAAATACTTGAAAATGATTTCAGTGCGTTCACGAAGAAGATAACAGCCCTCCTCTCTCTCTCATTGAATTGCAGCTGGCAGTAACACATAGCCTCTCATAGGCGCTCGTTGATAAAGCCGTACGCGCGCAAAGTGGAACGACAAAAGTAGGAAAAGTTTTTCGCTGTGCAAAAGTGCAGAGAGAGAGAGAGAAGAGCGATCGAGATTGCACTCGTGTATATATATGAGCAAGAGCGAGAGAGACAGCGGCCGGCACACAGCAGCACAATTGCCTCGGATTGGAAGGGAAACAATTTGTGGCACGACTCGTCGCGTAGAGGCAAACGATGCGGGTTCAACTACCGTTTGCCTCGTGTCGTCGCAGACGACGACAACGACAACGACAACGACGAGCATTAGAGTTCTTTAGTATAGCCGTTGCGTAACGAGTGTACTTTGATACACGAGCTCCAATTCGCAATGCGCTCTGCATGAACAGCATACATACATGGAAGGGGAAGAGAGGGAGGATACGATATATCGCGGTTGCTTTATATATATATACCAAAGATCGCGTATATATACAGAGAATTTTGAGAGTTTCTCGAATTCAATAATAATCCGATTTGTGCACCTTACTTTATAACCAGAGTGCGAACATTCGACAAAGAGATAAAACATATGCACGGCGGTGGGTACATATATAACGATGCTTGTAAAAGTTGGCCGTTCAAAATTTTATCTCTTACTGTTAAGTAGGTCACGCCTGCTTATATGTGCGCGAAAACGAAAACGCCCCGGCGAACAGTGTGTATATTAATTCGAAAAGAACGCGATTATTAAACTTATACAGTGTATATCGTTCACACCCGGTTCATTTCTTTTTTAATTGAAAGAAAGTATAAGCATTTTAAAGGGGAACTATTATATGTTAATTACACAAGCTTTTACAGTCCGCATGTTGACGCGATAAACACAAATAGAGAAAGAGGTACTCTTATCTCGCGTTTGAATATATATATATATATATATATATACCTATAATTGATCAAAGCACATTGCTTCGGCAGCAAATCTAAAATTACCGAGGCTGCGAGCAAAAATCTAGACCTAGAGACGCTGATAACACAGGCAAACAGAAAGGAATATATATATATGTATCCGATGGCAAGAGAACGAGAGAAAGCTCTCCAGTGCAAACACCTTCTCGTATCGCTTCTCCCCCTACACCGCAGCTATATAAGCCGCTGTCTCTCAGTTCGAAAACCTATATTTGCAAACAAATACACGCACGGCGCTTCGGGCATCGCTTTATACATATATATGTATATATACGATTAGCGATCGATGAACAAATAAATTCGGCGATAAGGGGCTCGCCGCGCGCGCGCGTTCATTACGGTAATCAAGAGAGCTGCACGATCCGTTGTATACGTTTTTTACTCGACGCAACGTTATACGAGGGAGTGATCCTATATATATATATAGTATATATATATACGACACACACACATTATAACGCAATTTACCGAATCGAGTAAACACACTAATACATATATAGGTGTGTGTGTGAGAGAGAGGAAGATAACGAGCGGATGCATAATATAGCGTCTCTTTGCGCGTGAGGATACCCCGATGGTAACCACCGATAAGAGGATGTGAGCGCCGTTGCAAAGACGATCATGGATGTTTGGGATATGTGCGGGATATAGAGGAGACCATCGAGTAGTGAAAATTTATAGAGTTCGAATGATAGTGAGTGTGATGTGTGTACCTGAAGTATTCGTTTTTGGGAGTAATAAGTAAGCGCCATGATGAGATTGTTGTTAATACAACTGAGTCACAAGAGGTTACACAAAACGAAACATAAACGCCGACGTTATGATCACAACTGATCGATAGAATGGACACATTGGTTATAAAGTATGATGGGTAACATAGTATTGACATCTATCATTTCATTGATCAACTATACATGTAATTGTAGGTTTGATATTGGTCTAATGAGGGTTCGCACGGTAAGACAAAATTTTACTCATTATACCGCGACACCAGGAAATTTTAAATTTCGCCGCGAAAGCAAATTTATTAGCAGCTTGTTTTTTTAGTTTTAATACAAATCGTGCCGTATTTGCTATGTGATTAGATAAAGGTTATTTATTCTTCTGACATTTCTTTTTTTTTGCCATGAATAAGCAGTAGCTTGTAATATATAGAAACATAATAAGTGTTAGTAGTAGCGCGAATTTATTTGAATATTTGGTAAATGAAAAATTTATTTAAAAAAAAAAGAAAAATTGCATATGTGCGGTGGCTGTAATCAGAATTGACATAAGTTATTGCTAAATGAGGCTAATATTTGATTTTCTTATTTCTCCGAATGTATACGTTATTTTGCCTTTCACTTTGCACGCATGTACATATATATACATGTATTTTCAACAAAATTTCCATTGCTCTTAAAAGAAGGATGTAATAATCAAAAGAGCAATTTTTTAACACTTTTACATAATCACCACGACAATTATTAAATTTTAAGTAACGGAATATTTTCACAAAAATAATATGTTATATCTAAAATGTTAATTATAATTATTAAAATTGTATAAATTAATAGTTAACAAAATTATAAATGGTAATTATGAAAATGTCTTTAATTTTAGAGATACAAGTTCCACTTGACATTCCCGGCTTGATTATAAACGTTACACAACTACGTATATTACTTTATAAAATGATGACCAAAATATTGAAAGTGAAAGTTATACACTATTGATAGGAATATATAAAATCGTGTTATCGGTACTTTTCCGATTTTATCGTCAATTGATTTGTGAATTCGATTTTTACGGACACGTGTCCCATGTTAAATTTATCTGATAATTGTTAATTAAAAAAACAGCGCAATATCTAAATATAATTAAAACACGGAACGTATATATCTTCTATTGATTATAATTATTTTCGATTACCCAACAGAGCTTCAAAAGTCAATCATAATATAACAAACAAAAAAAATTTTAATTCAAATCAGGCACGATTGTATAAACGGAATAAAAACAGCGGCGACTTCGCAGAAGATGAGTTGTTAAAAAGAACGTACTAATTATACTGTCCTAATGAAGATAAATCCGCGGGATAGTGATCAAGGCGAAGATCGATCAACCGATACTTGTTTAATTAGCTGATTATGACATCTCCCGATAAAAAAAAAAGCAAACTCCCAACGTTCAAGCTTTAGCACCTCCCCAGAAGGATTATCAGCTTAGAAAAGCCCCCTTATAGTCAAAGAAATGATGAGAAGAAAAATATAGGCTTAACATAAATAAAAAAATATATATAATTACAGTTGCTTTATGAAGTTGCTGCTGTCGCTCTTCGAACCCGAGGCCGGAATCGTTAGAGTTGTCGCAGAGATCCTGAGTACTAGCGTTTGCAGACCTGCTGCCAAGGTGCCTCTCATTCGAGCCACGGGGCGCAGCCCTCGTGTGGCTATGATGCCTCTGTTGTCTCTGTTGCTGTCTCTGTTGTTGCTGTTGTTGTTGCTGCTGATGCTGCTGGTGATTTGTCCTGCTACGAGTCTGGTGGCTAGTGCCGTTCTGTGGACCTCGAGTTGCTGTGGGAATCGAACTAGCGATTCCTGGATTGGTGCTGTTTGCTGACGAGCGGGTGCCGACGTTGCTACCACTATTGCTCCTCAGACTTACCCCCGTCACCGATGCTGGTGATGGGACACCTGCGGTTGCGCCTGCGCTTGTACCTGAAGCATAGACAAAAAGAAAAGAGGTTTGATTAGATTATGTTGTGAGAGTGAGAAGAGATGTGTTGATGATAAGTTGTAAAGGTCACAATGTGTATAATAGCTCAGGAAAGAAACTATGTTCGAACAGTATGGCCAGTAAACAAATGTATATAGTAATTAAAACCCGTGTTAATGTGGCGATTAATCGCCACAACCTGGCTACACTGTGCTCGAAAAGGGGAAAAGAGCGCGGGGATTTTTTGTTGTTGTGTGTTCACGCTGTATTACAAGAAGACGATTGTGATTCGCCTGTGGAGAGATAAAGACACTCGATCTTTTTTTAGATGGCTAATGTATAATTAAGATATTATATGATGATGGGTTTAATAAACGATAGAAGCCTCAAGTTAATTTCCTCTGTTGACTGTATGAATTATAGTTTTAGAACGTTTTGTCATGTGCTGAATATTAAATATCCTAATTATATGTATTATCACCCTGGTGAAACGTAAACGAACTTTGTTTAAACGGAAGCACTGTTATTTTGGATTGGCATCGAACTATTTAAAAATATCACTATATTTTAGAGTGTCAATAAGATATTATTTTGATATATAGTTATAGGATAATAGTTATTCTTTGCCGATAACAACTACGTAATCACGATGTGACATTTACAATTTAAACATTGACAAACAGTTCGCCAACCGTTAACATTTGTACTAGAGCGTTCATAAATATCTATGAACATTGTAGTATATGATTCGAATTAATTATTAAGGGGGTGTGGAATAGTGACTTTCATTGTACAAGACTCTTTTTCAATTTTGTTACTCTTTGGTACGGTAGGCCACTTAGATAGAAGTCGGTGTCCACACATCCTTAAAAATTATTGATAAAGTTAGAAATCGAGGAGACTATACTTTTCACAAAATCTATAACCAGCTTCCTGTATCAGTTTTCATTCATTTAAATAGCACAACAATATTTCTCTAGAAGATATTCGAATACGATTTAAAGCTATATTAAAATTATTTCGAGTCCGATAAAATAGCAATTGATATTTGTCTGAACTAAATATTGAAAACAATATGTTATTGGAAAGATATTTTGAATTTTAAATTCCACAGTATAAAGAATAACAAATAAGCTAATAAAAGGCATTTATTTGCTAAGTAAAAAAAAAGTAATATTCAAAGTGCTGCATTTAGGTTACAGCAGATGATTGGCTGCAATATGTCACCGCTGCAATCGATCTATGCCAGCATGTGTTTAACAGATATCAATGTATAGTCGTGAGCGCAAATTCGCTTCAATGAGCCATAAAGAATCATTCGCATTGAGCAAAATAATATTTCTAATAAAAGTCTATGAGCCCAATTGAATGCGCTACATTTCAATACATATATTTTATTGCAATCATTCGTCTTTTTTCACTAGTAAAATATAAATATAAATATCAAATAATACAAATGTTTGATAAATGGCTATTTATTACTAACAATCTAAACGAATATATTAAAAATAGCTCATTGTTTGAACTCGCTAATAGACTTTGGATCGCTAAAGTATAGCGGAAACGCGATAAATGTTACAGAAGTCCGTATCTATAAGTGTTTAACCTATGACATCGTAAACTCTCTCTCTCTCTCTCAACATTATTCCAGTATTGATTCTATATACTGAATGTTATATTCATTCACACATGTTTGGAGAAGTAGTACGGCAGAAAAAAAAGCGGCAGTATACTATTAAGTAATACCGCGTCTTCTTCGTTTTATTTTCGTCGAATATCGGTGTAGCAGTAGGCCAACGCTCGATAATACACACGAAAGCAACCAAATTAATGCTTTATCTAAACATTAGTAAAGGAAAGTTACGGGACGTATGAAATATAGTATATTTTTGTACCATCAAATTATTAGTGCATGAGAGATATTGACAAAAATTGTAAATTTTATAAAAATATCTTTTTTACGCATGCGCGCATTTAACGAAAGTGTACGTGTATATATATATATATAGATATGCTCGCAACCATACATTTTTTTTACAGTTACACTGCGCGCGCGTCACTGCCGTATTACACACATAAATCGTACGTATAAAGGTCCGATAAGAATCGGACCGAAACATCGTGCGGGGTCGACTTCTGCCTGCGAGTGTATAATTAATAGGAGAACAACGTCCGGGCAGCGCTATATGTATATATGTTGCGCGTCAATCCTTCCGATCTCCCAAGTTCTACTTCCGTACGTATATAGCCCCAACTCGATGCTTGTTTTCATTTCAATATCTTAAATTATATATCCTAATTCGTATAGCGCGCAGTATCGTGCGCGGCCATGAACATAAGCAGCATGATGCTTCTCTTATCAGGTTAAAACAGGTCCATCCAGAACTGAGCAATTTATCGTTTAGCTTAAAAGAAGTCATATCGCGTGTAGGTCTCTCGTCTCGTTCTCTCTTCTTCATATATATATACACGACTTCGTACGCATCGCGCGTAAAACCGCAAAAGTTTTTGATGACAAGGCGAGATAAAGGCGCCATTAGAATTCAAACAGTGGGGCCACACGCTTCTTGCGTTCATATTTTCGGTCGTGTAATATGCATCGTCCGAATGTATACATACACCACAGAGGAGAATGAATCGCAGAATAGAATATATGATAAAAAAAAAACAGAGAGAAGAGGATAAGAGAGGACTGACGTATATCGTAGGTTCAAGGTCCAAGCTGAGGTCGCGAGAGGAAACGAGTTTCTTCCTACTCTCGGGGAGCTTTTCAAAACGCCCGCTGAATGTATTTATGACTATGGCGCGTAACCGCTTTTTCGGTATTTCCACTCATTTGGTAACTTTTTCCCTCTCCCGTATACCTCACTTGTCTTTGGCTCGATCTGGTATATATATAAGTGAGTTCTCGAATGTATCTTTTTCCGCGTAGACGGTAGCAACAGAATTTTTCTCTGACTGAATTTTTAGGTGGAAATTTCGGGATTTGTTCTTTTTCTATCGGGATCGAAAACGAATATTTTGAAAAAAAAATGTTTTAATTAAAAGGTTAATAACGAAAACCTTTATTATTATTGAATATTATGCGAAGCCGCGAAACTGGTTACAATTTTAAATTAATTTTAAATGAGATCAATAACCTTGCGGATACACGATAAAGAAGAGAAATTGGATGCATGATGGACAGATCCAATATAAATTTATTATTTATTCATGGAATCAACTTACGCGATTAAACCGCTAACACTACACACTGCGTGTATATTACAAGCAATACGCTTTGGGGACGATAGGATCAGCAACCTAAAGAATTTAGAGGGCAGTAACATTGCAGAGGTGGTGCGTGTTACACAGAATGCCCGAGCAGAGCAGCTTAAGCGCGAAACTTTTTCACTTTATCTTATAGCCCCCTTGGATTTAGAGATCACTCGGGTATTAGGTCGCGACTAACATATATACGCTTGTGTTTTCTTTTTCTTATTTTCTTCTTTTTTTTCCAATTGAAAGTCATTAAAGTTATTAATTGGAAAAATACGGGAAGATGTCGTTTTGGAAACGAACAAATAGAACGAAGACTTTAATAAGAGCTATGGGACGTTCGAAAAAAGTTTTTCTAAAAATAAGAAGAAATGTGATGTAATGTGAAAAAAATATACGAAAAATGTTTAGAAGAAACTTGTGCGTAAGGGTTATAATATACTGTATATTAATGCATAATATTTGTATTATTACCTTTACTCTCAGAATCTCGAATAAAAACTGCGCATCTATATACGTAACCTTCATCGTCTTAATAACTCTCAAAGGTGCCAAGGCACTTTTTAGCACGCATCTACAGGTTTGATTTTTCAACCACCGGAATTAGAGCTTTAATCAGCTGGCAAGTTTTGCGTCTGGGTATATTATACACGAGCGGTTCAAAGTCCACTCCGCTCGTTGCTTATCTTCGTTCAGCGTTCATATAAAGTGCTTGCGCGGAGAGCTTGTTGAAGATCGCTGACTCTCGATACAAAAACAAACAAGTCGTCGTGATTTCGTTTTTTTTCATTGGGTTTCAGATTTTTTTTCTTTCTTTCGGTGGATCGTATAGAAAGTGCCTCATTTCACGGTTAATTTTAGCAATGAACAAAGAGGGTCCACGATCAGTATATAATAATGTGATACGATATACCTGAATAATATTGTATATATATTATCATCGGTCGTGATCGTTTAAGATTTGTTGTTATACTTTGCAATATCTGATATGCTTGCTTTTGCATTAGATTGATAGTGTTAATTAAAAAATGACCTTCGTCAAACAGAAGACAGTGCTAGCGCCTGGATATCGATCGAGTAGTCGTCAACAGATATTCCGTTATCGGCGTCTCCCCTCCCTACAACACTCTCGCGAAAGTGTATAAAAATTAGAATTGATCAAAATAAACATTTGCAGCGAATAAATATTGACCGATGCTATATATCTATAGTAGAAAATTACCGACAGTCTTGATCTGATTGAATGGCTTCTTCGAGACCGTAGAGAGAGAGAGAGAGAGAGAGAGAAAGAGAGAGAGAGAGTGAGACATCTTCTTACAAGTTCGTCATGCAAATGAAACCCTTGAACTCGCTCGGATCATGAGCAGTCGGTGTCTCGAACAATAGTTTTGCGTCATTCGCTCGTATTATTGCCCGGTAATTAAATACGCGACCTAGCGCGAGTCGTTTTATTTTCGTACATTTCAGCAGCAGCAGCAATTTTTTTTATTCATGGTAAAAATGTGTTAATTCGTTAAGGTCCTTCTGAAAAATCAGGTTTTGCTTATCGGAAGCATCTTTTCTGTTTTTAGCTTTTAGTCGAATTAATGCAAGAGTATCGTAAAACTTGTAAAAAAAAAGAAAAAAAGAGAAGAAAACAATCAGTATATAACAATAGATGTTATTGCAGATTGATATACGAAAATAAATTAAGAGGCCGAGTGATTACATTACCCTTCGTTTAGTGGTGTTTTTAAAGTAATAATTGACGTAATTTAAAGACACAATTTACATCGGAAATTTAAATACTCGCTATACACCTGCATCGTAGTAACCGAGGAAGAAAACAAAGTCGTTCTTGTATTTCGACATAACACAAAAGAAGCGTATGATAATATACATGCTTCAGTTTATGCGTGTATTGTAACGTAACGACTTTAAATTTATAAAATTATAAATATAAATGTAGTAATAATGTAAGCTTTTATAATACGTAATGCAATTTGTTGAAATTTTCCCAAGAAACGAGGAAAAGCTATTAATTTTTCTCTCGCATCATGTATGAAAACATGTAGATATATATATAATCCAATAAAAATATTATTTATATGAAATAAATATTTAACAGCGTGATTAAAATCATATAAAATATCGTAAAATGTATTTTGCGTAACATTAATTAAAATCGATTTGTAAAAACTACGCTCAAATGATTCCGACAGTCGTTAACCCTTCAACTTTAACTTTCAATCAATTATAATATGTGCGTAAATGTTAAGTCGCAACACATAATAATCTTCGTCATTCATTGAATTCTCGTATGGCTTCTTTGGAATTATCGACAATAAAAAAAATCCATGAATATTTTATAAGAAGAGTACGAATTTAAAGACTGGCTTGGGTCAATCACGGTACAAACGAGTGTCATTTTATAGTCGCTAAATTTATAGCTGCACAATTTAGAAATCTTAATG
Source organism: Torymus tubicola (assembly GCA_035583055.1). Lineage (NCBI taxonomy): Eukaryota > Metazoa > Arthropoda > Insecta > Hymenoptera > Torymidae > Torymus > Torymus tubicola. Next base: position 25,563,566 of record JAWWEQ010000045.1, on the reverse strand, counting down.
TTCATTAAAAAATCGTAATTGAAACATGAAGTCGATTGTGGTAAATGTACAACATTGTTAAAATAGTAACAGCATAAAAACGAAGAACTTTTTTGATCTAATCGACATTCGCTGACTTTACATAACAAGAAATTTCATCAGATAGCATTGTTTAATATACGCGACATAAAAAGTACTATAATTATTGAACGTAAATTGCTCCTTAATTAAAGAAAATAAATAAAAAAATTTTCAAATTTAAAATAAAGAAAATTACTTTTTTATGTTTAAAGAAGATTACCTTTTAACGACGCCCGAAAAATGTTTTAGAAGTATCACAGACAATCGGTGAGCTACTTATTCAAACCACGCGCAATTTAAAAGAAAAAAAATCGTACACTGTGATCGTTAGATCCTCCCAAGCTAACGAATACAGGTCGATAATTACGAGAGCTCGAAAAAAAAGAAAGAAAAAGAAGGTGTTCTTATTTTTTTTTTAATATTGAAAGTCATTTTCGGTATATAAGGTACCGCCTTTCTTCCCAACAAAGGCCATTTAACTCGCGTAATTAATACAGCCCCAAACGCGAACAGGAAAATATCTTCACGCTGAATTTACAGAAGGAGAAGCGTAAATAATGCGATAAGACTATGTATACGAGTATGTACGCGTTTGTCTAGTTGGATGTGAAGATTCTTCTGGATACATGCTATTATGTGCGACCTTTCTATACATTACGGCTCGAGCTCGATAATAATCTTTCTCTCTCTCTCTCTCTCTCTCTCTCTCTCTCTCTCGCGTCGAGCCAATCAATAACAGTGATCGTAAAAAAGTCATTTGAATATATCAATAAATAATTAGCATTATAACGACAGAGAAATGAAGTTCTCGATAAATCCAACCGCTGTGCGGCTGTTTCTCAATAGGCCAGACTTTTCATAATATTTTGTGTATATATATATTGATTGAGGGAAATAGTACGTAGTATATTTATTTGGTGGAAATTTAAAATTTGTTGTCGATATATATATATAGTCATTTATATAAATGACGATGTTATATAGAATGACGAGTGCCGACATAAGTATTATTAAGAGCAACGACCGATGTACACATTAGTTAATAATTACTACATCAGTTTAATGGGTCACTAATTCGCCAAGTCATTCACTTTGGCTGTACACATACGCGAGCTGTCTGTTTTTTTTCCTCGTCTCAAGGTAGTTTTATATTAATAATTTTTCACCTACGATAAGAATATTTAGTTGCGTGTATTATTGAATTTCAAAGTTTTTACTTTTTTAACAGTAAGAAGTTTTTTTTTTTTACTTTAAAATATATCATCAACTTCTTATTACTACCATTTTTATGTAAAATTCCAAACACCCCGAATATGCTCGATATCAAAACTCAACGCGCGAACGAGTACTCTAAAATAACAGTTTATTCTTAATCCCCCGCGCGAAACAACAAACAATGGAATATGCGAAATATAAGGTTATTTCAAATAACTGCCTCGAAGATCACGTAGGCCAGGAATGCGTTCTCTCTCTCTCGACTATAACCGAAAGTGTCGATGAGCAAATTGCGGATGAACCCCGAGAGTAACGTAGCAGCAAAGTAGCGAGGCTCATCTCTCTCGCTTCAACCCGCGCGCGCTCGCGCAGCAAAGTGCATGCGCGCGCGTATACGCTTATTTGTTATGCCAACGAAAATATATATCGGCGAGTGGAATTAAACCACAGCTGCATATAAAATTGACGGACGGCGAGAGAAAACTGGCACAATTGGGAAAGAAAATAGGATTATATGTGACGCTTCGCTGTAGACGATGCGCAATTATATGTTGTATATATATATAGTTTTGTGAATTGTACGAGTATGTGCGGCTTTTTTCTTTTTGAAAAGTTGTTTCGATAGGTTTATTAACTCTATATATATATATATAAATACATGTGTACATGCGAGCGAAGTGAATTTACAAGACGCGTGTCTGACGCTGCTAGCGAGCATTAAAACAATAAAGGGGGAGGCGTGTATAGATATAATCTTTTGCGTCAATCAAACTGCGAGATGGCAACAAATAGAAGGAGTGCGTATAGTGAGAAACAGGCACGTGGAGGATAAAACTTTTGTAAAATGAAAATAAAATCGGATAAAATAATGCTATAGTGCGATTATTTAATCGTTTTTAATTATTTTAAAACTAGCTTTTTTTTAATTTAAGTAACTAAAAAGTGTTAAGTTTTGTATAAAAGAGAAAAAAAACACTATTAATATATACGAAAAGAACATCACAACATGTGATAAATCTTAAAACGCGGTAAGTAGAAAAGAGGCGAGCTGTGGTATAAACAAACCGCGAAAATGAAGGACAAAAAAAAACAAGTATTCTTGCTATAACTTACGATGATGTTCACACGAAGACAATGCGGAGCGACACTACAAATGCTCTCGGAAGACAGAGACAGAGAAAGAACACGTCGAAGTATGGACATCACGAGAAAGAGAGAGGGAGAGAAAGACATAATCATTGTCCGTCAATCAAGCCGGAGGCGAACTTAAACGCGAGCTGCGAGCAATCGAGATAAAAAGGCGAATAAAAGCGAGTAGAAGAAAGACAGATAGAGAAAGAGAGGAAGAGAAAAAGACGATGGAGACGAAGCCAAGCGGTGCGGCGGCGCGCGTCAGAGAGAAAGCGAAGAAGAAGAAGAAGAAGAGAAGAGATAAGAAAGAACGAGTGAAAGAGAAAGAGAGTCGTCAAAGATTCTATCTATAGAAAACCAAACGTAGCCGTCGGAATAATTGCGAAAAGGGCCGTCCGCACCTTCTCTCCTCGAGGTGTGTGTATACGTATATATATACGTGTGAGAAGAGGCGCCGCCGCCGACGCTTACTCACACATATATAGACGCGTGCATGCACATATTGACGCGCGAGGAGTATGATCCGCGAGGAAAATTACGGCGCGATGTCAACGACCGGCTCTATTGCAATTGCACTCGGTGTGCGAAGAGAGAGAGAGCGCGCGTGCACTTTGCCTCTCTCTCTCTCTCTCTGCAGTTGTGTTTGCTTTGCATAATGTGCGCGCGCGCGTCTCTGTCTGTTTGCCGAGCGTGAAAACTCGTGACGTGTGTCAAACGGGATGACGCGCGGGTGATATACACTATATATATGTGTATGATGCTTGTTATACGAGGGTTTCGCGATATTTCGGGGGGAAAGGGTGAAAAGTTTTGTCGGTAGAAAGTAGTGTAGTATAGTTGTGAGGTTTCTTATGAGGGTTGATTGATTGATTGGTATATATATGGATAAAAATGTATTGCAGAATGAATCATTTTTATTTTATAAATCGGCAATTTATTATACTATACGTACTATCGATTGAAAATATAGATCAGGTCTAAAACGCCCAACTCGTGGGTATACAACTATACGAACGGTCTTCGGCACGCATCTCATTCTCATACGTATTTTTAAAAGGCTATTTATACGAATTTTCGTAATTTCGCGCCGCGATGGAATGATATTTTTAGCAGCTCTCACGCGTACCGTTCCTGAATACATTATATACATGTATATGTATACACCATGGGTTTTAAAATCGAATTTCGAATTTTTTTCTTTCACACACACACACAGATATACGCGGAAGCGGTTTTCAAAATTACCGTAGCGTATAATCATTACGTCATTACTATATACACCTCGCAAGTGCCGGGTATACACCTTTCGCGTGATGATGATTCAGCCGTAAAAAGTATAGCGTCTCTCTCTCTCTCTCTCTTTATCAAACATTTTTTCCTTCTCCTTTGCTGCTTCGTTCTATACAACCAAAGATTGAATTGTGCGGTTATGATCTGGTAAAAACTAGCTCTATACGCGTATATATATATAAGTACGTAACGTAACAACAAGTGTATATAGCAACACAAGGACAATATGCAGCACCAACAAGACGTATACGCGTGCATATATGTATAGTTTTCAGTATATAACCTAATTACGCGTGTCGATGATTCATTGCCGTCGTCCCGCGATGAAAAAAAAAAAAAAAAAAATGAAGAGAAGAACGTGATAAAAAGTATGCGAAGAAAGTTTATCTGGCGCGCCAGATCGTACTCGGCGTCACGTGAACGCGTGTATATACACCGCACGCATGCCGGCGATTATGAAAAAGAATAGTAGCGCAAGCGCAAGCGCCGCGGCATCGATGACATAAGTACACCGAAGTTCACCGATCCCACTTCTGTATAACGTTTTAAGCGTCAGCGTCTCTCTCTCTCTCTCTCTCTCTCTCTCTCTCTCTCTCTGTGTATATGTATATATGTATGTACTCGTACAGGCTAATATACCGCGCCACTGCTTATCGGTGATACGTGGATTGCATTCTATTTCTTTTTTTTTTATTTCATTATTTTTTATCGATAGGGGGGTTGGCCAGCCTGATAGCAAGCATTATCGAATTTCTGGCTCATGGCTTAGTAAACGGAAGCGGTTTTTGCGTCAGTGTTGTTATGTTTTTCGCGTACATCTGATGCTGCGATGTTATAACTGGATGGAATCGGTATCTTGTCGAGTTGCATTTCAGTTAAAATTTATAAGAGGCAGTTGTTGAGTCGAATATTATAGTTGATTTCTAGATCTACTCGATATATATATTGTGGATCGAATTGCAATCTATACACTGATAGATAAAACTTATGTATACGCAAGCTGTTAGATCGAAATTAATCAGTGGCTGCCATTTATAATCGTGTCTGAAAATCTTTTATCGAATGATACTAGGTAAACACGTATAGTAACCAGACGTGGTTTCGAGTGCAAGTGAATTTTCCGATGTTATAAAAAAAAATAAAATAAAATAATTTTATTGAAAATTAACATGCGATGCTTATTTACAAACTTCAATGTATAATAACTCACGGATTTTTTTGAGAACTAGGTAAATTTCAGTAATTTCATGAATAATTATAAAATTGTGTACGCCAGATGCATGATTTGAGCATAAATTTTACCGACTGCCAGGCTTTAATGAGACAATTTAACAAGCTACGTAAACAAACCAATTATTTTTAGTATTTCATTAATAATTTGATAAAACTCTCTCAAGAAAATTTATAAATACTTTATAACCTTAAATACGCAGATAATCGCGTATATGAATGTTTTATATACTGTTAAATTAAACAAGTACAAAATTGTAAACAAAAATGACAGAGCAAGTGTATATATATATATGGCAGAGAAATATATAAGCAAACACAAAAGGAAAAGTCGTTTAAAAATAATATAATATATAGAAGAGAAGTTGAGCAGTGCCTAGCCGATATTTATTTTCGTTAATATACGATATCCTTGTTTTTAGATTCGGCGGTGATTCACGCCTGCGGGTCTATAGTTTTCCCCAGACTAATTTCAGAATAGCCGGAAAAATGTGTATCGAAGAATAACAAGTCGTTATCTACAATTTTAGATTTTGATCAAATTTTATACGAGAGGATTTAAACAGACAATGTGAGTACCTATATGCGTGGCGACTGTAAGCATTTTGTCACGTGACAGCGTGACTAAGACCTGACGTCATACTCTTTTGAGTCACGTGATCTGCACTTCAGTTTGTTTACGGTTACAGCAGTTTCGTTAGCAAACTTAGTTAAATAATGTATTATCTCATCTAGAGAGCTCTATTATTTCCTCTGGATTTTTATTGCTCTCTCTCTCTCCCTCTCTCTGTCTCTCTTTCTACAGGCATCGTTGTAAAGATATACTACATTGAAGAGCGTAGGCCAAAATATATGGACTTCTAGAAACAGCAGATAACCTTAAAAGTTGTTATGGTAATGCTCTTATTATGTAAAAGAAAACAATCTCTGCGTTGAATGAGCAGACGCGGAAATCAGACTTTTGATTCGAAAGTTCTTTCTAGAAGAAAAAAGCCAACTATCATAGTATTTTTCAAGTCACACGAGAACGATAAGAAAGGGAAAATTTTTTGGTTGAAAAGCCTGCTAATCCCTTCAAATTGCCGAGACACCCTGACCTGAATTTCCTTCTATTTACTGAAGGATTCTTCTTTCCATGCCACTACAAATGTTCTAAAATCCAACGTGCTTGAACGCATGTATAGATATATATACATATGTGTGTGCGTTGAGAGGCACACGGAGCGAAGTGAATTTATGAAACGCCGATAACGAGATCGATAAACATTGATAAACAGCGTGAACGGGGCATATAGCGCTAACTATACGGCCTCCTCGCGCCTTCGTTCGTTCGAACATCCCAAGGACGGAGTGCGATCAGCCGCAGTTAGTAATGTACGCTAAAAAAACTATTAGCATAAACATTCGAGGGAACCCCGCGCGCGCGCGCGCACAATGGCGCGAAACGTGGCAATGACAAATGCTGATACACGCGCGCGTTTGGCTTAATTGCTCGCGCGTCGCTGCTGGAGTTTCTTTTGGTTCGTTTTTTTTGTGTGAGACTCTTCGGTTCTTTCGTTCAGTTGTATAGAGAGTCAGAGATGTATATTCGAGTGGGTACATATAGACAGTTCGTCTTGAGAGGATGGCTTCTGTTCGAGAGCACTCAATTCGAGTAAAGAAAACTTGCTAATTTTCTGCTTCAAGTTCTATATTGTTGCTTTTTTATGATATGTTTATGTATGTTAAATTTAGTTTTCTTCTGCTTTATTATTTCGCTGTTACAAAAGTTGAGTATACATTTGTTATTTGTTAAATATATACATACACTAAAGTCATAACATTCTGAAATACTTTATTGGTATATATCCTCAGATAAAAATCATTTTTGAAAGTGAAAAATAAGCTAAGAAAAGACTATAAAAAAAGGTATTGTACTGAGAGAAATGTCATAGTAAAATATATTTGATTTCTAAAAATTTGATTACTTATACCAAAGAAGACAATTTACGCCCTAGGTTCCAGTGTAATAAAATACTATGACACTTTCTCACGCGTAGCCTTAAAATCATTGCACAAATTGTTCATATTAATTTGCTCATATAGTTATTACGGAATAGATAATCCTAACAGATTATTTACTCGTATATAAACAACATATAGTGGTTTTCGTAATGTTTACAACAGGATTTCCATTTCGCCACGTCATTTTGTTTCGTTCTTATCGAAAATTGGTAAACTAGTTTGAATAAAAATAAATTTGTCGGTGTATTTTATTATACAATATAATTAAAATTTACTTAAGCTTATTTACTTCAATACAGAAAAATATTTTACAAAAAATCCGTACGATTCATGAAAACCTTATTGCAATTCCAAAAATACTTAAAAAAACAACGTTATAGCTAGATAATATATTCGATAAAAAAAGTCATGAAAAGCAAATTATCAGCAGAAAATACAACATTTTCGTAAGCGAATACTTAATAATAACCATTTTTACCAGAAAATTTACCTCGCGCTCTACACGAAAAAATTCCCAACAACAAGTTGCATTTAGAACATTACAACAATCGCAGATGCCTACGTGATCAGACAGCCTTCAAGAATGCATCGAAAGAAAATAAAGAGATTAAAGAGAAAAACAGCAATTTTCTCTTTTCCAGAACTGGTTTTTAAAGTAAGTCGACGTCGCTGCCGTCGTATGGAAAACCGATCCAGCATACGCTATACGGCTACACGCTTCATTTCTCTCTCTATATACATGTATATATATATATATATATATATATATATATATATATATGTATATATACAGTCGTATTAAAATATACACGTACATATACACTGCATAGACTGGACAGTCGATTACAACAGAGAGCAGCGCAGCATGATCGGAGCTTTTTTTCCGACGTGACTTTTCGTTGCTCCGTCATGGTTGCCATCGTTTCTTCTTGTGCCACGTTCTCTCTCTCTGATAGCCTACTTCGAGAAATACTATGCGCCTCAAGAGATAAAGCGCGCCAGTTTCGAAAAATCGCTGCATGAATTCCTCCGGTGAGCTGAGCTCGATGGCTAAGGCGGCGATTGACGTCAGAAAAGCGTCGCGGATCGGTGAACAAGCGGACGCGGAATTTTGAAGACAGGTGTATGTATATGTATATGTGTGTGTGTAGCTTTTTTTATTTACATATATACGAGGGAGTAGCGCGAGGTGCGTCCGACATTGTTTGGAACATCAGATTTTCGAGGTTATTTATATACCTTAGATTTTCTGGGTCATCTATATAGATTAATTTTAGCAGAAGTGTGAAATTGTTTAAAATAGAAATTATTTTTACTAGGAATTCTTCAAGTTTTTAGTATGTAGTGTATGTGTTTGTCTAATGTAATAACTGGCTGAAATGAGAGATAACGTTGCTGTAATATTTACTCAGCACCTATACACGACACCTGTTAAAATTTGTATGACCGTCTGCTGATATATACATCAATTGGTTAACCGACTATATACTCGTGAGAGAGTGAATTTTTTTTTCTTCGCTGATTAATAACTCAACGAATTTTCGTTTTATCTAATTGCCTTCTTCTTTTGGTGTTATTTGCAAAGAGAAAGTTAAACTCAAACGAAATATCGAAAATTAAATATGAAGATCGACTCTAAGCAAATGAAAAAAAATATATATATGCTGTTTTTTATATAGATACTGAGCTGAGATTTTTTTAGGTAAAAAGAAAAAAAAGAAATATTTAGAAGCTGTGTAACGAATTTTTTTCCTCTCCTTCATTTACGCGTTTTATTAGTAATGATATAGATACGCGAGAGATAAGCGAGTTCGCTCATATCTCTCGCGGCTGATAAACAAATTGGCGAAGGACGAGTGGAGAGTACGAGTTCTTTGCTCTTTCTGATTCTCTTTCTCTCTCTCTCTCTCTCTTTCTGTCGCTGAAAACCCGTGAATTAAGTGTCGACGTCGTAGATAATAATGGACGCCTTATAATCAGATTAACATATTTATTCGTAATCTTTCATTTTTTTTTTGTCTCGTCTTTTGCAAAGATTAGTAGTGACATATTTTAATTCAACTTGCGCGCGCGCGCGTACCACGATGTTAATTATATTTTAATTTACACGTATTAGTTTTTTTATTTCTCTTTTTCATTTCGAATTATAAATATTTATATGCGCGACAAGATTAATGTGAAAATTCGTGTCGACTGCAAAAGAAACGTTGTTGTGCAATTTCATTAAATTCACAAGTTGTTGTAAAATACTCATTTAATGCTCGTTCGTAATTAGTCATAAAAGCTTTCCCAATATTCCCGCTTAAATTGTACAGTTTAGAGTGAACATATATATTTTTGTCTTTGCTGTAAACCTACGCTAAAACGTCGATATTGTTATTGTTATTGTATATTGGCTTATTTTCAGCGTGAGTTTATTTATAAGTTTCAACAACTGTTTTTAGTAAAAATATGTAAGGAACACAGCGAGCGCCACTAATATACACTTATCAAAGATGCGAAAGAAAATTGTGCTGAAAGCACTTATGTCCCACTGCGTCGGATTGCAAAATTATTCGGGTGCGGATGGTTAAGACATATTCCGTTTTCTGTGTGTGTCTGTTTCCCCGAATTCCTGGCACCGATTGAGGGACCTTGTTCCACGGCCTTTCCCTCCTTTTTTTTCTCTCTCTCTCTCTCGTGGTTCTGTTGAACACGGAGGGGGGGGGGGGAAACCCGCGTGTCGACAATACATACGGGAGTGATAGATAAGGTTTATGTGTATCTACTTTATGACGGGGCGCTGGTGCAAGTGCAACGAGTTGATATTATACATGTTAGCAGCGCGGCTTCTTTTTTTTTTAATTCTGTCCTGATTTCGTATATATATATATATAACAATTGTTTACTTCTTAAAAATGATATATAAGTATGTGTGAAGTTGTAGAACAGAAAAAATATTATGTTATTGCTCATGAGATTCAACTTCTCATATATAATATCGCGCTCGCCTTTCACTCAATCTGCCCTTTATGTATATATATTCGCTTGAAAATTGTGACCATAATTTCTTAATACAAGAAGGACGAAAACTGTTCGACTCGTACATACATACACACTCGAGTTTAAATCCGAAAGTATACCATAATTGTATCAAGTACTTGGTATACGGTGAAAAAAAAAATAATTAAACTTCACTGCACGGCTGCGTGGAAATTTTATGCCGTCGGGTGCGTATATGATTGAAAAAAATGATAAAAATAAAAATAGATTTCCTTTATAACCTGGCATTTAGGAAAGTTTTTCAGAAAAATATTACGGGCCATTAATATTGCTTCTTACATTATCAGGCAACTGACTTTCTATACTGTGTAAATGATCACCATACTCTCTCTCTCTCTCCACATATTATTATAAAAAGCGCCGTGTGTATGTATATATTCGGAATATTGTCAATGAGTGATATAAAACCGCAGATTGACGAAATTTTGTTCATCATGAATTATTCATTATTTCTCTCACGGCTACGTAAGTATACATTAATCGTTAGGTTTTTCAATATCGTCGCAACTATAAATCTAAAAACACAATATTCATCATCGTCATCGACAATTACAACAATTTTCTTCTATACATACATTATAAACTGCACCAACGAGAGACATACCGACATTAGACACAATATACCGCGTGTCTATATCATCACAGAGCCTCGTGAACCTCGCGATAAAAGAAACCGAAATTTTCTCGAAATTGTTGTCTATATGCCTACCAAGAGAAGCTAGATCACACAACGCATAATTGATGCCTGTTTCGTCATCAACATTGTGAAACAACGATCACGTGACCATTGCATGTCCAAGCGTTCGCTCGCTCACTCGCGCGCGTTTGCTGTCAGTCTCTCTCTCTCTCTTTTTCTCTCGGTATGCGTCTTGTAGTTGAAAACAATTATTATATGCGTTTCCGATAAAGCTTAACGCGCGCGAGCGCGAGGCGGCACTCTTCCTTAAAAATCAATCAGCTCTCTTGGAGCGATCGACGAGAGCTCGTTAAAAATATATATATCGGGTCCCTCGCATGAGTGTCTTGACCGACGCTCGCGATACCCGTGGCTAATTTTACATCCGAGCAGTAGACAGTGAATTTTCTCTCGCTGCTGTTGTTGTTGGATCGCTATCGCATTTGCGCGTCGTCTCTTTCTCTCTCTCTTTCTCTGGTTTGAGAGAAGCAAATGCAGGCATCAGTTATAATGCAACGGCCTTTAAGGTTGTATGACCTGTAAGGTCCCTGTTAAAACTTTGTTTTTATCGTTACCACGATTAATTATATAACCGTTGACAATTACAAATCGAAGCGAAACTGTAGAATTCGTACATTGTCAAGATTTGTCCTAAACCCCGAACTTTTGGCAGGGGGGACATTACGTGCGGCATACAACCTTAACCGCATGCGCTTACACTGATGACACAGTTAATTTTCGCCGCGTAACGACGACGATTTCTAACGCCGAAACGATTATTTACGAAGCGCCAAGGTCCCGTTTTTCCGAGAGCGCGCGCGCGTATAGCAGTGGCGACAAGCGACGAATATAAAGGTTACGAGAAAATCATGAACGGGCAGCACCTATATATATATATATATATATGCTCTTGTGTGCCACTGATAATTTACATGTCGCGAGCGCAGAGGTGGTTTTCTTGAATCACATTATATATATGTAGATACGCACAGAGGTTTAGTGCAGCTCACTGAAAAATCACGTAGGCACCATCTGCGTCTTATATATATACATTAGGTACACCTTTTCTCTATTTTATGGGATTGCTCAATTTTTCAAGCGTTTATGGAAATTTCGTTTACCAAATAAGCTTTCGATATAGAGATGCTATATAAATATACGCGGTGCTTTTCTCTCCGCAGTTCAGTTGGTATTTGAAATATTATCGAAAACAGGCGAAAAACAACTACTTCACGTATTTTCTCCTCCTCGTCTATGTATATATATTCCGTAATAAAGCAGGATGTTTAATTACACCTTTCGGACGCATACATTATTATCGGTCGAATTTGAATTTTCTTCGACAACCGTGAACGTGCAAACGTATAATACAAACGAGTATATGGAATGCCCTATATTACACAAATTTGCTCTCTTTCTCACACACACGCACATACAAAACCGTCTCATCGTCTTCAGCACACAAGTCATGCGTCTTTTGTCGAGGCCATTTATCTATCAGAGAACTTGAAAAGCAAACGAACCACCTAAAACTTGATCAAACACAAAAGGGATTTAGAGTGCGTATACAAGTACGCTGTATATAGTTTTCGCGGCGGCGGCGGCAAAGCTATAGGTGCTGTACATTGAGAGACTTATTAAAACGCGCTGCGTTGTCGGCAAACTGTGCAAACAGGAGATTGCGGATCCACGTCATGATGAGAGAAAAAAAAGAAAGAAATGAAAATCTGTTCAGCTGGTCTCGTTCGGCGCGCGCGCGTCTTCCTCTCCCGTATGTATGTGACTTGATATATATTTTACGCTCTTGTCTTTTTTCATTAGCATGAATCAATAAGTTAGGGACTACCTATGTAGAACCTCTTATCTTTCTCTCTTTTTTTTCGAGTTGTACACTTGCGCGTCTAACAAACAGTTGGCTAACAAATAAATTTGCGAATTAAGCGCTTGTCTGTATTAAGTATAGGGGGAAAAAAGAGATATCATTGGTTTTGTGCGCATGTAATAATGCATATAAATGATGGTTTTGACGCAGAGACGATTTCGGGGAAAAAATTCGCAAATTGCCGCTGCTAAATTAGAATATGATTTATACAGAAAGATTATTGATCGCTTTATAACCTTTTTAGTCTTGACAGACAATAATTTCATTTGATCATAAATATTTAATTTTTTATAGGAACATTTAGACTACTGCCTATAAGTATACTTGGTAGCTGAGAACTTTAATAATTGAGCTCTTTATTACAGAGGTAGAATGAAAGAAGGTACAAAAAAATCAAATGATATACCAATAGCAAAAGTGTGGGCAAATATAATGTGGTTAAATTAACGTAGTAAATGTTTCGTACCCTCGCGGATATACGTTAAATCTATAATTTTTAATATTAATAATAGCCGTTGCTGCGTGTACAAGGGAGGAACGTGAAAACATTGTCATTCCCTATGTTACACCAATATTATCACAAGCATTAAGACTTATGGGCTTGTTTTTGATGGCAGGACTTTATCGATTTTCCCAATGGCGGCCGGAAAAGAAAAACTCATAACGTTTCGGCACTTTTATGGCGCGCTGCTCTTCTTCTTCTTCTTCGGATCTTCGATACGTTATATTGATGTATGGGGGAGAGTTATAATGAATATCCTTCATATAAACCACATCATTTCTGGCAAAAGCTACGTGGTTTAAGTATGTGTGTGTATATATAAGGTGCGTTCGACTGAACAAGAAAAAAGAAATATATATAGAAATTCGGGAAAGTATGAATAAATAGACTTGGTACACCGAGAAAGAGCGGAAAGTCTTAGCGGTAAAAAGACGCGCGCACGCCTATTAGGTTAAACAAACTCTTCTATCAATTCCCAAACAAATGCGCCCGCGCGCTTCCACATTTGTTCAATTATTGCTCTTTCATAAATCAGGAGCAGATATGACAAAGACGAATTGCCGTTCCATCATTCTATTCTTTCTTCATCATTCTATCCCCCTTCGAAATTTAACCGCGATATACGCGAATCGATCGATTGAAACCACCATGTGAGCTTCTTCTTCGTATATATGTTAAAAGACAAGTTTTCTTTTTATCTCTATATACAAGGGTTAGATTGTTAAGATACCGCAGTCGCTAGAGAAAAAGAGAGTCGCAGCGCAACCATTCATGTAATAACGATTGCGCAACTGCTGAAGCGCGATAAGGTTCTAACTGTTACAGAGAGCGAAATAAAAACACGTTCGAGACGATGATTTTCTGCTGGATATATAGTATATAGTAATTTCTAATTTTAAAAATATTGGGTGAACGACGTATCTCGAGATATTTCGATTATATTCGCTTCAACGTGTATTTCTTTTTTATTTTTTTTTAACGCATTCCGAATAATGCAAATGACAAAATAATTCTTAATAAAAAAGCTATTCGAGACGTGCTTGAATAAAGACGCGGATGTATAAAATAATACGCCTGTTGCTATGCCCAAGTGACAAGTATACAATTTCGATAAACGAGAATTTTATTGCCGACCTGAATTGTAAGCAGTATAGTTATATTATTCCTTTGGGTTGATTTTGTTCATTTATGTATTTTTTTTTCTTTTTGCTCACTTGATGCTAATCAACGAACTGTCGTAGCCTACTGCAAAAAAAGTTAAAGATTCTTTTGCGGAAGAAGTTAAGTATAACCGTTAAGATAATTAGTCGAGTGTTAAATAAGCTTGGACAAAGATGTTCTGTTTCATTTACACATGTCTTTTGTGTCGCGAACAAGTGGTCTGAGAGCATTGTAACAGTTCATCAATATGTGACAGCTCTTTTTACTCCAAAAAAGTTTTAGTCAATTTAACAATCTTAATGTTCACGATAACCTCAATAACCTATGACTAATGTTAAACTAACATTAGTTACTATATGCTTCTAGAAAACCTTACGGTGCAACATTTCTCCAATTGCTGATTCCCATAACTAATTCCTCTTGTCTCCCTTCAATGCATGAAGATAAGACAGAACACGAAAGAAAAAAAAAGAATGAATATGAAGGCCGTCAGTACAGTATATCCTTCGGGATTCTGGATGACCTTGAGAGCCTAGAGATGGCGCAACCTCTGGTTGACTGGGTTGTTGCTGTCAGATCCACACGCTTCTTTCGCGGCATCGAGGACAACCCGTTTATTTATTCATTTTTTTACAGATCCACGTTAAGTCCAAGTGCGGTACTAATTTATATACGCACAATTGCACTACAGGGAATATATATGTACTGATTGCGATTGTGATCTGAGGCAAGGAGAATCGTTGCATATGGCACATAAACGCCAAGAAAAATCGTTGTTATAATTTGAGATATTGTAGAAATGAAAATAGTGTCGGATTTTTATCTATATACTCAGAAAAATGTTGAGTATAGATTACAAATGGTTTTATAAAAACTATTATGCTGTCTTTAAAAGTTAATAAAAATTTATCCGAAACTTCTAATAACAACTGTGGTGGTTTTACTAGAATGAATGATAACTTTTTCATCGTAATACGTAAAAGGTTATTCAGGATGGTTTTCGTAACATTATTAATGTATTTACCATCCAAGCCTTATGAATTATTTTTAAGAAATTACGAGTCCCCTTCGAAATAGAACTGTTTGTCCCTTGCTATAAATAACAAACTAATATCAATGTCTTCTCCACCACTGGCTATAATAATCTATACCGTTCTACTACTCATTAACAAATATGCAAACAATCTACTCATTTGTTGGTCGGTTTGTTTTTAAACTAATCTAATTTTCACTGTATAATAATCATAATTATAATGATGAACGTTAATTAACGAAAATCGTATAAAACAATTGTACTAATTTATCTTGTGACAAGGAAACAACAGCAATATACAAGCTTTTTCCGCTTTTTTATCTCAAGAATATGATGGATCGAATTCTACAATTACATTTTGTTGATAAATATTTTTTTGTTTATATTTTACAGCTATCTGAAGTCCTCATGTGAGTCTTATATAGCTCTGTACTGCTCCGTTATGAATTATTTTGGGCGCAATGGTTCCGTCCTCCGTAATTTACGCAGCAGAGATACAGTTTTTCTGTAATGTTATTCTCTGCGGAGAAACATTTAGTACATCATCTAACCTATACTATAAGATATTGAAGAAAATTTTCTTTTATTTACATTACACTAGCATTATCGACTACCGTTCACACGAGTCATTTCAGTTCTAAAGCCACGATGAAAAGTAGCGGTATTAAAGCTCCCCGCAGAAAACGTGTATACGTAAAAAGAGCTGTTTCCAATACATACTTTGTGCGCCGGCTTATTTCTCTCTCATTCTCCGTATATATCATTTTTCTCGTCGTTTCGTAATCACTCATCTCCACGGACGCGATGAGGCGTCGTCATCGTTCTTCTTCTTCTTCTTCTTCTTACTACGAGGTAAGAGCGAGAAAATTGAAACGAGTTGTCATGTCGCACGCCCCCACGTGTCAGGCCCTTATCAAATTCAAAAGTTATACTTTTTTAGGAAAGAAAAGACGAGAAACAGAGAGGCGAATTTAGGTTAATTGCGCGAGGTTTTATCGATTGCCTTCGATGTGTATTTTTTTATATCGTTTGAAAAATAAGCTTTGTACATGTATAGCTTTTGGTATCATTTTTATATTATAGGAAAGTTTATTTTAAATATAACGAACAAATGAGTTCCTTTGGCTTTGCAGAGTATTTTCTGCAAACATCTAGTTAACCAGGATTTTGGAGATATAACCTTACTATTTATACGTTATATCGCATTTACGAAAGCATTTATCAAAATTTTTATAGAAAGATATAGTCAGTAATAATATATGGTGAAAGCAAAATAAAATCGAATCCACAACGAAGCAACGTGTAAACAGCCCATTAATCTCGACTCTCTATATATAATCTTCAAACAAAGAACAATTCAATATTTATCAGAGACTGCGCCTCATCCCTCCTTTAATCATCGCATTGTTATTGCACATTTTATTAATTTATTGGTTTTAAAATTACCGCTATCCAACTGTTTTAGTACCGGATAATTTCAAAATTTAATTTTATGGCGTCCTTTTGAAATTAGTAAGCGTGAGATATAAAGTATCTAAAAAGATGCAGTTAAGTAATTTGGATTATGACTCAATGTACTATAACGCTGAATGGGCAATCTAGTCTACGTGCTCAAGTGACTCATTATATAAAGATATACTATACATAAGTGAAATTGAATAATAAAAAATATTTTTATTCAACACTCGTGATAGAATTCTTTAGATATATTTTCTTTACAAATTGAACGATTTATTTTATTCGTATGAAAAATTTATTCTACATTAAGTAAATTACGTACAATCAGTTGATTTCTGATTTTCAAAGATGTATAAAAACTGATTAGGATGTTCAGATAAAAAATTAACTTGCTTTCACCAAGTTTTGCATACACGTATGGCTTATTTTGATTGCACGTATATGCAGTTACGTTCTGATATTAGTATGCCACATTCGCACTACAAGACGTATTATCGAGTTGAGTGCCAAGAATCATCAAGTAAAAAGGAAAAAAAACATGTAAATACGCATTTTACAAATCGGTCAATGGCACTTTTATTCGTTTTTTACGATGAGAAAATTTTAATGTTATCAGTCGATTTATGTTAAATTTTCGTTTAAATAGACGCAGTCACACGTTTCATGACGCATAAACTTCAAGAAAATCAAATAACTTCTTTTTGAGAAAACTGGTTTGTGTCCAATGTATTAACTTAATCAATTTTCAGGGGACATAGTTCGTTGATTGTACGACGGACAGCAGCAGAAGAACCTCTCGAAACTTTGTGAGTGATAAGTTTTCAGGAGATAAATGTGTTTTCACAAAGTTTGAAGATAAGTTTCAACGAATAATCGATTTTAAAAGAAGCAATTTTGGATGTTGGTATTAATTTTTTAAGTTGCTATATACAAAAATATTAGGTCGGTTGAACATGTCGTTGAACGTGACAATGGTTATTAATCATATCAAATTAAACAATAATTTTAAACTCAAATAGAAATAGGATAAACAGTGATTGGACGATTTTTTTACTTATACTGAAGTAGACGTTTTTGGTAAAATGTTTTACAAACTAAATAATACTTTGAATTGTAAAACAAGCTAAGAGAAAAAATAGATTCGTAAGTATTAATTAATTTCCTGATAATGCGAATTTTAAACTGATTGTAAGCAACGAAACTATAGATCTAGTATAAGAAAGACGTCAAAGCATCCACTGTTATATAATTATTTTTCTATTTCCAGAAGAAAACAGAAGAAAAAAAGAATAGAAAAAGTCCGAAGGTTTTCAATATTAAAAATTATTGCCATTGTAATAAGTGTTAATACTTTGTGAACATGATATTAACATTATTTCAATTGCTCTTATATCTAACAATGAATATATAACTCTCGGCTTTCTTACTTATCACCAAATTGTCTATACAGCGAGAATTTTTCGATAAAATTTATCGTGCACACTCCAAGGTAATCCACACAGAGACGTACGAAATTTTTGTCAAAATTAAAATGCGCGTGCACAGCAACAATAAATAACGATAACTTTTGAACTTTAAATATTAAAATAAATTCAGTTTCAAATGATTATTTTAGCTTGAATAAAATTCCACTGGTTATTAAAATAATATCGGAAATTTTATAGCAAAATTAAAAATCATTATGTTGCCATGACGATTTTACCACCAAATTTCGTACATACAAAAGATTCGGGTTCAAACTGAGGATATATATCCATATTACCAATCAAAATTACCATATCCCTAAAAAACACAATTGTTCACAGCATTCCACTTATATCCCAACTAACAAAAAAGAAAAGAAAAAAACGGTGGATATATATCTCTCATATTTTGAAACCCAACCTTTATAGTCTGCCACCCTGTATAGTATCTCACACATGAAACTTGACACCACAGCACACCACATCATCATCATCATCATTTCAATATATATATAACGCTTTGTCACTCCATAACCACGCGTACGCGTATTGTATATACACACATATATTCTCTCATTACCGTGTCGATAGTAATTGCCGAAGAAGGTGCCGTTGCCGCCGGGACAGCGTTGCAGTAGTTGCATACCTCCCGTGTTGTTGCTGTTGATGGCGGCGTAGTGCGCCGCTGCTGCCGCTGCCGCCGCTGCTGCTGCGGCCGCTGATTGTGCTGCTGTGGCGCCAGCTGGTGCTGCTGCTGCCCTCCTCGGCTCACCACCTCGCTTCTTCTCCAGATCGGGTGCCATTCAAATTCTCAGTCCACCGAAAGAGTTTTTTTTTTGTTTTTCCTCTTTCTTTTATCTTTTGTGTGTATCTGTTTTTTTTCCTTTCTTTACTTCACTTATATATATATGTATATTTTACACTCGCGGTCTCGCACTGTTCTCTCTATGTAATATTAGCACGGGGTTTCGCACCTCACTATGCATATATATTTATTCTTTTTCTTTCAAATATAAACGTGATCTAGTATTTAATATATATATGTACACTCTTACAATCTAGTTCTCAGTCGTAAGGTTTTCTCAGTCTCTTAGCGTGTATGTATATATATATTTTATGTATAAAACACGAAAAAAGCACAGCCTGCGTGTATATATATATATTTTTTTACGTAATAACTAGAAAAAAGCCGCACACACGCGCGTGTCTGCTAACACGCGTGTCTCTCTCTCTCTATATATATGTATAGTTGTGTATATGTGTGTATGTGTGAAATCAGTCTTCTTCGGAGCGACGATATATAGATATAGATGCGCTGCACACAGAAACACTTTTAAGCTTTGCGTCGCTTCATTTCTCCTGCGACGACACAGCTTTATTATAATCCAGTCGTAGAAGTCACACGTAATTTCATATATATATATATGTATATATGTATATATATATATATTGGAGTTCTCTCTCTCTCTTACTATCTATCTAGCAGACGACCGTGGAAGCGCGCCCGCGCACGTACATGCACACGCACATATATATAGATATATACACTCATATACACACGCACGCTCGCATCCAGCAACACCGAGAGAAAAACGCGCGGCGCGGCGCGACGAGTAAAGGCGAACCGGCGCGTGCGTAAGTGCGAGGGAGACTGAGTCGTCGTTGCCTGCGTCGTCATGACACGCCGAATAGCCCGAGTAAATATTCCCCCACTTCTATACTACTCTCCAACAGCGTGCTGTGCTATAGCTCAGTATATATATATGTGTATATGTTAGCGCGCCGCTCAGTCCGCCCCCACCACAACTATATACAGATTCTCTCTTAAGAAAGGTGCGAGAGGGATACAACGACGAGAGAGTGAGAGAGAGAGAGAAACCAATCGTGCTAATTAGCTGAGAGAGGAGGCTCGAGCTATATAGCGCAGCAGTAAGCGCCTGTTGCGCTTATACACGCTTGTATTTTTGCGCGATAAGTAATACCGGTGCGTTGCACTCGATGAGGCGCGAGGTTCCCTCAAGTTGATGCTCCGTTTTTTTTTTTTTTTAATGGATAAGAGGATGGGGAGTTTTAGTGTTAGTTTTGGGTATACGTGGCATTGGCTGGCACCGAACAGTTCTAGATTTTCCTAGAAAGCGAGGTACGGTCAGCGAAAATCCTACAGCACCTGGCGGGTTTAAATTTTGCGAGAACCCTCGGATCCCCTGTGAATGATAAACTCCAGGTATAAAACGGCCATTTCTAGAAGGGAAGTTATAGCTTATGGCTTTCTCTAGAAGTGTGGGTAAGTAACGTACTTTCAACCTCCCAACGTTGCTCACTTGCATGGACCCTTGTTCTTATAGGTATAGTAACTATGCTGAAGTGCTACCTGGCTTACACTTCTATTGTTTCCAGAAGTTTCGGGACATAGAGCAACAAGTTTATACATTTATTGTAATTATTTACGATCGGAGAGTGAGCTTAAATGTCAGAGTTTCATTGGTATGATTACTGCGAAGGTTACTAATTCACGATGCGCATTGTCGCGCGTCTCGTCGCGCTATGCCAGCACCTTATACTTCGTTCGCTGATGATTGTTTTTGAAGGCTACATTCTGGGGGGAGCGATAAATCAATTTAAATTGTTTGATAGTGCGGCTATTTAATTTATGTTACTTTTATTGCTGATTAATCATTTTTTATTTCTCTACGCGGTGCGTGTAAATCATTTGTACACACATATAAACTAAGAGAGACGATTGCATATTCCAAAACAAACGAGAGTATTTATTTTAACGTTCGAAATCAATATACTAATTGTTATACCGGGCTCTCACGTGGCTTTCTAAGTACTCCGTGCCATGCATTTCTCTCCATGTAGAGTAATTGAAGTCAATATAGAAATTGCCTTTGGTATGACTACTGCAAAGAGACGTTGCTAGTCACGGGAATCGAGTCCCGGGACTACATAGATGCTCAAGCGCATGATAGATATATGTATATCATGTTTGCGCATGTGTAGAAGTATTTTCGTCTAAACATTTGCCGGGCGTAAGTAAAATATACTGTTGCTACCGGGTGCAAGTCGTAAAATGGAGGAAACAGTTTGTTTAATCTTAGAGTGTTTTGGCGGCATGAGGTTATGTCATAGATTTTAAGATCTTTTCTTAAAATAAATCGATAGAGTTTCTTTCGAGTTTTTCAATTGATCAATGGGATTTGTACAAGTTGATAAAATAGTATTTCAAGTGATTGACTAATTACGCACAGTAGATTTTTTATCATGGCAGCATAACAATTTATATGCGTGCATGTAAAATATACAGTTTATGTTCTTTTTCAGATGACTACGGTGAATTAGCGAACTTAATAAGTAAGAATAAAGGATACCGACTATACTGAAAGTGCGAATTTTTAATTTTTATTGCTATTTTTTTCAAGAATGTTCATCTGATGACTTTTTTTGGAAAATTTTTTGTAATTTTTAACATAGGTTTTTGCAACATAGAGAAGATCCTATTTTCTCATCTTTTTATGAAAATCGATAATTTCTCCATAAAACCACCCAGAGAGCAGTTACAAAAGTTTATTATAATAATACTATCAAGTCATAAGCCAAATATAAATTTAATTTCATAAAAATTGAGCAGACGACATTGTGGTTATTTTTATATATCATACTGTATAGTACATGATCATTTGAGCAAAAAAATATTTGGGGGTCCTGTCGAGGCCCCTGATAAATACGGCCCAATATACAGCGGTCCAATTGCCTTAAAATAGCTGAAACCACAATAATGCAAACACAAAATACCCATTTTAACACCGAACATTTGCGTTAAAATTAATAGTCTAATTTAATTAACTACAAAATTATTAACTTTATAATTGATAAAAGTTAGAAATTTACTCAATTATATCAAGAGATGGACAACGATTTAAAATCCGATTACCTAATTAAAATTATGTTTATAATGAAATGTAAAATTATCGCATTATAATTAACTTGATATTTCTGACACAAAATATTTGGATTGCGTAATAAATCCAGAATAATTAAGATGATCTAAATAAAACCGTCTCATTCATATACTTTATATAATTATCGATTACGGATTACTCGCACATATCGATTAATTATGTCCGGCCGGGTTTTAACGTTGCTTAAAATTTATTTATCTGGATTGCAAGCCAGACGCGGCCACTAGTTTATCACATCTGCCGATGATATGAATTGTTTATCGTTTATTAGCGTATTATAAGTTTAGATCTCGCATCGTATGAATAGCATGCGCTCTTTGCGATAAGATTTTTATACGCTCACTTGTTGAGCACATACACACACACACATACACGACAGCGGCTTTTACTCGACTAATAAATTTACATAATGAAAATATATTTGTTGGTGCTTTCTTTTAAGGTGTTTCTTAATTTATTTCTTTACAAAAGTGGAAATTAGTATTCAACAATGTAAGGCGGTATATATGTGGATTTCTATAATGAAAATTGATGATTATTTTGAATTTTTATCTTGTAAGATCCTGAGAAATCAAAGTTGTTTTTTTTTGAATAATTTTTTTTTTTCGATCAAACCATGAACAATATTTTGCACTAAGTGTTTACGTTTGATATAAACATGCCTTAATGCATTTATTACTCTTTCAAATCTGAATATTCAATAAATATTTTGCGGCAAACAAGAAATAATTCTCTACTTTACAAGTGAGCATGAGTAAATCGTACCGAAAACATGCGCGTGCAACAGTTTTGAGGAATAATCGTGTATTGTATAAACGATAATTATGTTGTAAAAAGTATATTTTTTGCCTTACTTTGAATTTTTAACTCTATTCGATACTACTATTATAACATATTACAATAACAGTTGTTTCAATCTTTGATATATATCCACACTATTCTTGTAATTTTATTGCAATGAACGAATCGCCGCTGTTAGCGTAGCCACCGAGCACATGTCTGCGTCGCTCTGAATTTCCAATACCAGTGAGAATCTCGCTCAGTCCGATCGGGCCGAAGACGAAGAAGAAGAGGAGGGGACACAACAAGGCGAGCAATTTCTCGCGTCCCGTCGCGTCGGGTCGAAGGTGAGCCATTCACTATCGTTCGTTAATAATGTAAACAGTACGAAGCGCACGCGCATTATGTGTCATTCTTTCTCTCTTTCTCTCTCTCTCTCTTCTTCTTCGCTCCGTTATCTCTAGAGCGTCGTCCACCAGTGCGCGCATGTTTATCTGTTTGCGTGCGCGCGCGCGCACTTTTGCACGAGAGTGAAAGAAAGGCGGGGTCGCGGACCGTAACGGTGAAAATTTTTTGGCTGTTCCAAATTTTTTTACGGCGCCGCGTAGAATTGGGGTTTGACGTCAGAGCGATTGAGATATACGCGGGATTCTCTTTTCTTTTTCTTTTTTTTTCGTTATATGGGTTGTGACGTTGTAATTTGGGGTCGATGCATTATTTTGACCTCGAAAGATTGGGAGAAATGGGATGAGCAGATTCTTACGTGGATTTTCTAAAAAAAGAAGGTTTCTGATTTATTAACTGCCGAAAATAACTCGCTCGACGTAATTACGGTTCTTACGAATGATTATTTCCTGATAATGTTTATATATAAAAATGAATTTTTATAGCAGTTATATTCGGATAACAAGCTAAGAAATTTTTAAATAATAATAAAAAATTTTATGCAATCGTAAAATTAATAGACACATTTTATTGTAGATTTTCAAGACGCAAAACAATTTTACATTTTAAAGTAATAAATGTTAATTTTTTTTATGTTTCACGGTTTGTGATAGATTTACAAAACGGAAAGTATTTTTTCGAAAACGACTTGTAATTTTTGCTAAACTGTTTTTACAGTGTAACCTAAAAAAATAAAGTAATTGTATTTTTTATTTTGAAAAATAAATAGTAGTCACCCACGACAAAATTTAAGCTGGCTATGCAGATTTGGAAGGTGCGTTTCTATCTTTCCAGCACGCACTTACACCAATGAAGTTTTACTATTTTACATTTATCACAATCGGTTTTACACATCATTTGCTAACAATAATTGCAGATGAATGAATTTACTTTTTTTTCTTAAAAATTGTAATTTTTCAAATTATGTTTTGGGAGGTGCAACCTTTTGAAGAAATTAAAATAATAAATACCACTTTTTTTAAGGTTAGGTCGGCATCCTAATAAAAATGCACTCAAGGTTACCGGGAAGAAAAGATCAGAAGTCTGTGGTTCCTAATTTGTGCTGAATAAAGTAACTGGATAAGAGTTAAATTCTTACATCAGACTTTTATCGTCCGGTACGGACGTTTCTGCCTCGTGCAATGTCAAATATACTGACTCATAACTAAACATTTATTACAACATTCGGTTTCTAAACTTTCGGAAATTCATACGAATTTCCAATTGTATACTAAAGTTTAAACATATAGCTTTCATAAATATATTACAATTTAACTAACTTTTCGTTATTTGTTTGTTATCTAAGCAACGATTTAGATGCATCTACTTTAGAAAGCGATGCAACGTCGAAGAAATCACAAATATATACGGGCTTTATCCAAAAGTCGTCACATCGTGCATAAATCTCGTATACAGCATGCCCTACACGGGGCCCGTCGTTTCGTCGCAACGTATTGTGGTCAATTTCTACTCGGGCGACACACGGTATCAGCTGACTCTCACGTGATTTTTACTATACGGCTTTGTAACTTTACACACGTGTAAGAAATTTTAATATCAGGTTTAGTGTAGGTTGGTGTATTCTTTGTGGTAAATTTGAATAAAATATTATAAAATTATTATGAAAATTATTAACTTTATTTGTAATGTTTATTAAAAAAATAAATTAAAATAATGTATATACAAGACAAAATGGACACCCTGTTAACTCATTTAGATAATAAATATTGCTTTACGACATAACGCAATTTAAATTTTTTTACATGAAGATTATGATATTATTTATAATGGTGTATCGTATCTCATTATAAATGATAAAGGATCGATCACCTTAGCTTTGAAATATTTTAATATATTTTGCAAGACTTTGAACGACATATTACTATTATTTTCGATAGAGAAATTCCTACCAGACAATTGTAGCCATGAAATTTCTGTTTAGTAATATATTCATTTTGCACGGTGATTTTTTAGACTTCACAGAACAAATTTTTTTATTTACAATATACACACATATGTAGACACAAACGTGGATGTCTCCCCTAAAATATAATATTTGAAACATATGTCCTCAGTTCCTCTGCATAAGGGGGAAAGATTTAACTAATGGATCCGCCCGGAGGTTACAGATCATTTAATAAAAAAGATATAAATGTTGAAAACTAGTTGAAAACTAAGGCGAAAAAAATATTGTACATCCATTCCTAAAAGTACTATAAAATGTAGTATTATTCGATTATATTATACGACCTTATTTTATTCTACTGTTTACAAGAAAAGTTATGATAAAGATATATCTATATAAAGTGTGGTATTGATTATTGTATTAGAAAAAAAAATAAATAGCGACTTTTATTACAGACTATAAAATCATGTAAAATCAATGTAGTATGGCGTTTATAAAATTTCCTTAAATCTATTGTATTTGTGTACTACATTCTTAAATTTCTCCCGAAATTCTATGCTGCTCCAATTCACCACAGTAACCACCGGCAACACTTTTTTTCTCAGTATGAAAATACAGAATAAAACAATTTAAAAAGAGGCCAAGCTTTATTATTAAACAGTACGGCAATAGATGGCCGGTTGAATCTAAATATTTTTCCAAGCTCCATTAAATTCACGGCTCTTCCACTTTAATTTTAGAGTCAAAGTTGCGGCGACAGGAAGGCTTTATTTCATTTCCTTTTCACCTCATTCGCTCAAAACTCTTTCGAACTTCTTTCTCTTCGTCTATCTCCCACTGCATTCCTTAGCGATATACATCTCCTTTATTTCCCTTCTCCCCCTACAATCCACGCACACTATATATATATATATATCCTTCATTACACGCGCGTATAGCTCACTTTCACTTATATATACCTCACGTGTCCGAGAACATTTGTTTGTGCGGCTAATAGTGTCATTATCGTAGTTATATTAGCGCTATACCATCATTTTTTTTTGTTGTCTAACAATGCGTCTCACCGATTATTTACTTTCCTAGGCAAACGCGCGCGCGCGCACCCGATCAAAAGTTCAATTATTCACGAGGGCGCGCGCGAGCTGGCGAGCGCCTACGTGACCCAGCGCCACTGAAAAATGGCGGCGTTATCTCTATCTCTATATCTGGAAAATTAGTGAAAACAGGCTAGCGCGCGCGCCCGCGATATCTTTTCCGAAATTATAGCGCAGGTAAATGGGATTTTATTTTGAAATGAAAATTTTATTGCGCATAAATTTCGTAAGGTGTACAAGTGGGTCTAATTTAAACCTGCATATATGAGTTCTTATAGTGTATGGTGCTTAGTTTGTTACTTTCTAGTTTTCAAAAATATTTGGGGGATCACGTGAACATCACGTGCACGCACTTTTCGAGCTTTAACCCATGAAAATTCTTTCTAGCTATGTGGAGTGTGTGTGTATATATAGTGTACACAACGACGACGACGACTGTGCCAGGCCGCCCGGTAGTAAATAATGAAATAGCCGCATGTGCGCGTGCGCATAGGCGTTTAATGTATTCATAACCCATACACACAACGTGCATTTCATGGCTGCATAAATTATTTTGACTACCTCTAAAGTTAATTATTGAGCGATGAATATTACGGTCAATGGCGTGCTGCTGCTGCATTCACGTGATGTTTTCTGGATCTGTAACGTTTCTATGCAGCATTCGTAGAAGTAATCACAACTGTATATATGTATTCATTAAAAATATTCCAAAATGTTCTCTGCGAACATTACTTTTCCAATTTATAACTGGAAAATTAGAAATTATTCTTTGAGTTAATAAAAAATCGTGAGATACAAAAATCTCGGTAACTGTCATGAACAATTGAAATACGAAATTGAAGACCTTATGGGAATTAAGAATAGTGTTTAAACATAGATCTATATATGTTTCATGTTTTTTTTATATAAAAATTAACTATTTCCTTGTATATTTTTTTCTTTAAATATTGTACAATTGGAATTGCAAATTTCAGTAACACTATGGTATTTCATTTTAACAGTTATAAAAGAGACTAGTTTTTAGAAAGTAAAGTTTGCAAAAGAAATCATAAAAATTATTATTTAAAACAATTTGATACCATAATTATAAAAATTACTATTTAGAAGCTAACATATTGCATACCGAAAATAGTAAATTTTCTCATAGAAGAAAAGGTTACAAAAAATGTTTCTCCAATCAAAGAAGATACAAAGGCTGAACGCAAATCTGCTGCTTCGCACGCGTACTTGAAATAATGGACGTAAGAATAATACCCGCGAGGGGGACGCGACTTAAAATAAATAAAGGAAAAAAAAATAAATTGATAAATCAGCTACGTTTTTTTTTGTATTAATGACCAATATCTTTTTTGTCGAAATTGTCCAACAAAAAAAAAAGATGTAGATGCCATGAGCAACCTTTATGAGAACAATTATAATCTCAAATCCTTGAAACGTCAAAAAAGGGGTAGACTCCCATAATTATATCTATATATATACACACACACGTACAATCGAAACTACCTTGAAGCCGGATTACAGTTAAACAATGCAACTCAATCGAAGTGATTATCTTTCGCAAGATCACGCAACATTCCTGCGTCTTCCCCCGCATCTCAATTAGAACGAAGCACCTCCTTCTATACCTCAGGCTCTTTCTCTCTCTCTCTCTCTCTCTCCTTTACCTCAACTTTACCAAGCTCTCAGGCACTTATTGATTTCCCGCGCTCTCAATCAGCCCCTTACGCACACACATACACACTTTCGTTATTTATCCCTACGCCGCTTCCCCGTCACTCACTTCCGCGTGGTAGATAGGCACTTCAGCATGTCCTTCGTTCTCGAGTCCAATTGCAATATATTTGTAAACATGGTCATTGGCCCCGGGCCGGTGCTCCGAGCTCCGATTAGCGTGGGCGCAGAAAGAAAGAAGAGGAGGGAGAGAGGATGAAGGAGAGGTGGTGGTGTGCCTATAAATAGGGATATTGTGTGTACATAGCGCGCCGACGACGACGACGACGACGACGTTGTCGTCATCGAACCGACCGAGAACGGAGAGAGTGTGCAAAGAAAGTTGCGAAAAAGTTGCGAGTGATACCCTATATGCTATAGTCGGCCCCGCCTGTTGACGCTTTTTCGGAGGATGAGAGACGAGAGGAAGAGAAGAAGAAGAAGAAGAAGAAGAGAGTTTGAGAAGGGCACAAATATGATGAATTTTTCATGACATAAGAAATATAAGATACAGAAGTTGGACGAAGCCGAAGCTTTTGAATATAAAATATTAAGATTAGTCTGATATGCGTAAAGTTTGGATATGAGTCGGATGGAAATAAATGTCAACGGTATAAAAAGTAATTATATTTTATATATTACAGTATTTAGTAGTAGGTTTATCACGAGATTCATTTTATGAAACTTGAGGAGGTTACCGTTTTATCGTAATTGATAAAGATCCTGGATGTATATAACGGTATCAAATTCATGAGTTCAAATTTTCAAAACATATCCTGTACATTTGAATTATATCTATATTTAATGCTTCAAACGCATTTTTCTTACTCACGTAATATAATTATACTGATCATATTATTTTAGCTTTGCGAATTTTCATTTAGAAAAAAAATTCCAAAGATATCCTTTTCTCTGTAACTAATTTATCTTCTATCCCTTTTATTAGATAAATATATTACCGAAATCTTGATATTATCCTCATATCTCTTTCTTTCATAACTTTTATGCATTATCTTTGTTATCCACTGTTCTCTACTTCGTTTTTTTAAATAAAATGTAATAGAAATAATTTTAAAAAATAACTAAAAATGAAATTAGAATAATGTAAAATACGCCTGTAATGGTTCCGACATCCCCTTAAGCTCAAGTAAAATTTGCTTTAAAAGTTTAATTATGAATATTAAACAGAATTTACTTGTAGATTTAGGCAAATCTTACTTAATACATGAACGAATTTCATTTAACTCTAGAACAAATGTTGCTATCTTCAGTAAAATTTGCTCGACTTTCGTGAAAATTTCTCCAATTTAAATATGAGAAGCTCGTGATTTAGAACTAATAGTTAATTTGTAAGGCAGTTAAAGAGGAATCATTATTTTTTTTTCATTTGAATTATTTTAATTTGCAAAAAATAGTCAAGTGACGATCAATTAATTTTAGATTTCGCCAAAAAAAGATTTCAGAGTTGATCATGTCATTCTCTTTACATAGAACTTTATTATTATAGAATCTATTAAAAAGTGTCTGATAGATTTAAAAATCCACTAATAATTATTAGATTTTTTTAAATTATTTATCTTCACTATATCATTTACTTAATGAATATTCGAGTGCTTGGACATTATGTCCTGTTGTATTCAGAGATATGTCGTTGAAATTTTTTTTTTTTTTTTTTTACGTAGCTTCCAGGTAGGTCATACTGGTTAGTAGCTTCAGGTTTAACAAGACACGACGATCGTGACGTCATTTCGGAGATTGACGTTATTAAAAATGTTTTCTATTTTTTTCTTTTTTTTAATTTGATTATCCCGTATAAGAATTCCACATGCCAGTAAAAATGTTATTAAAACTTTATATAATTTTATTTTTGTCTGAGAAATCACGTGCGTAATGGTGTCAGCAGAATCAACATCTTTAAGGAGTAATTCGATACCACATAACAAAAAGAAATAATAAATTCATTGAAAAACGAAGCGTTCCCAGTGCGTCAACGCGCCGTTTTTTTTTAAGTACACGTAGCATAATTCTCTTCACGACAGTACAATGAGACCGCATTTTCCGGCAAAAATATATCTTCTTTATGGTATACAATTATCAGACGCGTAAAAAGTACTCTGAAAATTATAAAATTTACAAGCCATCAGAGAGTGCGTTTCTCTCGAAATCTTCCAGTTTGCATTGCTATACATATATCTACACAGAGCCGCTACGTTCCATTTTTTTTTTTATTACCGAAATGTTAAAAAAGTAAAAACGCAGTTACGCGTGGCGTCGTTGGCGCTCAATCGTCTGCTGAATAAAATTGCAAAAAAAGAAGTATATAGAAGCCGATGCGTATATAATAGGAGGACGACACTGGTGCGCGCGCGCGCGTTCACCTGCGTGCGCAAAAATTACGCAGTATATATACGCGCATGCATATTTATAATATGCATATATACATACACACATACTATACGAGGAAAGTAAACGAGACGAGAATGAACGACCCAAATATATAGCTGTATATAGTCTTTAGTGAATATATATATACATTGAACGACTATTCGTCGTGGGATTTTTCAACACGTATATATGGGTTTGACTCCGATTGATGCCGAAAACAATGAGTTGCGATGATTTTTCGGGCTATTCCCGGCAGTATATATAACGACTAAAATGATTGCACGCGCGTTGAGGTACGAGTACATATATATATATATACATTGCAGCGCTTTATTATCTCGCTTATCTGCTCGGAGACGATTGTTGATGCGCGATCGTCCCTCGAAAACATCGAGATTGTTGCTTTATACGCGCTTTTGATATAGGTATTATATATACATGGTATATAACGCGCAAATACACATACGAAACCAGAGGTTTTTGTTGTTGTTGCTGCTGATTATCGCACGGTTTTTATCGCATTCTGATGTAATAAATTATTCATTGGTCGCAATAGCTCTCACATCGTCAGCCTTTTCCGTTTGTCAATATATATAAACTTGCTTAACTCATGCACTTACAAGAATAGAGCATTAATTTCGAACTAGGTTAATTAAAGAACACGGCAGAAGCGCTAAAAGTTCTGTAAACCATACGTATATACGTGTATATAGATTACGTATCAGTATATAGGGTTGTAAAGTATAATGTACGTGTGTATATATGTTTCACGTATGTTTGTAATTAAAAGAAAAAAGGTGAAGAATCTCTGCGCTACATTTGCTAAACTCTGCCACCCGGAGGTTATTATTATCCTCATCATCAGAGTGACATTAACAAAACACAACGAAACAATAAAAAAAAAGGCGCCGATATACCTAGCCATAAGTCAATGTCACACACAGGCTGCATATAAAATTGCTCAATTGTCGAATTAGTCACACTGTCTTTTCGCGAAATTCAACTCGCGAGTATATATACCACCAACTTTTGTCGTCGATCCTCCCGTCGCAAAAAAAAATCGGCATCATACGCGTCTGCATGCAAACAATCGCGCGTCATACACGGTTTCATTCAACACCGCAGCGCCTGGCTCCCTCGCTTCTTATCGGCTATTTATAAGCACACCTACATTCGCGTGTGTGCGCGCCTTCTCTCTCTCTCTCTCTCTCTCTTGAGCTAATTGCTCTCCCTCGTCGTTTCTGTATAATAGCCGATAAGACGCGCCTTTTAACTTCTATATGTAAAAAATTTACAATTCGCATCACTATATATAGAATAAACGGTACATACTGTAGGTACATTGGCTTCAAAGTTTACATTTGCGCGCGCGCGTATATATGCGCAGAATTTACTTAAAAAATGAGATTAAAGCGAGAAGGAATTTGTTGGTGATGATATCAAAGACCTTGAATATGTGCGCGCGCGTTTGTGCATCTGGGATATTGTATTGACGCGTGTGCACATGCCCCGGTGTTTAATACAATTGGTAAACAGCTGCAGTGTCGTGTTATATATATATATAGCATATAAGTAGAGATCCTGACGTCGCGACGACGGATAGTGCAGTGGTTCTGGAGAAATTCGTGGGTTACGGTAGCGATAGACAAATTGAATCAATAGACAGCAGTAGATGACATCTTGAGAATTGCTTTTTGAGTTTGTTGCTAATAAAAATAATATTTTACTCGTAAATTTCCGGTGACTATTTATTTTTAGTATTAAAATTTTATTTTTTAAGGAAGATTAACTTTAATTGGCCAATGAAGGTGGACAATATTTGACCAAATTTTGGAGCAAAGGTTCACAAATGTAAAAATCTTTAATTTCTTTAATGCAACTGCAGTTGCAATATACTCTTTGCTAATGTACTGCAAAAGCATCTAATGTTATTTCAATCGGACAGAAAAAATCTTTTGGATAAACTCAAAATATAATGTCTCTCAAATTCATTGTATAAACATCTTAAAATTTTCCTCTGCCGTCTTAAATTCAAACAAGTGAGCTTATATGAATAACGAGCAGGCACAATGAAATTAATTAATCAATTTTTAATGCAGGTCTTTTGTTATTAAACGTAATAATCAACATTTATTCGATATTGATAATATGACATACTCGATTTATACTCTTTAACAAATTACACTAAATTTCAATGAAAAACATTTTTGCTCCAGTCTCTTGATCAAGCAGTTTGTAAATCTACTCTATATCTAAAAATACGACACAGTGACTAATTTTCACCTTTAATTCACGATTTATTTTTAGAAATTCTCTTAAAAGAATTATATAGAAATTAATTTCTCCATTACCGCTAAAAAAAAGAACTGCTTTCGAATCATCCGCACAGCAACGCCTTCGAATCTCGAAATTTCGTCTTTCTATATAGAAGCCTGAAATCGTCAAGAGCCGCCATCGCGGCGAAGTGAAACGCGCGTCGTCTGGGGAGGCGAACGAGTCTCCGGCGACATATTATATAGAAATCGACGCGAAGGCGCGAGCGAAAGCCGCCGAATCACTTGGAGCTATTAAGAGAGGCAACTGGGATAGAGGAGATTCTCTCTCTCGCTCTTTTACCTGTAGCAATTCACGTACGAGACACACTACAGCAGCCTGGTCTAGCCCCACTGAGGCACATTCTCTAGAGGTAGGTGTACCCCTATGCCTCCTCCGCCCATATTAGACCCTCCTCTTTCCTCTCTCCTTTCTCCCACAACGCGGGGAGCAATAACGGCAAGAGAAAACCTGCCGTAACCGGTTTCCCTATCGAGAGTGAGAGAGAGAGAGAGACGCCGAGCACTTGCTCCCGCGAAGCTAAAGAGGGAGAAGTCACAGCGCTTGCTGCAGCTGAGTGAGAGAGAGAGAGACGCCGAGAATTATCGGGAAAAAATCTCCCGGGAAATCGGCGAGATGAGCGGCTGCTGCTGCTGCTGGCCGATAATGATACCACGCTTGGCTTTTATTTAGCTAAGGCGCGGTGTAATTGAATGGCGGAGGAGAGCGAAGATTTTTACTCGTAATCGTTCGCTAGCGCGAAAGTTACGGGGTGTTTTGCCACCTTGGCACTGGGAAATAATGGTACATGAGGTTTGGTTTCTGATGCTGTGTGTATGCATTTTGCGGTCTGTTACTAGGCGGTTGGGGAAAAAATTGCAGATATGAGATGTGAATGCTTTATGACGTGTATATATTCGTGTTGGTCTCTTGGTTGCTGATCAAACAGTTAGATAATTATAATTTCATTTACTAGGAATAGTTCGTTTATACTTATTGGAATGTTCTCTATTTTCCTAATGGGTTTATTGTTGTAGAAGATGTGATAGAGGAATTAGAACTAAAATGTAAAAGGTTCAATGTTAAAAGAAACGCTCTAAATTTTGTGAAACCGTACGATATGTGTATGTGAATTGTGTATTCAATCAGAATTCATTTATGTAAATTTTGTTATATAGTACGCTTCTCATTTATACTTCTGACTACTGCATTTGTAATTGTTGTTTGTGGAGTTTACTATTCTAAACTTGTAGACATTCATTCATTAGAATTCATTTTCCAAATCTGGATGAAATGTCAGTACATAATTTAATTAGAAGACTTTGTTACTGAATTTTAATTGTTTCTAATAAAAAATTCATAACTGAGGTAACACGATATTTTTAGAAAATTATACTATTACTACATTTTGACATGCACATTATTTTAGCAGATACCGATTAGACAAAATAAAACAAAAAAGTTCTGAGACAAAATAAGTTGAATCAAATAACGTTAAGTCAATTACCGATATCCTGGCACTAAAAATACTGCGTCAAAACAATTCAGTTAATGAGTTTGAAGGTTATGAAATTCAATGCTTCCCTGATACGAGAGACTAAATGCACTATTCGATTATAATTAAGAAGTACACACGCAGTTTCGATATACTTTTGCGTACGTTTGTAAACATTTTCATATCGAGAATTTTTACGTGGCAATCATCTCGAAACTTTAATGAAATCGAATGGAACTGATACGATAAAAATGTACTCTCCAGCATATTTACAACGTTTTTGCAACACGTCGTATCAGTCGAATGTTGCAGAAAACATTGATGCAAATAAGATGATGTAGAATCATAAAACTTAGTCATCCTTATGTTCAGTCGCATTGAAAATGTATTGGTATAGTGTAAAATATTGTCGTAGAAAAGACATATAAAGTTATTTATAACATTACTGATGTATGCGAAGATTTATTTCAACACGAGTTTTTATAATAACTCGCTGTAACGATTTTGCTAAAAAGTAGCATCGAGCAAGCGATGTGCTAACCAGACGAGATGATTGAAAGATTGCGAATCGAGTTGGTTGGCTGGTTGGTTTGGTATATACTTATGTAAACCGCTTGTAGCAGAAATAAGCTTTCGTACTACAGTGCGATTCCCTGTTAACGTACACAACCGGACGGAGCTCATCGCGCAGGCATAAACTAGCAATTCCAAGAAAAGAAGACAGAAATTTGAAGTTAAAGACCGTGACTTCGTTCTATACGCGAGGCTCAGGGATTAAAAGGATGAAGATGAACTCGCAGGTGGCTCTTACCCTTATTTAGCGTTCTTTAGAAAGTAACTTCATTGGTTACTTTTTCTACAAGAATTCCATTATTTTAATACTTTCATTTCTTTTCATTCTTCGAACTATGAATAAAAACAAATCTGTCGTTCGTTTGGCTACCGTAATATCTCGAAAACTTCTTAGACTTGTAAATTATTTATATCACTTGATATTAGAAAAATTTTATTTCATTAAACCAGAATAAAAATTAATCTACAACATTACGTAAAAAAATGAAAAATATTCAACTGCCTTGACAGACCAGATCTACGTCGAGCTTTTTCAGTCTGCACTTTTTCTTTACTTTTTCTAAATCTTCTTACATAGTCTGTGATTAAAAATAAAACTGTTTTTATTTACTTCCAGCAATCCAGTCAATTGAAAAGTACGAAGCAACATCAACGAGCAAGCACAAAAAAGAGTGAGAACATATATATATATATATATATAGATATTTGCATAAAGTCCCCACAAGCAATATGCGCGCGCGCTCGCGCACAGTACAATATCCCCGTAGCAACGCGGCACTTCTCAAGGCCGGGACTCGCAAGCTCACTCGCTCGGTCGCGACGCTCTGGCGCTGTCAATTAATAAATCATCTGTCGTCAACCTCGTTGTGTTGCCGATCGCACGCCTTTTTTCACGCAGAGCGATAGATAACGCAAATGTGCTGCAGCGTCTTCTCTCGGTTCTCTGCTTCACAGCAACAGAAGCAGCAGCAACATGCGAAGGACGTGTTGTCGGCAATGTCGGACTGTTGTATATCTTTCGCTCCGATGCGCATGGAATCGGTAAGGTGTTACGTAACGTTGTTATGTTTATGGATAATTTTTTTGTTTTGTTTGATGATGTATAGGAGAGCACGATGTAGATATAAAAATAATATCAAAACTTTTTTTTTCTCTCGATAAATCGTCGAGTAATCCATTTTAAGAGTGAGTTGTTAATTGTGAATATACTCCTGAGCGAGTCATGCAAGAAATGGTAAAAGTAAAAGTACGACATAACCTCACTTGTCCGTGCGTAATTTATTTCACGTATTAATAATCTCATGAAATAACAAAGTTGTCTTTCGTTAGTAACAGTGTACCTCGATTGTTGAACACGAATTGGTTTTTATCGGGTGACATTGAATGCTTGAATTATTAACGAATTATTAAAATAGTTTATTAGCATTTAAGGAGATCGCTGATAACATTTGAACAGCAAAAATTTCCCATTTTTGTAAATAAACATCATATAAAATTTTTAAAAATCTACCTCGAAACACTAAATTCAAGTCTTTCTATAAGTTCACTAAAATGCTAAACATCTACTGCCAAATGTATTAGAGTAAAAATAAATTTTTCTAAAAACAAAAAGACGAAAGAAACATGCCGACGATACCGCAACATCGACCTCGCTATATCAGCTGATGCATCGATACTGTCGAACCTCACCGGCACGTGTACTCGCACGATTTTCGATTGCCGAACCAGAAATAACCCGTTTCAGGCTAAAAAAAAGTATAGCAATTCGTTACTTATCATGCGCACGCGTACACAGAGAGAGACGACCGGACCAATGGCAGATTTAACTGAATAAATCATTGCTACTCGGCTTGAGAATCGCAGTGAAGAGAGAGAGAGAGAAAGAGAAAACTCGTGCGAGGCCGTGCGAGGCCAACCGATAACATCCAAAATATTGTAGCGAGTTTGTTGTGTGGTACGTAAAAGAGAGAACTTGACTACTAATGTGTAATGGTATATATTAGTGGAGCTAAGTTTCGGCGTCTTTCACTAATCTAATCACGTAGAGAAAGAGAGAAAGGGTTAGGCAGACAGAGAAATAGACCAACAGAGAGGGTGAGAAAGATAGAGTTAGGCAGACAGAAAAGTCAGATAAAAAGAGCCTGGTAGACAGAAAGAGAAAGATAAAGAGAGCAAGACTGTGGGCGTGATTGGCACTTTTAATAATATACTTTTCTTAGTTTTAGCTTCTTATGGTTTTGCCATGTAATTTACAAATTTCAATAAAATTTAAGGTATTATAATATTTGAAGCAAAGCGTCAAATCAAAATTGGGATAATGCAATACTCGTAAAAATTATGTGACACGTCAAGTAGTGCAACGAAATTGACTTTTGCATAATCGATTAGAGCTGGCGCAGCAACGATATATTCAATGGTACTTATAAAGTATTCCTTAAAAGTATTCATCGAAGTAAAAAGATGCCAAAAAAAAAATAGAGACGATATGTCTCACGGAAATACCGCGACGACGATTTCTCAAGGCCGTCGAGTGTCATTCTTTTTCTCTTTCACCGCTGCAAGTCGCTCCAAAGTCCATACTGATATATATTTTCATGGACACGATGCCGGCTTTTTAGCGACTCGCGGTTTATTATGTATATATACATATACATATACACACATGTAAATACGTCAGAAGAACGCAATATTGTAAAACCAGTGGTTTTAGACGGGAAGAAAGAATTGTGGGCCAACCTTATCAATTATACGAGATCCATAAGAAGTCACGTAGGCACACGTTACTGCTGCTGTCTCTCGTTACCGATCGAAGGGTATATAGAATATATATGTTGATTATTTCATTGCCAATAGAGAAGTATATATGTATGTATAATTCTTCAGGTGAGAACATTTATTTAAATAGCCGTTTGTCGTATATGAATACGATCATTCCTCGAGAGCATTTGACATAGATGGGGTATCTTTTTTTACAAACAAAAAGAAAAAAAAGACGAAAAAAAAGTATGCCGTTGGCATTAGCACACGAAATATAATTCTAAAAATAGATGTATATATACCATAATCCTAAAAGATTCAAAAATTTTTGAATCGAAAAAATTATTCTCATGAGTCAGAATTGTGACAAATATATATCTATATATACAGTAGTAACCGGTTGATAGCACGTCGATAAAAACGAAGCATTATAAGAAAAACTAAAAATAATAGAAGAAAAAAAAAGAGCGAAGAAACGCGAAAGACGTGAACAGACTGAGGTGCAGAATAACACGGTTAGATCGAATAAAAACATTGGTCAAGTTGCTCGCAGACACGTGTGAGGCACACGCGCGCGAGCGCGCGCAAACGTATCCGTGAATGTGAGTGCGCAGAGGCATGTAATTAGCGTACGGGTAATGCCGCATAATTTCTACGGTCAATTGTGACGTCAGTAGAATCGCCGTCGTCGTCGTCGTCGTCTCTCTTTCTACTGCTTCCACTCGCCTCGGCCGGTTTGCGCGCACATTTAACCGGCGCGACTTTTCTACATCGTTTTGCTACTCTTCTCCGCGCGGTCAGAAAATTTCGTTGCTATATATTACTCACCAACTTTATACAAGCTTTCTATCTCTGAAATGATAAAAACTTCGTGTGTGTGTGTATGTGTGTTTCTTGCTAGCATATTCACCTGTAAATTTTTATGATACCGGTCGGAAGCCAACAAAAACCTGCGGTGCACACGCGATTTTAAAAGAGAATTCGTTTCGCTATATACGAAGTCCTCACCGACCTTCTGTAAATATTATACAATATTTTATTTTATACGACAGTTGCGCCGTAGAATTTTAAGCGCTTCAAGTCTCTCTCTCTCTCTCTCTCTCTCTCTCTCTCGCTCTCTCTCTCTCTCTCTCTCTCTCTCTCGCTCTCTCTCTCTCTCTCTCTCTCTCTCTCTTCGGCTACTCCGATTACGTAAAATTATGAAGAGCGCGATCATATATGCAAATGCGAGGTTGTTGCGAAAGGGTGATGAATTGAAAATTAATAAATGTGATTGAAGATGCCTACAGCTGATTATTATTTTATAAGCGCGTCTTTCATGTTTTGATGGATTGGATGATTTTTTGCCAATATATCTATCTGCGACAGCATATATATTGCTCAATTTAGTTAATATACTTTTTAGGTGGAGTTCGTAGAACAGAGACGTTTGCCTACGTATAGTTGGAAAAATAATTGTACCGTTGTAACAATAGTTATAAAATCTCTGCGTTATATTTGCGAGAATCCAAAAACTTATTTATCTTGTATCTCGATGACTTGCGAATCAATTTTTTGATCAACACAATTGATGCTTACCATTCATTTTTTCAGTGGAATTGCTAGACGAGCCTTTTCAAGAGAAGTAGTTATATCACAGCTTTCAAAAAAATCTATCGGCTAATTGGCATTTACCTACTGCAAAAAGAGTTGTTCGCTATATTAAGAGAACATGAACATCTCGTGTAATAATTATGCAAAGTTATAAGGTTCAAATAGAATAGTTCAATAGAGACGTTGGAAAAAAATAGTTGAAACTTCTGTTAATAGAAACATTCAAAGCAATATCTTCTTTTCCATTTCTCGCCACATTGACTCTAGCAAACGCGCAAAGCACACCACTTCAATTGTTTTCACAGACAGCTTCGATGCTCTGCAAAGGCATTTCTTAAGTACCTCGGATTCACGTTCAAAGATGGATTCCCATCCCCCTTGGGGCGGTAAGGGGTTAATGCAGCGGAACTAAAGGAAGAGCTCAATCGTTCGGCAAAGGTCTATGTACATATATATACCTATGCTACTACTGCTATATGCGCAGGCGCATATATGTATACGACGACCGACTGCGCTCGAGATTATGTATGCGTCATTGGTCTTTCCGAGCCGTCGTCGTTGTTTATAAATTCCTCGAAAAGCGAGCAAGACTAGTTGTAAGAGAGATTCTTAAATGTTCATAGCTGCTGCGTGTACAGTAGGCAATAGTACACTACTACAGGGAAGAGAGAGACAATAGAGCTAATCGGTTTTACAGTCGATAAGAGATAACCCGCGCGCGGTGTGTGATGAAACAAAAGTGAAGTCGGGTAAAAGTTTGCGTGTCTATGATGCTAGACGTGATGACACTCGGCGGTCAAGGTTACGAGTCTCCTAAGTAAACACGTGATATAGTGGCAGAGTGATGATTTTTCTATAGCCAACACGAGCGAGTCATACGGTCGTGATTGTCGGGCAACCTTTTTCCTAGATACCTTCGGTGTAAATGAATATGTTTATGTCAATGTATGAGTGAAGTTATATAAACTAAACTTCTAAACTTCAAACCATATGAATTTTTGTGGTAACAATGACTCGAATTGTTATGAAGTCTTAGCGAATCATCATAGTGATCCAGTAAATTATTACTTGAACCATATTGCACTATTTAAATGCTGTTTTTTGTTATTTTGTGAATTCTTAGTACAGTTCACGTGTTGTATCTCATGATTCATATCATTGATGATGTAAATTAGAAGCGGTAAACATTTCATTAAGCTTGTCTGGTGTGATTATAAGCTGACTAATTTTCATCTTCTGTTACGATTCGGTTTTTCTTAAAAACTTCCAAGGTTAACGATGTAACGCCGTACTTCACATACTTTGAAACTCTTATTAAGTTTCTATTATCTCAAAGGTATGCTTAGAAAGTCATACTGCAGTTACACGTGTTATCATATATTTCATCTTCTGCATAGTATCACGAAGATCTTCTAAGATCACGAAGAAAGATGCGAAATTTTATGCATCCAAGTATAATTGCATCAGTAATAGAGTCGGACGCGCAACGATGATAATTACATTTAAAACGTAAACGAGAAAACGAGTTGCAGATCTCATGCTGCCACTGCTGCTGCATACGCACGAGAATACGTAGAAGAAAAAAAAAGATTCGTCATGCGACCTGGGAACTCAGATCAGCCAAAAATTCTTTTGATTCTGTCCTGGTATATATAAACGGACTCGCCCTTCTCTCCTTCTTCCCTTCTCTTTTTCTGTCTGACGCCTCTTTTTAACTTTCACCATCGCTGTTTTCATAAAAGTTCGCCGCTCGCGCACACGCACACACGACGTGCGTAATGTAATTCTACACGTTCGTGTAACATTATTTTTCGCCTCCACTGTCTCCCAAGCACATCCGTGCGCATTCCACAATGCGTAAAAGTACATCGAGAAGCGATCGTGGTTTTATATACAGAGGGAGAGTGATCAACACATCGATGGCGACTTTCTAAGCATTTTCACTCGTCGCGTTGGCCAGTTTCTGACCAGTTATATAGATATTTAAAAGCAAGGTAATGTGATATACGACGATGTTTCATTACCGTTAGACAAACTTCACTGGCCTAATTAGAATGTATATTACCATCTAACTGAAATTGTTATAAGCAAAATCATGTGTACTGAACGGTGCAACAGACATATATTCAAATTTCTAACATGTCAAAAGTTTCTTCAGAGCGTATATTCTCAAAACTATATCTAGGTTTTGGCAGATCTGCATTGTTAGTTGAAACTTGCCATTCGTAGAATCTAAGGGATCGGTATGGAAAGTAATGCTCAGCAAAGCCGACGATTATTGATTATCCATTAGACGCACAGCCGTTGATCACAATCTCTCTGTCATACATCATAATCTATTTTTACGCGGCGCTTTGACCAGTTTATAGCAGGCAACAGCACCGAACATTTCTTTTTGTCGATTTTTCATATGGTTATTAACATCTTTCAAGATGTTAGCGGAATAAATAGTCATCGTTTGTAAAAAAAAAGATATTACTTTCTTAATTGTCAATAATAAGTATATAAAAATATAAATTTAATATTTTATGATAAACATTTTTTTTATTATAAACATTTAATAAATTATTTCATGGCCGTCGGCGTTGCAAACGAAAATATTTTACGGACATAATAATAACTTCTCGCGCGATAAACCGAACAACAGCTAACAGGAAAAAATACATTCATCCTTTACCTTATCCTCTCCATTTCACCCCGTAAAATCGTGCCATTTAATCGTCAACCGAGAGTATCAAAGAGAAAGACTCTTGCTCTTCACTTGTTTTTTTTCTATTTTTTTTCGACTCAGTCGTTCACTTGCTCGCTCGCTCGCTCGCGTCGACTCCTGTCCTTCAATTTCTGCGCCCTTTTAGTCTTATTTCCCTATGGGCAATTACACGGCGATCACTCGCTCGCTCGCTCACTCACTTGCGAGAAAGAGAGAGAGGGAGAAAGAGAGAGAGAGAGTGTGTGTGTGAGAGAGAGAGGGAGGGGAGAAGGTTTAACGATGTTGAATGAACTTTTCCATTGAAATCCAAGGATGGGCGCGCCACGCCGTTCCAGTTCTGATCGACTCGACCGGTTCGACGTGCAGTTTTCACAATCGCCGTCGGACGAGCTGCTTCTGTATATATGTATATATATATATATAGATGTGCGCCAATTTTTACACCTTGACAATCGTTTAAAGTACACCGATTATGCGTATTTCCTTATTATATATGGTACTTGACGCTCAGTTTCATTATGTTTTTACGTTTGATGGTTCATGGTCCGCTATCATGAATCTGCAAATTGGATGTTATTGGCGCGATGAGTAAAAATGAATTTGTTGAATAAATAAAATATAAATCGGGATTATATTTATTACGCCGAAAAATATCTGATACTAATTTATTCGTATTTAGTTCCTTAAACATAATCTCTATAATTTTATGATGTTCATTATATTAACTACTACTGTTCTTAATAAATACTTAATGAAAATGAATATTATAAAAATCTTTTAAAAATTTGATGACGGATGTAAAATTTCATCCGCGTAAATCTGATAAATATTTCATTAAATTTTGTTTGATTTCATTACATACTGAAAGAGAAATAAATTATAACAAAAACTGATATGTATTCCCTCATAATAAATCATGAACAATCAACATTTCAATTTATTTAAAAAAGGAAATGTAGCTAATTAAAGTCTCTGCCAAAGTGATTTTTCAGCGTGTCTATATAATGTACAAGTAAACTTCTTTTGATACTAAAAAAGAATGAATAAAATTAAAAAATTTAAATTATAAGGGACGCGCGCGCTCATGTATGCAACAAGTGAATTATCTTTAGTTGAATATTTTGTATCTAAAAGTTGCTATTTGAGAAAGTAATAATATAGAGTAAACTTATAGTAATAATTTTTTAGTAAATCAGTTAGATTTTTATAAATACTTCTAATATATCATATATTAGTTATTTTATCTGTAATATAAAAAAAAACACTTTAAGTCTTTCATTTTCCTATTTGAATTTAAAATACTGCAAATCATAAAATCAATATATATATAAGCACAAGTTTCTTTATCAAAAGATTCTGATATCCTTAATAAAAATCAATATCGCGGATCCAATTCCAATATCGTAAAATATAAAAACAATAATAATAGATATGCAGAGAAAAAAATCCCACCTGAGGCACCTGATTTTCAGTTGAGTAACCGCATATATATATATATAAGTACATATCTATACGAGGTACATGTGTACCAGCGCGTCGTCAGGCGCCACCCACGCGCGAAGCCAATCGCGCGCGAAATTTCAGCGCTATCCATCCGCGGTGAACGAGAGACCGCGAGGAATGGGAAAAATCGAAGTCCAATGACGTCATAGCGCGACTAGCGGAAGAAAAAAGGAAGAGAGGGAGTCAGGCGCGCGCGCGCGAAGGAAAACCTGCCACCCCGGACTTATATACATGCTTGTGCTCTCTCGCGCGTGCACGCCACTGACGGAATTATTACGACGCAAGCGCCAACTGCGTAGGACTTTTAGCATTTAGAGAAAATTATTAATTTTTCTTTAAATAATGTTTATAAAGATATTGGCAGTGAGTTCTTATGAGAAATAATTTAACGTAATCTATATAAATTAAAATGTCACGTAAAATGTTTGTTTAAAATAATGATATTATTTAAATATAACTATATATAGCATAAAAATAATATTTCCGGAGAAAAAGGTGCAATTGTTCGAGTAAAGCAGTTTAAATATACGAATCCTTTAAGTAAGGTATTGTTAGCAATATGCTTTTAAATGAAAACTGTTTTCAATATAGAAATAATATTTGTTATTCAAAAATTTCAATTCTTTAAATACCTATAAGGAAGTTTTAAATTAAGTATTTTATCAGTCGCATATTTAAACAGTAGTTCATATTCAAATACAAAAGTAGCAAATTCCAAAAGTTTGAAAAACAAACTTTGAAGTGGTTCGGAACGAACGTAACAATGAAACGACAAACAACTGATGACAGATA
Source organism: Torymus tubicola (assembly GCA_035583055.1). Classification (NCBI taxonomy): domain Eukaryota; kingdom Metazoa; phylum Arthropoda; class Insecta; order Hymenoptera; family Torymidae; genus Torymus; species Torymus tubicola. The sequence continues at coordinate 25,519,402 of JAWWEQ010000045.1, read as the reverse complement.
ACGTTCAAATATAAAAAAAAATGAAAATATCATTCCTATTTATCGATATTTTTGAGAAAAATATCACTTTTCCAATTCACACTACATACCTATTACTATATACATACATTACATCTGTAAAAAATACGATTGCGCGTAGTGGTAATGCAGAGATGCATAATTGCATGCGGCTAGCGACGCGCAACGGCGCCTACAACTTCTCTCTGACGCATTTCTAATCAAAAGGAGGGTGTCTGTGGTGGGAGGAGAGAGAGAGAGAGCAAAAGCTCGCGTAGCGCGCAACGTCAACAAACAGCCTCCTCCTCTCTCGGCCCATTTTCTGCGCACGCTCGCCTTTTCCCGCCCGTGGTGGTATATAGAAGCTCGAGGGATTTTCAATTTCGCTCAAGTGTAATTGTATAAGAGGCTTACTGTTTGTCGAAGGGAGATAAAGGAACGATGTCGATGATTATATACTTTGTAAAAGAATAACATTTTTTTAATAATATCAGAAATTCGTGTGGATATTTGGCTGGTAGCTATAGAAGAAGTTTTTGGAAAAATAATTGAACTGTAAATGCACTATTATTAGACAGTTTAGGTACCAATGTGCGTATGGACATACTTTAATGTTTATATCTTACAAATTATTTGGCCAGTTTGCTTTTATTTTTGTCGGTAACACGTTGAGTAAAAAAGAATATCGTATATAAGGTTTCAAGATTAATTCATTCAAATAGGTTTGCTTTTTTTTTTAAAATCAACTTTTTGTGTCTTATAACCTTTTTTTCCTGCAGACCTGGTAGAAAATCATTTTTATTTTACTTATATAAGATCTAATAATATAGGAAGTAATAAGTGCCGAAGAAAAAGACTAAATGAACATTAGAGACAAATTTTTCTTAATGACGTGGCTTCGAATTTGAAAGATAAAATAACATGTTTTTTTAAAAATAGATTTAATACCGCATTTTAGGATATAAGTATGAAAAATTTTGTACGTCAAAAAGCAATTATGATAATAAAATAAGAAACTAATTATTTATATATCGTGAAAAGAGAGGCTCTACTACTTATACAGTCATGATCCAATCTGCTCATCGACTTCCTGGATGTAAAAATAGCATATTTTGAGAATTTATATTGAACTTATAGAAATCGGTTTAATATAAGATTATTGATACAGGAAGATCATATTTGGTAGCCTTACAGCAAAATGATTGCGTCTAAAATTGGTATAGGTAAACATCACGACTAAAATGCGCTCGACTAAATCGTCTGTACAAGAAGATTCACAATTGGCAAAAGTTATGAAAACAGAAGCCTTACAACGTCGCGCACAAAAAGAACAAACGTTGAATTTACCAGAAACGACAAAGTCACTTCTGCAAAGAGCGACTATGAAGTGCGAGAGCCATTGCAAAATATTATAAGCCACGTAATGCATAAGTTTAGTTTATTATCATTTTATAATGTTTACTCTGCCGATTGCGCGCGCGCGCGTATATACATCTGCTTTTTCCCTTCTATATCTTATCTCCCTTATATCTATAAAGTTGACTACTACGAAGGAAAATACGAGAAGCGCCGTGTATACTAACCTAGATTAAATGATCGCGTACATACATGTACATATACGTATATACGAAAAAAGCGTCCGCGTACAACTCAATCGCAACGTATATATATATATATAAAACAATGGGATTTCGAACGAAAATATCCGACGAATTCGTCGTGATGAAAGCGGTAAAGATCGGACGATAGATAATGAGAATAGACACTGGACACTTTTCAGGGATCGACCTCCCTCCTATATATGTATGTTTATATATGGAAGAATCGTCGTTAATTTTTCAGCGACACTTTCTACTAGATTAAATTGCTCGTTACACCCGTCGTAGCGCGAATGAGGTCGTCGATTCGATTTTTTTCTTTCTTTTTTTTTCTATGCTGACGCTCAATGACGTCTTTCAATTTTGGTGGCATGCGCACGCGCGCGCGCGAACTTTCGAGAGGCGTCAATAATTACACAGGAAATTTCACGTCAAGAATTCATTAATACACGTGGTGAAGTTCGTTCGATAGATATATAGTAGAAGGTAGAGGATCATTAGCAACGAGCTAATTGCAAGTCTCAAATTAGTAACAGCAGCGATTGAGCAACGCCGCGGGTAATCGAGTTTGAGAAACTTTGAGTCTTTTTATTGTCGCGCTGCTTCCTTTGTCTTTTTCCCCGAATGTCTGCGACATTCCGTCATGAAGATCCCATAAAATAAAATCGGCGTCTGGTTGAGTTATTGCGGAATTGCCAGCGGTTATCTTAAGTTATTTATAAAGCTATCAGACTTATCTCTAGTTTATAATAAATAACTATATAGAACTGTATCGGAAAGTAGGTTTGGTTACATTATTCCGTAATTTTTTGCTTTCCAAAGGGATTCTTCATATATATTATTATTGATTATTGCAATCTCACGTTGTGCATGTGCTTATGATAAATATTTATTAAAATTATACAACTAAACTCATAAAATACTCGCATAAACATTACACAGTGTACCGTAAATCCTCTACAAGGATTTTTCCTATAATAAGAAATAATAAATTGTTTTCTATCAACAACCACATAATCAATAAATATTAATATACAAAATATGTCATACATAAAAATTGACAAAAATAAAATCAAAATTGAAAACACAATAGCATTCAATCAAAACAGCAAAAGCAACAGTGATAAATCAGAAACCGAGTTTGTTGCCACGTCGCATCCCCTGACATCGTACATTCCTCTCTCTCTCTCTATATATATATATATGTACGCACTCTTCTCGCTAAAGTCGCGCAAGCAAATCTTGACAATGTGGCGCCGCCCCGACGAATCATCATCACGAGCTTGAGAATAATAGAACACGCGCGCACGCAAGAGAGAGAGAGCGAGAAGATCACAGTCGTCGTCGAAATAATCGCCTCGTTTCCAGGCTCACTCGGGCTGCTTGCGCTGCTCGGTTGCCTTCGCTTATCGTTATAGGTGGACGGCCTGCTATCGCACGTCCGTGGTTCTCAGTCTGAGACGATGCCAAGACGAGAGAGAATATATAGCGTTGAGATAACAAACCTGCCACTGCGCCATCGGCGCGCGAACGCGCAATGCAAAACGCACGAGGCGACAATGTTGCCGTGGGAAATTCGGCAGTTGAAGGTGGAAGGGGGGGACGGGACGAGAGAGAAGTTCGATAACCTTCGTATACAGTCACGAAACTGCCTGTGTACATATATGTAAGCTGCGTAGTCTGCATTTTATGACTGTGATGATTTTCGGTAACGATGATTAATTAATTTATATGTACGCTTTGTCCCGACGAAGAAACGCGAGGTTTGTATTATCGGAGATTTAAAAAAAAAAAAACAAAATCGGTGGATTTTTTTTACTGATTATAGGCGAGGTTTTTTTTTAAGGTGACTGTAATTATATTTGTATCTCTATATATACATATGGGCTTAGAATACATTTTCTATCTAGAAAACAGTGTATTGAAAAGCACGAAAATTCTCAAAAATCGAGGTAAATAATTTAAAAACCATTATTCCGTAAATTATCAATACGGTAGTTGTATCCACTAACGATTCACCTTTACGAAAAAAAACCCAACATTTATTTTATGTCGCCACGACGATATACAAGAAGCGCATCCAGAACGCATAAATGTACAATAACTTGAAGATTTTTTTATCCAGTATATAAGCGATTGCACGCGCGAAAAATGAGAATATACGTATATTATATGTATAAAAAAGAAATCTTATCTCGTCTTTCTGAAGCGCGTGGCACTGCTATAAACGCGCGGCGAACCGTATATAATGATTGACAAACTATACGCGAAGTGAACTTTCAAGTGCTGCTGCTGGCAAGCACAGGTTAGCCGTGTAAACATTGACGGGGAAGTCTTTTGATTCGACCGACGCTACTGCTGCTGCTGCTGCTACCGAACGGTCAAAGCAATATTTGCACGCGTCCGCGTGTACACTTAGATGACACGTGGTTGAGGGTTACTGTATGTCTATATATATATGTATATGTATAAGAGTATATAAAAGCGAAAACGATTTGTCCATTCGTAGGTGAATTAACGGGTTGATTTATGATTCTATGGTTATTTTTAAATTTCAGATTTATGGGTTGCCAATGCCCTGTTATAAATGTATTGATCTTTTTTTTTTGGTAAATTTATATATTCTACTACTCTTCTGAAATTTCCATTTTTTAATCCGTTGGACGTGTCTTCAACGAAGTACGCCCTTATCGATGACCATCAGAGCTTCCCCCCCAAAAATCGATCGATTTTCCCTGTTTGTCACTCGACCCACTTAGATATACGTACATATATACAGAGGGTGAGTGTAGGGGATGGATGAACATCGACGTAGACGGGCGTCAATGACCGCGAAGAGCGATTTTTTTTTTTTTCAAAGTGAGAATTTCTTCGTGAAGATCGAGTTTGTAGCTCTTCTTTTTTTCGTCTCGGCCACATATACTTGTTAATTGCCTATATGTGGAGTCGTAACGTCTGCTAATTGTCAAGGAGACCTGTTTGCAGAGTTTACAGCCCGTCTAGGCTTTTGTGAGTATAGTTTTTTCATTACCGATGAATGATATCGTTTTTTTTTTTTTTTTTTAATAAAACTTTTTTGTTAAATTAAACCTTGGGTTTGAGTATACATACATAAAAATGTAAGTACCAAGCAGGCCTGAAATTTTAAACGATTGGGTAGATAAAAATGCTAAAGCAATTTCTAAAGCGCGATGACTATGCAATAACTCTGCGCCTGTTATATTTTTATCTCTACAAGTGTCTTGATAATTGGTACAATTAATTTCTTTCCGTAAAAGAGATTTTTTTCTCTTGATAGAATATATACATGTAACACATTATCTGAATTATACAATCTATAGAAAAAGAAATTTTTCCAAAAATACGTGATATTTTTCCAATAAACAATAAGGTTCTTAGCGCAAGATAACCTATATCGAAAAAAGGTATTGCAATAATTAACACCGAATCTTCGAAAGACCCTATATACCACCAAATAATCACAGTTTCGATATAACGAAGGAATCCGTAATAAAGCCAAAGGGTATAGGCGCGTCGTCCTCGAATCGATTAACACAGGCGACATGCGCGCATCTCTTCGGTTTAATTGAACGGTCACGATGCCCGCGGCGATTCGTTTGTTTATGCGCGCCAGCTGTCGTCGACGTCGACGGAGACGACGACCACGACACAGAGAGAGAGAGAGAGAGAGAGAGAGCGAGAGAGAGACAAAGACAGAAACAGATCGGAATCGACGTTACGAAACTGCAACTCACGAACCTGTTAAACACCGAGGCGCCATTCCACGACGGCGGCGGCACGCGAGCCTCGGTGTCTCTCTCTCTCTCTCTCTTCGTTGCACTTGTATACCGAACGCGCGCATTCGCTTGCCATGCGCATACAATGACGTACTTCTGGCGTGACGATTTGTGTAATTTTGGCTGGTGAGTTCAATTGATGGTTTATTTCTTTGTTCATTTAAAATATTGAATATAAAGGCGAGTGGAAATTGTTGTCATATATATGTAACAAGACATTATCGTATTTGGTTATGGTGATCTGTGATTTTCATACTTTGGGGTTGTCTGCATCATACTTTAATACATTAGTTCTGTAAACAAACGCAGTGTGGTTCGAATATTTTGATTATCATATATGGCATATTTGAATTTTATTTAAGGAAAAGAGATACTATTTTATCTCAATCAAAAAACATTTTTTAAGATTTTATTACAAAACTAAATCGAGCTGTAAAAAGCTGTTAGTAAGGAATATTATCGTTTGATTTTTTCGAAATGTATATGTAAAACATATCATTGAATTTTTAGTTCCGCTTGCAAATCCTTTACCAACTGACGTGTTCTTAATATTTTACAAACCCTTTGTCTTCTTTGGTTATGCAAGGTTGAATCGAGTTCAGGAAAGTTTAAAATATATAATTTATATTACTATACAGTAAATGTTTTTAAAATCGCCAACTCCAATGCTTACCCAACTAATATTAGTTTGCATGCAATTTGCCTTCCCAACAATGGGTTTCACCTGAATCGCGTTCGCTCATATCATAATTTATGCATTGAACTAGATTGTTGTCTGCTTTGATTTTCGTGTCCCAATTTGCCGTATAAATTTCACCGTTTCCTCGACTATTTGCTTGAATATATATATGTACGCGACAAATCACAGTTACTATATATATTTCTATATAGAAAAAGAGACGTGAATTTGAGGAGAAAAAGAAAGAGAAAAAGAGAGGAGAGTGAAAGACACGGTTATAGCGCTCTCAATAAATGCTCGTGTGCGCGCACGCTATTGGGCTAATTAATAAACAGTGACGACATGACGTAGTTTGGCGACGTCATTGCGCCTTTCCTGCGTCGCGCCAAAATGAGAACGATCGTATAATCGCAAAGCGAGATCAATAGGTTATACGAATTATAATATACCGGGAGGAAGAGAAAGAAGTTGTTAATTTATCAGTTGGTGTATTATAGGTAGTGAGAGAGAGAGAGAGAGAGAGAGGGCGAGAGAAGCGAAAAGAGAAATGTTAAGCGCACGCACGTATACACACACATGTATACTATATATATACGTGTGGATCTACGTACGCGGATCACGTGACCCGAAATTAAGCCCCTCAACAACCTGTTCTCACGACTTGGGAACACGTTTGATTAATGTCCTTGTGTTACAGGCTTGCTAATCAAAATAGAATGGGCGAGAAGATCTATACGCCCATCTATGAAGTTCTCTAAGTCTTTCTTATCCGAGAGATATTTTAATGCCGTTAATGTGCTCAAACGTATTGAATACGTTTTTATGCTTGAATGTGTTAAATACGTATTTTATCCTCAATCGATCGGTAAAGCATAATTTTTAAGTTTTGATACCTAGCCTGACAGTTCAAAAACAGAAGGAAAAGCAAAAGTATTTTCACACTTATACCAAGCTATCTATCCCAGGATCATCTTCAAGAACGAGTTGTTATCTGCTATATATGTATATATAAAATAGTGTATAATCAAATACCCTACATACCAAAGAAAAAAAATGCTAGAATCAATATAAACAAGTATCTTCGAGGTCTTTAATAATTGTACCTAACTGCAACCTCTTTGCAATGCAAATGACTATCTCTCCGTGTGGATTTTCCTGCATTTCCTCGTATTCTTCAAAAAACAATTTTCTATGAGATCATGCAGAAAAAAACTCATACCTCATGTTTTAACCACCGAAATGTGATACCTAGAAATCCGTTTATTTAATATTAAAGTTATCAAGAGAGTTTTTCTGAAATGAATAAGCACATTTAAAAATGAAGAAAAATATCTTCAAAAAACTTGACTAATTGTTTGCAGGACTGAACCTACAATTCATGAGTCGATTGGTATACGTTTCATGTCTTCCGGATATACACATCATTTTATCTTTGATTTGATGTTCATTTTGTTGAAGAGATTTTTTATCGCTGTTATCACTTTTTTGCTTTTTTTTATTATCTACAGAAAGAATTGTTATCTCCGTTTGTCGTAAGCGTAATAATAAAGAAAATTTTCTACTGATGGACATGACAAATTGTTTTATATATGTGAATCAACCAGTTTCTCACTAAAATGATAGCAACCCATGCGGAAGGAATATAATATTTTTCGGGTAAAAATTGTAAACCTGTTTTTGCAAGGGAACCATTACTCGGTTAATAATAATAATAATAACTAACCAGTAAAATATTTCCATCGACTATAAATTAAATTAAAAAATGTATTAAAAGTCCTCGTTGGTATTTAATCTAAAATATAATCCCTGTTCTCTATTAAGCCAAAATTAACACTTTCATCGATTACAGATTTCTAATATATCCAAAATAGTTTGAATATTCTCGATAATCTAGATACGACACGGTATTAGATATTCCGCAGAAATTAAAACCACAAATTTTCCACAAAATTTTCAATAACTTTTATCATCTCTGAGAATCTCGTCCGGAGCAAACATAAACCATCTCTGTAATACCATTGCACTTCCATTTCGAGCAAATATTTCAAAAAGCCAGTACGCAACCGGGTGAATCGAGAATCAAGCGCGCGCGCGTCCTATAAATCAACGTCCCCTTGTTTTGTAGCTTGTTCGCAAGCAGATCTTGACTGCTATTGCATTCGTCTCTCTTCTTCTTCTTCATCTTCTTCTTTTTCCTCCGGACGTAAAAATCTCGTGGCGAATCTCTAAAAAAATCGCGAGCGATTTCCCGCGTGCTGGAAAGTTTCATCGAGGGCAGCACAACGGGTCGATACATATAATTGAGTGCACGCGCGATACAGCTGCCGTGGCGCATTAATTATTACATCTACCAGACGGACTTTGGAGCGATTTCCGCAGAGAAAACGATTTCGTATGTTTTGTTGCGTGCAAATGTAAATGCATTATGTTGTCAAAACTCAACATTTTTTTTCAAGGTTAGTAGTCGTGTATATTGAACTGTAGACTTATTGTTTGTAAACGTGTCTCGAACACATATTAACGCCTACGTTCTAAATCAAATATGCAGGATTTTTTTTAAATTTATTTGGTTAAGTTAAGATGTACATAGTCTGAATTTTTGAAATTTGAAACGCATATTATGTTAATGAAAAATAATTAATAAACTCTGTAAACTATGAGTCAGGCTCTGAAGTATTTAGAAAATATCCGAGTGAATATAATGTGCAGTAGTCTTCATCCCATGATAATACCGTTTATGTGTACATTCTTAGTATTGATTGCAATAAATTAGTATCACTTACTGCAATCGACTGACGTCGTTTTTCTCAGAATTCACATATTACAGTTTTAAACGAAATAAATACTAAAAAAAAACTTAATAAAAACATAAGTAAAAAAAATTTTAACATATTAATTTCTTTCAAACATAAAAATTGGATGCTATATCTTATGAACTAATGATAAAAAATCGGCAACATAAATTTTTTAATGAATTTTTCTCGCGATTGCATAATATTAAATACATTATTAATCAAATTCAGTAAGATCGATTATAAGAACATTTCTAAAAGAAGATTTATGATATTCGGAAATAATCAGTTAAGAAATAATTTTTGTTTGTATTTCAATAGATTTCGATAATCTTTTTTTTTTAATTCTATCAAAAGCAAAAGCATTCTATGTTATTCGAAAGAAAGAATTTCTATATTCGAATATTAAGCAGGCTAAATCGTAGAGTAATTTGCATGAAACGATATTAAGCTACACGTGCCGTTTGTGACTCCAAAAAAGGTGGATGCACGTGCAGGATCAAGGCTCGATATATTGATTTTTTGGTCGAAAACGATTGGGGATTTTTAAAATGTATGCCATGTAGCGAAGTGCGGGGGGGGGGGGCGAAAAAAGGGGGAAAGAGAAACGTTGGCAAGGCGTGTATTATTTTATATATATTATATTATACGCTCTGAGCCTGGTGGCACCGGACCTTGCCTGAATAAAAATAAAAAAACTGCGAGGATTTGTGAATTCACCGATATATACACTAATACATGTATGTGAATTTACGTGATATATCTGCAGCGTAGTTTGACGAAGCAGCTGATAATAGTGCGCGCTCGCTCGCGTATCTCTCACCAATCGCGCGTGTGCGTGGCTCTCTTCCTCTCTGGCATTCCTTAATTGAGAGACAATTAGATGCTCGTTGCTATCCCGACGATGCTTTAATTGGTTTCCTTTTGTGTTTTTCATTCGTCGACGCGAGTCGTCTTCTTTCTCTCTCTCTCTCTCTCTCTCTCTCTCTTTTTAACGAGGTATGCAAGCGCGTGCATACATGCGGCTGCAATCAGCAATGGTATGTGTCGTGTGGTACGCAAACACCTTTTGTTGTCCAGACGAATGTCAATGTGATTTTTGTAAAATACCTATAGAGAAATGACAATGAACGTTGGTAGTTTGTATTTTTGGAAGACTTGTACTATTACTCTATAGTTGTACATATATGCAGTACATTATGTTTTAATTAATTGGTCATTAGTAATAGAAATGATATTTAATTTGTTGTTTAGCTAGGTAGGGTTCGCTGCATACCATTTGTTATTGATTTTATAGATATAGCACAGTTTTACGTCACTCCAGTAATTTCACCGTCTTCTTTTTTAAAATTTTCTGTAAGAAGAGATTGGTTGAATAATTCAACTAATCGTTCATAAATGGCACTGTTATAATTACTTTTATTTTTAGTCGGAGGCTTACACAAGAGATTCGATAATATCAGAAAGAATCAAAAGGTGTTTTTGAGCAGTCAAACGTTATGTAAGGTTTATTTATTAGCTCATATCAAAATACCAAAACTATATTAAAGCATTTTGTCGATTAGCTAAAACCGTCAGAGAATACATGATAAAACTAAATGACAACAATTTTTTCAAAGAAAATATATGCAGATTTGATTATTACATACCACTTTTGTCATGATCATTTCTTGAAAATCTTTATAGTGATTAAAACCTTACGTGAGTAAACGTTCATCAAATGAACATCTTTCACTTAAAGATTCTATTTTCTTAGAGAAGTACTTTGGAGTCAAAGTAAATTTTTTTATTTTACACAAAATGACAAGCCACATCTGCACAACTTGGCTTACAAACAATCCAGAATACCTAGTTAATGGATCGCTGATGTATGTAAAGCGTGCGCGCGCGCACACACGGTGGCAACCGGTTTTTAGCTCGATTTAAAATCGCTCGCACAAACTTTAAATATATATACGTCTACTACTTGCTATGTGCGCGCGAGCGGTGATGCAATTGCACGTGAGAAGCGCCGTTGAATTCGAATGGGGGTCTGATGAGTTTCACGGACGAGAAACTGTCCTGCACGATTCTAACGTTGAATCGAAATGTATACATGTGTATGTGTGTGTGTCTGTCTCGGTGCTACTGTGTTCTAATCACCGTCTGAATCCAAATCGCTGTGTTATACGCAGAGTAGAAAAAAAAGATGTGGTGGTAGTAGTATAGGAGAGTATAATTCGGTTCGACGCTCGGATTATGAAATTGGTGATCTATTTTCACTGGATATGATATTTTGCAAAGGTGATGTTCTTTCGGTGTTACCTTGATATCTGCATTTGCATTAATCATTGTGAAGATTGTCCTTTTAGTGGTTTTAAATTGTTAAAATTATTGTCGAAAAGGAATAGTTATAGAAGATCTTAGAAGGTTCATCTGCGATGCAGTGAGAACTGCTATGAAGTTATTCTAGTAAGATTGCAATACGCGAGAGCTTTTATAACATTCATCAATAAAATACAAGACTTTTTATTCGAGAAAATAATATAATTAAAAACAATTCTCAACCTGTACATTTTGGAAATGTTTAAATACTTATTCTGAAAAGCCTTCATCTTATTCCGTTATCTCATGTTAATTTAACGCTGATCCAATGAAAGAGATATTGTATGCAAATTTCATACGGAAAAAGTGCAATTATCATTCGCGCAGCCATTAAAAAACTAACGAGCTATTTTGAATCTAGGACAATACTGAATCATTTTCTCCTTGTCACAACAATCTAATTAAAGGAAAAATAATCGTTGTTTACACTCATACGAAGAGTTTTTTTAGTCGTTGAACCACAGACTGACCCGAGCTCTAACTTATGGGGACGAGTAACCCCTAAGAAACATGAATTTCTTATTCATATTCCGTTGGTTTGGATATACATTTCTAGAAAGAGATGGGGGCGTTAAGTAAATACACATTGTACAGAGAGAGAGAGAGAGAGTCTAGTGAGTGAGGTTAGGTGTAATAAAGCAGACAGAGCTAAATGTCATTTCCTTGTTCTACGGGCCTGTGAGAGATATCGAAAAAGAGGGGCGAAAGAAACAGAGCGAGAAAGGGAGGCGTGAATTCAAAAGGTGGTCTACACACGACGAATTGTCGGGCGTGCTTTTGATTGGCTACGATTGCAAAGACCTTGAGACGTTTAAAGTATCTCCCTCACTCTCTCGGTATAAAATACCCCACGCGAATATACATGCATCATGATCAAGCGTTATCGATGTTGCTTTGCGCCTCTTTAGCTTGCGTTCATATATATAGTTTTTATTCTGCTTGCGAGCAATCTAGATTGAATAGCGATAAAGTGATAGTTGCAAAAACTATGGGTTCGTGTGTTTGGATTGACCTTGCTTTTGACGCGTGCCGCGAGAAGCAAAGTCAGGTTGATTATTTAAATAGTGGTTATTACGCTGGTTTTAGTTGAAATCAGATATATAAATATTTGTTTAATAATAAATACATAGTTTATTCAATAAATTAATTATATTTTATACATAGATATATAGACAGTAGGCAATAAATGGCAAAATTCTCAAAAAAAAGAAAAATAGTTCCGATGAAATCAAATAAGATAGGGATTAATTAATTCTGTGTTTTGAGTGCAAATGTTTACATAATACTAGAAGTCGAAGAATTAATATGAAAGTAAAAATGAGGTAAATATAACGCTTCACTATCGTTCTAAGAATGAAATTTACTAGAATTTTTGTTTTATGCGACATTTATGGCACGTTTATTTGATTAATATTTGTTATAATTTCTCAATAGCATTTACATTGCTTAGAAAGTAACATGTTTGTTTATGTCAAGGTACAATTTATATCCTTCTTCTTCTCTACTCTTGAACATGTGTATGTTTATTGCGATGCGGGTAAATAATATTTAAGTTTTAGGAATTCCGTGGAAAAATCGTTTGTATTTTTATTGAGAAACTAACGACTTGAAGAACATGACACCTATTTAGTACGCTAATGAAGCAATTATAACAGAACATTTCGAATTCCAAACTCATATTTCTAGTCATAAACATAAAACTCCAAAACAAAAAATCATTTAAATCACATTTTTGTAACATTAAAAAACATAAAAATCATGTATATACGAGGATGAATTAAAATGACGAAAATACGGTCTGAGAAAGGAAGAATAACTTGTGTAGTATGGTTGCCGCCACTACTGAAGCCTCGCAGAGTGTAAAGAGCACGACAGAAATATCACGGCGCGGTATCGCGTGAAATCGATTCAGTGTATACGCATGTACGTTTTCCTATTCGAAATTGTTAGGCGCATCAATTTGTATCTTCGTATAGAGAGAGAGAGAGAGAGAGCGAGAGCGAGAGAGAGTAACAATGGCTTAAATTGCTGTTATTATGGTTGAAATTGTTAGAATAAGAGTTTTTGGATTCCGTGAATTTCAATCGTGATTTCATAGTTGAGTATACATTTAAAATTATGAAAAATATTTTGGTATTATTAATAAATAAATCATGAGTAAAGGTAATGAATTTGAAGTACGAAATATCAAGAATATTTGTTATTTGACATTGTTTAAACCGGTAGAATGGTTTTTCTGTTTAAACATAGGTAAATTGAACATCAAATAAAATCTATAATCACGTGATAAAAAAATAATTGACAAATTGTGTAAAAATTTCAACTTTTAATAATCACTAAAAGTTTACTTAGTTTTTAATAATACCATCATTTTTCTTGCAATTATGAGCTGCCGTTTTAACTAATAATAATAAAACGCCATTACTATAATTATATAAGTAATCACTTCTTTCTGCGAATCCAATATCCGCATTTGCATTATCACACGTAATATTATTGGCGTGATTCAATTTCCTGATGCTTTGCGGGAGATAAACTATACTACAATATTAGGTAATGTTTAATAATTTTTTTTATGTAAGGTATTCCATATGGAAATAAGCTAAAATTATATTAATAGTAAGGTTAATTAAATTTGGACTTAATTCATAGTACACAGACTTTTACTAATTTAGAATAGAACATCAAATATTAATAAATGATTCAAAGATTTCCGACTATTTTTAATGTTTTAAAAATATTACATTACGTAAATAAATGAAAGCTGATACTTATATATAGATATTAGCAAAATAAAAATATATATTATATTAAATTATCGTAACGATAAAGAGGCTGCAAAAACATATACACCTTGCTAAATAAAGCAACAATTTTTACGTTATAAAATACTGTCTCGCGCTAGAAGCTTTGCAAGCTGCTTTATCGCACGTTTTCTTCAACGCGTGTGAGCGAGCGCTATTCGCCTTATGTAATTCTTACAAAATTAGACCTAACCTATAAAATTTATCTCAAGCACACGGCTCACCGTGCGCTGTATATATACGAAGCGCCAGCGTGGATGCATGCTTTGATCGTAATTCGAAAATTTAAACATCAATTTCACGGGTAAAAAGTACGTGTACAATTTTGCTATTACTGTTTACGTGAAACTTCGGGTATTAAAAATAATCAAGGATATTACATTTAGACAATCGTCAAAACATTTTTCTGCTAATCAATAATGTTCTAAATACACTTGTCCGCATCTGCTCCGAGATATAGAACCACGATGGTACACGTCATTTGCGAAGTATATTTTAAGCAAACTTTGTAGCAAGCAAGCTAAAATTAATTAACCTGTACACTAGTCCATACTTACGCCGTATTGCAAATATTTGAGAAAAAAGCCACCGCGCGCTTTAAAATACCAAAATAACGGGACCATATGTTTAATATTCTTTAAATATCCACGTGATAAGTCATCCTTCATAACATGCATATATATACATATATACACGATGCATCTCTCGCGTAGCAGAAGATATATATGGAATTCCATTCGCCAACATACAGTAGTAAAGCTATATACATACGTATTCAGGTACATACATATATCCTACTCTTTCGTTTCGTAAACAAACCCTACCTAACCTCGAAAGAACCCGCTCCCCACTCCCGAAAAAGTCAAAATACAACGCACGCCGTCCAAACAAAATACATATATACCCGAAGTTCATTCATCTCCGTAAGAAAAAAAATCATGTTCCTCGTTCGCTCGCCTCGCCACCTCCCGCAGAATCATTATCCCATCGTGCGCGCCGCCATGTTGTGTTTTGATATTTCACTGCGCGCGTGGTTCATGCTGCACACGTGTGTGTGTGTGTGTGTGTGTGTATGTATCTGTGTGAGTTTGGCCGTATAATACGAGAGAGGATAACCTCGCCGCGGTAAAGACAGACAAGATTCGAGGACGTGCGTCATATGCGCACTATGCGACGACGAACAACTCTTATATATACGAATGGCAAAAGTGCCGAGATGACTGTGAAAAGAATTAGAAAAAAAAACTTGGTAAAACTGTCAAGACATCGATATATATATCTATATATATATATATATATATATATATATATCTTGGGAGTACTTAGAGGTTAGAGTAAGGGCGGCGGGTATGTGTGTATATTACATTATACGTATATATACGTACCGGCTGCTGCAACTGCAACTGCTGCACTCGTCGTAGCTGAGGACCTGGCCTTCCCATTAGACCTACGGCCCTTCTTCTGATGTTCCTGGCCCTTCAGCAACATAATAACTTAAACTTCTGCTGTCTGACGTAGGCTGTCACGCGCATTCTCGTCTCTAATATTCTAGTATTCACTGTCGTCTCGCACGGCAGCCATTTGCACTCAACACTGCCGACCGCTAAATATTATGCGTGCACTCTCTCTTTCTCTCTCACTCTTAGCGACCTGCGCCTTGTCTCCGTTAAAGTCTTATTTGAATCGTCGTCTGTACGTATATGTATATACAAACAATATACAGTATATATGTTGTTCTCTCTTTCTCTCTCTCTTTTTAGCTGTCGTTTCGTTCTTGGCCACACACGCATAAGCAGAGAGTGCGTGTGTGTGTGAGAGAGGAGTAACGATGTCTGCGTACGTGATCAACGCATGCTTTTTCTCACTCCTTGTTGCGAGAGAGTGAGACGAAGAGACGAGAGATATACATACACTCACCGGCTGATGTTGCTGTGTCTTGTTCTTGTACCAAGATTTGTAAAGTCAGTTAGCGTTGATGTACTGTGCGGGGATATAGTAAACGTTGAGGTGAGACGCGCGTATATATATCCAATGTTTGTATACTCTTCGTATATAGCCGGGGAAAAAATAATGCGGAGTATCTATAAGTGTTATTGTGCACGGAGGAGAGCGAGAGCCAGAGAGCGGCGCAGGAGAGCGCATGAACGCGTGATTTATTCAAGGTTACACTCAGCCGCCACCTGACCGCAGCGCCATCTTGGGATGGGAAATTTAAATAGATACAGCTGATAGAAGATTTTTTTTTTGCCATAGTTGGTAAGGTAAACGAGCTACTTTATCGACGAATGGTAAGAAAATATTCGCAATGTGAATTTTTTGAAAAGAGGAAGTTGTGGTCGCCATATCTGCTCTCAGCTGCGCGCCGCGGGCGGCTACTGGTATTGATCTCCCGGTGACACTTGCGTTGCTATATGCGCGCATATATACGTAAAAAAGACACCACGATAAGAGCTGTTCCGCGCCGAGCAAGAAAGAGGGAGAGAGAGAGACGTGCGGAGGTCAATGGACCGGTGAATGGGCAGGGTCGTTGAAACATAATTCTGATATATTCTCCGGCATAAAGCGGTGGCACTCTTTGCATGAATGATAAAATTTTCAGAAAGTTCCATTCATGAAAATAAAAAAAGCAGACGGGCACGCGGTCAAATATATGTTTTTTCTTTCTTTATCTTTACAGGAGAATTGCTGAGGATGTTACAAGTTTGCCGAGACGATTGAAATGATCATTTTAAACTGTTTTAATTTTAATAAATAAGTACTGTTGATATATACTTACTTTTCTGTGTGTTATTAAGTGACATATTAATAACTTCTGTGGTGTTTCAATGTGCAGCAGTAATCCCAGTTTGATTCTTAATGAAAATAATTAATGGAGAATAATGACTTGCGCAGTGAATCGACACGTCGATTCATAAATTCGTTTAAATAATTATGTGGATTTTATTCGATAATAAATAGAGTGTACAATTTAAAGATTAAAGGTTGAAGGTATATAAAGTGCTTGAATTTAGGTCGACGATGAATGCGCGTCAAAAATATTTTATCGAAGCTTGGGTTTATATAAAATCACTAATTATACATATAATATTTTAATGAAAGATGTCAAGATATAAATAACACATAATTTTATCGATCGATGATTCGTTTAATTAATTTTAAATCAAAGGTAAACATATCAAAGAATACTTAAAAATAAACGTAAAATTTGTTTTAATAACCATATAAAAGTCTTTTAAATTTTTTTTTATTATTCTGTGGTACATTATCATAATTTTATTCCAAAATGGAGAAAAGAAATAAAAATGAAATTATTCATTGGAGATTCATAGGGTTTTTTTTATGAAATAAATGATAACTTTGTCTACAATTAATAATCCATATATATTTACAGTATGACAACAGAAAACCGTTTAATCGACATGGTATTTATTACTTTTTTCGTTCACTCTCAGTCATTTTCACTCGCACTCTTTCTTTAAACACTCATTCTGATGTAAAGGCTTTTACTTCAAAAGAGTAATAGAAACAAGAACAAACAACATGTAAAATAAGTATAACAATAGAAGTTAGGATCAATATAAATCCCGTATATAATCATAAGCAACGAACAAGTTAAACAATGATTTTTTTTCTCCTCCAATTCGATTTTCTTTAATTGTTCGTTCTCGTTAATATTCTCTTTTCAAGCAAAAGCCTCGACAGATGCAGATTCTCATACGCGGCCAGAAAGCACATTAACCATACTCTCGTCTGGGGAAAGCTTGAGGGCAGCGGAGAAAACATCGTAATTATCCCTTTTTTCATCATCGCTCTCTCGCTCTCTTTCTATATATATATATCATTGTTGATTCGTAATAAATTCATTAAAATTCGCATGTTCTGTAATTATCGTTTTCTCTTTATACTTTGCAATGTATGTAATAGTAATTACCATGTATCTATGTGTATGTATACGTATTTACGTGCTTCTATTAATGTATGTGTCTTTGACTCCACTGTCTTTTTTTTGTATTAATACGAGAACGTGTACAAGTCCTGGTATTATCAGATAGCTGGGTTATAGGTTTTGTGAAAATGAAAAATTTTAATAAAAAGGATATCAATTTTTTTTTTCAATAGTTAAATTTACTCGTACTCTACAAGAGTTTAATGGGGGGGTATTATATACAATTTGATTAAAACAATTTACGATATAATCAATGTTAATAATAACTTGAAATTTTAATATAAAAAATTTTCTACATGTACATACAAAAAATATTGGACTCATACACTTTCTTAATAAATATTAAAATATAATTTTGGTATCATTTTGCAAAATTTTAAATTGCCTCGTTTCCATATTTTCATACAAATTTATGTTTATAAGTTTGCTTGCATTTTTTAACAATATAAACATGACATATGCTGTAAATAATTAAATTTACAAAAGTTTGTTATAAGAACGTAGTTGCTTCTGAAAAAAAGTTTTTTTTTAAAATACAGATAGATACCAAAATTGTATTTTAAATGGCAAAAGTTAAGAATACTCATCACCAGTGTGAAAGTTACCACTTTTGTAAATGAATATATTTAATATTTCTTGGTCAATAAAAAAAAATATTGACAATATTGAGTTAAATTTGACAAAACTGCCTTGCTATCTAGAAGTCAATTAAGTTTGTATCATCTCTCTAAAATGTTTTGGTTCTATTTAGAGTTTTAAGAGGAAAAAGCAGCAACTTCAGAACGATGGTACGAATTCTTTACTTTTACTTTTTTTCTTCCACCTCTTCTTCAAACATTTTTAGATTGAATCTTTAGAACTGACCTGAAGTCCGTGCGTGTGGTCGTCATACATGTATATTAAAGTATTCAATAAATTGTATGGATTTACTTCTGAATCGTTTATCTTCTCTTTATAGATAAATATTTTTAATTCGTCAACTTAGTGTTATAAACATATAATCTTTAAATGTTTATGAAAACATATCTTTATACTACATTTAAAAATATTCAATAATAATTTGATCCAATATTAAAAGATTTTTATCAGTATTAAAATTTCCTTTTAATTATATATTAACATCATTTTCAGTAACTTAATAAATATTTATAACATTCAATAATTTAATATTTATTATTTAAAATTTAAAGTAACAATTACAATTTATTGAATACGTAAGAAACTTTCAAAAATTCAATCACTACCAATAGTGCAGTTTGCATTTGTACAATTTATTCCTTTTTAAACAATAGATAAAAATTTACGTTAAATTACACACGAATTATAAAGGAGTAACATTTGCGCATGTGCACTAAAGGTAAATCAGAATGTTTTGAAAATGATTTTTTTTGTTCAAGTATAGGCGACTAAATTAAAGTCCGATAAACCGCGATAATAAACTTCTGTTTGCAATTCCAAAAATTTTGATTCTTTAGTTGAATTTTTTTACATTGATTGCTATGATTTTTATCGGACTTTTCAAATCTTCTTCATTTTGTGTGATTTACGTTTGACGAATGCACGCAATTAATATATTATATTATGTATATTTAGTCAGATTGTCCATATGTAATGATATCGTATTCACATACTCGCATTTTCACTTTGAAATCATTGCAATCTGATCATGTTAGTATCTCTCTCTCTCTTTTTTCCCTCCAGACATTCGGCGCACGGCGTATAACATTCGGCCTGTATGTATAACAACTAGCGCTTCGTCGACGATTATAACAATTAATAGGTTTTTCATCGCTCTCAGCTCCCGTACGAGTTTCATATTCGCATCTTAATTTTTTTTTCATTAATGTCTTTATTTTACTTCCTTCTTTTTTTTTATAAATATTTCGAATAATTGCTATATGTATAATTGTATACAATGAGACGTTGGAGCTTAAAAATTTGTTAAACTTATGCGTAATCGTTAGTTTTAGAAATGAACCTCAACATCAATTTGGCGAATGGTGCTGTTGTCTTCCTCTGTTATTATATATATTACACACGAATCGCAAATACATTCCTTGCCTTATAGTTTTAAAAAGTATAATAAATCTGAACATTATCGCAGTTCTTGAAAATTTATGATCGTAATCAGTACTTTACAAGGGTTTTTTTGTTTTCTTTTGCGTTATACACTATGCGACAACTGTATTTTTTTCGGCAGATAAGACGATATTGTTGATTCTCAGAAAATACTTTATTTATTCTGTATAATATAACGTTTTGTAAATTTACATTTTAATCTACGTTTGTATATAAGAAAAAATTTCCCATGTATGCAATATTAAATAAATTATTTCCTGAGAATATTATAAAAGTGTATGAAATAGTGACTTGCTTACCTTACCAGCGCAGCATACATCAAGGTTTAGCTTTTCGTATTCTTTTAATTAAAGGAATTTTCATAATATAACAATCTGCGATTTATGTCTACGTTTACGTTTTATACACTTATGTTGATCTTCTTGCCGGCAAAATTTTACAAAATTACAAAATTGGCTTTTTTCATCCGATAAATTCAACCAAATATTTCGGAATCCACATGACCATAGATTATTACATTACAAAGTAACCAATTGATTAAAAAAATTTCAAAGTAAACCCAAAATCCGTTTACACGTTTATCATCGATTCAGCCGGTAAAGTAACGTCAGTCTGCAAAAGTTTGTTTCCTTTTTATTTTTTAGAATTATTGTGTGTATATGTGCGTGTGTGAGTGTATTTTATATCTGTATTGTGTGCAATTCATTTGTTTTCGCAGCGACCGCAAATCTCGCTGTGTTGCTTTTGATTTATAATTTTTCTTCATCGGAGGAACGTCCAGTGCTCGTATATCATTCGCCATTAAAGTTTGCATCATCTTCTTCGTCGATCTACAACGGCTCCTTCTTTAGTTATTTTTTTTTAATTCTTACTACAGATTATTACATAACGCTTATATTGCCACCGGGCAAAAATTCTTCGCTCTTCATTATTCACTTCCTTTCTCACAAAATAAAGTCGACGAAGTATTTATACACGTCGACATGCACTGTGGGCTCGTATACGGAAGACGAGAAGTTTTATTGTGTACAGCACATGTTTTATGCAAGGAGATCTGTGTATTCTCATTTTTTCGCTATTACTCTGTCTCGCTTACTTTTTCATCTTTTTTTTTCTCTCGCATTTTTTAATCCAATATCGGACGGGAGGAGCGATTTATCCGGAATCCGCTGCTTTCACCCCATTTTGTGTGTATATATATATATATTTATATTTTATAGTAATAATAATTTCATCGCGACGACGACAGTCGAAGCACCGCAAGCGAAGAAGAAGAAACTCCAGTTCCCTGTGCGTCTTCTTTTTATAATCTACTTCGATACTTCGAAGCGGATATCGTCGACAGGCGAATCGAAAAGCCGTCACAAATTAAATTTCAATTTTATAGCTCTTTCTTCTTCATTTTTTCGCTTGCGTCGCTTCGACTGCCAATGCCACAAGACAGTCTTTTTCTATTCATGTTTGTTTTTTTTCTCTTTATATATATTTTCATAATCGAGATTATTTACGCAATCTTACATCTACACCGATCATTTGCTCATCCTCAGAACCAATCATATATCACTTATACGTGCAATATAATGTTTTAATAATCATAACAATAATAAAATAATCGGCAATAAATGGTTCGCCCGCGCGTATATCTTAAGTGCGCGCGACAATTTCTTTTTTTCTCTTCTCTCACCCCTTTTCATCTCGTCGTATAATGGCAGTTATATGTTTATACGCAAAACATACATATGCATATATATATTTTGCGTAAAAATACAACATCATGCCTAATACATGTATATGTATATATATTATATATATTATGTATAACGGTTCTCTGAGATACCTGCACTTTGTCGCAGTCATGACGTCCGTATTTTTTGTTTTTGATTATTGTTACGCCGAAAAGTTTTGAAGATTGTGAAACCCCCTCCTCGAATCCAGCACTCCTGCTCTGATTTACGCCCACGAATATAGTTTATATGTATATGTAATCATGCAGAAACTTGGATTGCGAACTAGAGCTAACGTTTGTTGGCGATATTAATGACGATACTGTTCATTATAATTATATAACAGAAACAAATATTCTATATACTGATTGATAACTGTTACATACTTCAAATTGATCAATGTCTCGCAAGTTAATTTAAATGACATTTTTTTTAACGTATGAAATTTGTAATCGTAGGTTTATTTAAGAAAGAGTTTTATCAAATGATCAGGTTGAAATATGTAAGAACATTCAAACAGATGTCAAATATTATTTATTTTTTTAGAAAAATAAATTCAACGCTAAACAATATTCCGAAATTTACTAAAGTAATCTTGTATAAATGTTTACCTATAAAATTTTATTATCTAATATCACTTATAGAGATCCCGCAGTTTAATGTTACCGACAGAGCTGATCATATAGACCCTGTCGATAACAATGGACTGTCAGACCCGTTAATAAACCTATATTATACAGGTTTAATATACGAAAATCATGCACCTTCTACTGAAAAATAATTAATTACACCTTTTAATCAAGCTTCCTTTCTTAAGAAACCCGAACTCTGTTATATAAACAACGACCAGTACCGTCTAAAAATATATCAACCTCAACATTCAACCGCTCTAGTCGGAAAATGTCTGTTATATATATATTTATATATATATATCACCCAAGTTTCGAAGGCGTGAAAATCGTCGACACGCACATATAGTCGTCCTTGACAGCAGCAGTAGCAGCAGCAGCCGCACATCTCACCAAGTAATTACACACATCGCGCACTTCCCTGGTGGCGTGGGCGCATTGCGCGTTGGGGATTAGAGGAGCGTCGAGGCGGTGAGGAGGTCGGTGACCTCCGGTGGCTCGGGAGGGGGTTCGAAGCATCAGACTCGCATCTCGCCGATGTTAGCCTGTGACTGTACGCGACCTGATACCGTCGTCGTCGCCGTCATCGTCGTCTGGCCACAACCTTGAAGTAGTGGTTGGTTCTCAGGTGGACTCTTAGCACGTGGTGGTGGCGGTGCACGTGGTACCGTCAGGTGAATCGAACCATTCGGTGGACCCTGGAAGAATGGAACACACCAGGTGTCCTTTATGTACACGTAGGATTATGATAGCTATGGTTTTTTTTAAGGTTGAGGGTGAAATGATAGAAAGGTGTGACTTTCGAGAGAAGATTGCTTAGTGTGTAGGAGGGTGAAGAGAAATATTTAGCTTTTATGATGAGAGTGCTTTCTATATCTAAGAGTTCTATTCCCATGATTTAAAACCTATTATAAAAGCTTGGATTATTTGTAACTTTTTAAATAGGTTATTTTAATTTTGATGAATATAGATCCTTGTATTTTGTAGAGAAAAATCAAATGATCAGTGGATGTTACAATAAATTATTTTCACAACACTTTTGAAAATTAAAATAATGACTATAAGAGCACTCTTAAATAGTGAAAGAACGTTTAAGGGACTAATTTACTGGTATTATTTAACAGTACACACCGAGAAAAAGTTTCTAATAATATTTAGTGTGAGTCGTTGTAACTCTGAAAGTTTCTATGATACTACATCAAGAAAAAGAAATCAATGTAAATTACCAAACTGTCAAGCAATATGAAATTAGACCTGAAACCCCTAATGTTTTACTAAATTTTGTAAACTTTTAGTAAAAAGTGTCAAAAAAGTTTGGTGAAAAGTTTAAGTTTTCAGGGTTACTTGACAGTTTCGTAATTTTTACTGATTTATTTTTAACATTGTAAAGAGACTTTACTTATTAATATTTACATTGTATTTTGAACAATTTGTCAACATTATTTGAACGAATCTCAGAATTACAACGAATTACATAATGTAAATGGAAATTTTTATAATGATGTAACTACTTTGAAGATATATGAACAGGCATGTGTATAATGTTATGTTTGCATGATGGAACATTAAGTGCAGCTAGCTATATCAAAACCATTACATTGACATATATAAATTACATAATAAAACATGAAATTCCTAACGACTTTACACCAAATATTTCTCTATATAGTTGTATTGAAAATCTCGCAAGTTTATTTGAGCCCCTCGTGTACAGCACCGAGAACTGTGAATCGAAACTTTTTATAACACGACCAAAAACATATAGACTTCCAAGAAAAACAAGCGAGTTACAGTAGGATGGCAAAAAAAAAGGATCGTAAAAGGCAACTCGATTTATTCAAACTATTTACCATTCTGCGTTTCACGTAAAAGCGAAACTTCAATATATATATATATATATATATATAAACGTAAATATTTGAAACATTTTGCCACGCGTGGCATCGTCATACTGCGAATATATATATATATATATGATGTTTGTTTGCGCAAAAATCCTCCTCCCTTCTCCTCCACCTAATCAATCAACTCGAAACCCACATAAAAAACATTTAATGTTTTTATTTCGCCGAGGGAATATATATATATATATATAGGGACACAGCAGGATAGAAAGAAATAAACATATATATATATACACATACAAAGACATATAGAAAGATAGTATGTATATAGCGGGAAAAAACGAAAGCAAAAACTTTGTCTTGTTTATTTACCATTCTCGGCGCATGACTTTCACAAAGCACACAGACGACAGAGCGCTCGTGTACTACGACCGATGAAAATAACGGAGAGGGTGGGGGGAGTTGTATCGAAAAGGGGTGGAGGAGATTAAAGAAGGGTGGTGAAGGGGGGCGACGAGAGAAAGAGAGAGAAAGAGAGAGAGAGAGAGAGAAAAAAAAATTATCAATGATCGTCCTACTATACACTTAGGGCCCAAAGCGTTTCCGTTTGAATCTAGAAAGAAAGCACATAAGACTAGGTGTTCATGAGAATAGCCAAGAAGAGATAGAAGAATGAGTATAAGATTTAATATTTAATCTTTCGTTGTTGCTGTTGTTGTTGTTGTTAATGCAACGACTACTACAGTCCTATATCTATAAATATATATGTATATATGCTTACTTGGTTCTGTTGAGTACTGATGTCTGGTAATACCGAGCCACGTGGTAACGTCGCATGCTGCGTCTGATGCTGCTTTTGGTAATGATGCGGATGAGGCAATGTGTGCGTCACCTGCGTCTGCTGCAGTAACATGTTCGTCTCGCTTGGTGGACCAGCTTTCATCACGTTCCTGACAATCACGGGCGAGAGATATATGTATACATGTGTACTTTTTGATTAGCGACGATAACTGATCGATCGATTCGCTTTGACATATATATATATAGGGAATCGATGTAACGTAATAATCGACGTGCTGGTTGCCTTGGCAAACAGCTGCGGTGTAATAAACTTAATACGGACACGTAACGCGACCGCGCTGTTATACACACCGGTATAGATGTCACGCGAGGTACTAACGATCAATTTCGTGAGGTAACTGTTCAATTGGCACTCTTTACAGTGTTAGATGTGTATGTAGTTGTAGGAGAGGATGGATAATGACAAAACGGGTAATTTTTCTTTTCGATTGTGACCTACACGTGTGTGTATATTGGTTTATATAGCTATGTGCATTATGATAAAAGTGACGTTCAGCGATTCGAATGCATCAATTCGAAAATGCATATTCATCGGAGGGGGAAGCCAATAAATATTTATTGTTATATCAAAAGTGTTCTTTGCTCGAAAAAAATGTATATATATCTATATATATAAATAAATAAATCTTTTTTCAGACCCCCTCATCTCATCGATATGCATTCAAATCCGTATACGAATGAATAGTTAACCGAATCGAATGACTGATCGCGCGAGGGAGAAAAAAGGTATATATTTTATAAAAGCAAGTAAAAATGACTTTAATTCAATGGACAAAGTTTTATTTCGTTACTCCTTCTTTTTTACTAAAAAGTGATTTCTTTAGTTCGAGAATAATATTTATGCGGATAGATATAGGAAGTGTAAATATTTTTCAAGATTTTTTATACCGGACCGATTGAAGCGAAATAACGTGGTTCAAAACATTTACTTGATAATTTTAAGATGACTAAATAACCCTTTATTTCAATGGAAATTAATTTACAAAGATATGTAGTATAATTGTTTATTTCGTCGTTGCAAACCGCAGAGATGCGAAATTCTCAGAAACAGACTTGCAGCGTAGATTCCCAGAATACAATATAGACTCGAGTGAAACGCACACTTGAACATGAAGTGAAATCAAGGCAGAATGGTGGAAACCGGAAACCCGTTGTTTCACCAGAATAGTATATATAGAAATATAAAATACGTATGGATGAGATGTATGCGCATGGATGTCTATATATTTTGAAAGTTACTAATTGAAATACTCGAATACGACGTACAATTTTAATTCCACTCAACACCAAATTATCGAGTCGCGTAAAAAAATTCATATCTAAATATACGTTTCCTCGCGTATCACCGCGAATAATTTACTGTTTATACGTATATTACTAACCTCCTGAGCATCTCGTTCTCAACGTCAACGATCAACTGGCTACCACCAGGGAAATGCGTATGTGGCGGTGGCGGTGCAGGCGGTTGCTTCAACTCGTTGAACCCTCGTGGTCCACACTGTTGGTTCATCATCTGCTGCTGCTGTAAACTCTTCACCTCGAGTCGCGTTTTATCGCGTTGATAGTATACACCAGCAAAGATGAGGACGTTCAGAATGAGAAGACTGCAGCCGATTGCTATCGTCACACTCAGCGCCGTTGAGTACGCCGCATAACTGCCGTGCATATAAAGTGTATATATGTAGAGAGAAAGAGAAAGAGAGACACATTCATACGTGAATGTGTGGCTTATTACGAGGAACTTTTGGTAGCATACGCATACTACGGTATGCGTGTATTATTGAACAATGAACATTTCGCTTGGTATATATATATATATATATGCGTGCGATATGATGGTTCGTTGTGTATGGTATACATGAGCGCATGATGCACAAAGAATTTTCATTAACGACGCGAGATTAAATTTGTCGTTTGACGGTTGTGGAATGCTGGGGAACAGCGATGCAGGTAATTATCGAGTGGAAGGGTTGATTTTCTACAAGTCTTTTTTGGATTTTAATGGTAACAGGTTCGGTCTATTTATCGATAGAATATTTTAGCGTTTCTGAAAATTTGGTTGAAAACGGTGTTGTTATCTTTTTCGCTTCTATTTATATTGAAAGTCAATGGCAAATTAAATCGTTAATAAATTGACAAAAAATAAATGGTTACTTATTATTATAAAAGTTCTAGAAGGTATAAAAATGATATAGTAAGTTATCTTTTAAAAATAGGAATGATTTGAAACTTCCGTTTTTTCAGTGTTTTGCAAGTAAAAAGTACAGCACGAGTTAATTTTTACTACAAATTGATTCAAGGACTGTGTATTATCAGAAAAAGAAATAAGAATGTATTAGCGAGTAAGATTACGGATATACTATATTTATGTTCAACCAATATTATTTTTCCGTTTCAAATCAGAGCTTATATACACCCCGACTACATAATTTCATGATGAATAAAAATTGCTTTTCCAGGGTCTATACCATTCTGATGACTTGAGTTTTATGCCGTGTAAAAAATAGTGGCAGAAAAGCAACCTTTAAAAATTTTAAAATGTATGTATATTTCTCAAGATAAAGCAGAAAATAAAAATTTTGCACTAACCACAACACTATATATTATTCATTTTCCTCTCGAACCTTGTACTTCAACAATACCCATTCATGAATCATTTTGTAATTATAATAGACGACAAGAAAAAAAAAGTCTTTTAGCCGAACAAAAAAAAACGCTACTTTTTCGTCTAATCGTCGACATTTGCCCTCCCATAAATCATCCGATTTACCCAGCCATCATCCCTTTCCTGAGACTATATACACACGAGCAATGCTTTCTTTTTTCGTGAGCGCGCGGAGTTTTATATAAATCCGCCATCAGTCCACCGTAAAGCTCCTCTCACATATACGCACGCACGCATATATACATACACATAACTCTAGCTTTTGCTCTTTGCGGATACTTACCCGGCGGCGTCGAGGCTTGCCAACGTATCGGTGCTGGCATTGTGAAGGTTCTGAATGTTGGTACTCTGGATGAGACTAACACACGTCGTGATACTATAGTCCGTCGTCGTAGGCGGTTCCATCGTCATATTCTTGGTACCAGCGCCGTTGCCAGTACGCACCGATGTTGAATCGGATTCAGGGCCACTGATTACCCTAGACAATGGATCCGGACGTACGAAACCATCGTAGAGGCTTGGATCAGCGTAACCTCGGAACAGATTGTGTCGCGGTTCCACGTCCTCCATACCTGCTCGGTGAAGCTCCGGGACGAGCCTCAGCCAGACAGAGAGTTGGTGAGCACGGTAGTGGTTCTTTATCTTTGGTTTCATACCTGATGGATAATGGTTAGCTTCAATCGTCTATTTATTTTTTTTAAGTCATGCGAAACGTAGGAATTTATGTAGCCATCTAGTAATATACCTGGGATTTATATAAAAAATTGTATTCAACTGCAGAAAACATTAAGTTTTCTATAATATTTCTAGATAGTATTGATACTGGTGACATGTTAGTGATTTTTGAGAAAAGAGTAATAAATAAATAAGGGCGTGA
Source organism: Torymus tubicola (assembly GCA_035583055.1). NCBI lineage: Eukaryota > Metazoa > Arthropoda > Insecta > Hymenoptera > Torymidae > Torymus > Torymus tubicola. The sequence goes on along the minus strand of JAWWEQ010000045.1, from coordinate 25,490,746 downwards.
AACAGGGAATGCACATACTACTTTTGGACTAACCGAATGAGATATTAAATTTCGCGTCCGAAGGGTAAAAAAATATAATATTCGATTTTAATTCAGTATTGCATAAACTGATATGCATGTAACATTGTTCTCGGAAAAGCTGCCAACGTACAGAATTGATTCACCTTCATGTAGTTCAAATTACATTAAATCCAGTATGGCATGCGTAAAAAATTACACAATATGCAATTGTTATTTTTTTTTTTAATAAAAATTTCCATTTAAAAACATTTATGATATAAAAATGACGATACATAACTCGATTTTTTAATTAAAAAATTATTACGACCATACGGCAGGAATCGTGGCAGTATGTAAAGTGAATTTAATGAATTAACTTTGACTTGGTCAAAAGAATAAAAGAGTTTTTATGTCTGGAAAATATATAATTTTAAATATTAAAATTAACTTTGTTATAATTGCTCGTAAAATCGTCATGCGCGTCATTTTTTAACGAACTTTGTTCTTTTTTTTTGACGACGAGGTCTTTCTCGTTGCATTTTACTTCTTTTGACTTTTTATTCATGTATGCAAATACAAACGGTTAATAAAATGTAAATGTTTTAAACTCTTAACTGCTGAATTATTAATGCAAAATTTTAAAGGAATGCAAAGGGCTACGATGCGCCCTACTTTATGGTAATATAAATGTTTTGTTAGTATTTTATATTATTATTGTTTTGTTTTGATTTAAACTGAAGCCTGAAATAAACAAAGATTAAATGTTATTTAAGGCCTTATAGGTTAATCCGAAAATAGATAATAAATTGTTTTCCTATGAATTTACATGGTAAATGACTGCATGTCTTTATCAAAGTATTACCGGATTTATATGTAACAGAAGCTTTTCGGCATAATATAATACATGTTGATTTTTCGTAATCTTAACAATTTTCTAATTAATTAATTTTAAATAATCATTTCAAATTGTTAATTATGTAGCCCATATTTGCCTAAGTATTTTACAACAGGATTTTTTTCATGAAATTTTATGTTTCGTAAACGTTTTCAAAGTATTATGGTTTCTACCTTTGATGTTTAAATTTTCAGATACTTGTAACCTTAGTATACACATTTATAACGTTGACGTTCGAAAACTGTCCTCCCCAAAATTTCCAAATACTACGCAGTATAAGCCAGTTTCTCACACTCACACACGCTACTGCCAGTATAATTTTTAATGAAGTACGTGCTTGAAATACTTCGTCATTCGCGCCCCCCGCTCGCGAAGTAAATTGAACAAGTGAAATTAGGTCATCAGCCAGGTAAAGTATTTTCTCTCGAGAAGTTATACTAAAGTTATAGTACCATGTAATCGTTTACTATTCAGAATGTTATTACAAGGGACTAATTTGCCTGTAACGTCATTAAAAGTTCTTGATCCAGAAGCGCCGAGTATGCGCAGCTCATCTATCCAATTTCTCACTAGCAACCGTCAATAGAGTTTAAATATAGGCAAGATTAAGTTAATAGCACGACTCTTTGGTTCATATATACATATAATAATTCGAGGTTAATCAGGATTTACATACAAGTAATCCATCTTACCGATTTCCAGATACTTCTGATGCACTGGGTCGTACTGTTCCCAAGTGATAGAACGAAATCTGCTTTTCTCACGACTGATTGGCAGAACACCATCACCTTTGCCATGATGTTCCGCTGTGTTTGGATTTCTGCAAAAAAATAAAAAGTACAGATATGTTAGATAAACCATACAATTTTATTTTCAAATTCGACGAAGACATTGATTTTTTTTTTTTGCTTATTGGGCCAGTTAGAAACAGTTCTTACTGCAATTGCACAACTGCAATCGTCGGATAAAACATGTAGGTCCGGTGAAAGGCTTTCGAGAAAATGTTTCAAGACTTTCACGTGCAGGGTATATACACGGCTATATATTGCCGAATTTTCAGGGTCCACGACTTTTTACGAGCAGTCACGTATTTTCTGATTGCTATACTCGTACGGCGCGCAGAAAGTTTTAGCGATTCTAAATTTTTAATTCATTGATTCGACGCGGCCGAATGGCAGGTCTTAAATTTAGTTACAGATAAAAAGTCGCTGGATATATAAACGGATTGACTAGCCGAGTAGAAAATTAAAAGATTCTACGGTAACTTTAGTCTATAGTCTAGTGCATTCAATTCCCGGTGCATATAGTATATATAGTTAAATCAAATTCTTTTTAAATCAGAATAAAACTAGTAACAATATAAATGGTCTTGCTGTACGGTATTTATAGGAAGAATTGATTTTGTATAACAATATACATTTTAAATTTAATATGAAGTTCTTTATTAGGATTTGGTAATGCATAACAAGTTGCTGTCTACTATTTAATTAATTTTAAAATCATGAAAATTAATCTCAAATTAAAACTTAAAAGAACTTTTAATGACTTATTCGTTGGCTAAATAATTGGTCAATGGCATCGTCAGAGAATCGAGCTAAATTTTCATTGTTAGTTCGTTTTAAAGTTGATGACCATTTTACGACAGTAATAATGTTAAATGTGGGTACAAGGTAGTTAGGATCGTATATAGGCGCTGATGCGCGTTCGGAAAATCAATTTTCTAGATTAATAAAGGGTACGCAACATTAATGCACAAAATTAATGTTTTTAACAAATATAGGGCAGCAATATCACCAGCATTATTCTCTATACCAAGTATTTCAATTTAATTTCTTCACACACAAATTGTATTTTGTATTTACATCATCTATGATTCAAGAAATTTCAGGAAAACTGTTAATTAAAAGTTCATGGTTATTATACGAATTCATGGAAAAATTCTCAATTAATCTAGACAGTACATTATATTTGTCTACGTTTATCGATCGTAATCAATATATCTAATAAAGAATGAATGTATATTTCCATTATAACGTTTTTCCGCTATATTTTTCTCGGACAACACAAAGTTCAATCCACTTCTAAAATATGAAAGTTTTTTCTCAAAAAATCAATACCATCACATCGAAAAAAAAAATTCTCTTCAAAGAGAAAAAAAAAATACGCACGTCCAACCATGTGAAAAGCTATATATCACCAGCGTTCCAAAAAAGAAAAACACAACGCCAAAAAACAATCGAAAACAACACCATTCCCTTCGTTCTCTCTACTCTCTCCTCCTATATGTCGCAAAAAATTAGCTTCCGCAATAAAGAGCGTCGTTACACCGCACGTAAACAAGTCAGCAGCCGCACGTATATACCCCCTGTAGTACTACTACTACTCTCTTTCTCTCGGAAAATCTGGCGCAACGTTGTTGCTTCTACCGCACGGTACTTGGCCGATTCACGCGCATTCGTTATTTCGGGCGTCCTCCTCCTCCTCCACCTCCTCGCGTACAACATAAAAAAAAACTCAACAAAGAGGAAGGCGATACTCCACACTATTCGCGATAAGTTACATCGTATTAGTGTCGTAAGTGCTGTATATAATGTACCTACACATACGCGCAGTTGTCCTCAACGAACCCCAACTTATATCTATATATACATTCTGCACGTGCAGTGCTGCGTGCTCTGCGTTACGTTTGCTTTATATACACACGTGCGGTTGAGGTATAAGGTTTACCGTATAACGCGCGAGGTAATAAGAAACGTATTTGAATGGAGTGCTTTTGCTGGTTGCACTCGCCCGCGACTGATATTTTTCTCGGGATTAAGGGAGTGGCGCGGTGCATTAGTGCGCAGGAGACGTCGACTTTCTTATTTTTCCTTAATGTTTAAGAGTTCGCGAGGAATTAAAAAATGTCCTCATGCGCATTTATATATAAAGCGCAAGTAGTTCAGTATAGCTATAAGAGTGTATGAAGTGACATTTGTTATAGAGATTAAAAGGTGATATGGGGTGAGTTGGTATTCGTAACAAATATTTTAGCAATAGTTTTCTTCTAAATATAAATAAAAAGCCTTGAAAGTTATAAGTGCTTTACAATGCAAAATATACTATTATTCCACTAAATCTAGACGAATAATTATTAATAGCTTTTTAACATAGCACACCAGTAACCTTCACAAATCACCATTTCAAATTAAAACCCCATATATACACAATATCATCCACCTCCCATTCAATCAGACATCCATACACTTATATCTCCTACCGTCAATACTCCACCTTATATATACATATATAAAAACCCATAGCGTTAATCCTTATACACGTTGCGCATGCTCTTATATAATACCCGCGTGCACTTAGTTCGCTTCTATATTTACGGCACCACCGGCACGTATCTAATGTGCGCACGCGGCCTGCCGCTGTTCCCCCCCCCCCTCCCTCTTCTGGACTTTGCATAAAAGTCGCGAGGTTCATGCGAGACACGATACTCGCATAATTTAGCGAACGTGCATGGTCGAGAGTATAGGAGGAGGCCGAGCGCCACCCCTGCACGCGTGCGCAAGCGCTAACTTATGTAAACTTATGTACACCCATACCCTCGTTGACGCAAGTTTCACACACATACACACATATATAGTATTTGCATGCGCATACCTCTAGCTATACATATATATATATATGTGTGTGTGTAGGAGAAGGATCGAGTGGAACTTGAACCTATACGCGCGAGCTCGCGCGTCACTTACATCGGGGGTATATATACATCTACGCCCCGATGCAGCGCAAGGAAATCACTTTAATTATAATTCTGGCCATCGTTCACTCTCTCTCAGCGCGAGCTGCACGAGAAAGCGCTTTGTCTCCGTCGTTTCTTCGACTAAGCGCAAGTGAAAACGCGCCAAGTTCGCGTTTCACCCTCTCTCTCCCGCGCGCTAGCTTTCGAGGCGGGGGGAGGTCGTAATGGATATTGATTAGGGTGTTATTACGCGTTCCTCCCTTTACGCGACCCCTTCGCTCTCTCTTACTCTGTTTGCGAAAATTTCGGGAGTAGACGTATATATGTATATATATATATAGATAGTCGTTGATTGCGAGAGATGCTGTTTATGGCGCTGCAGGATGCTGTTCGCTGAGTTATGGCGTCTCGAGGCTTTTCAATTGTTTATATATGGGGAAGACGTGGGCGATAATTTGATTGCCAAGTTTGACGGTTTAGTTGTAGGAGACAAGTGACGATGTGTTAGTGTTGTCGTATATAATCACGAAGATTGCGGTTGATATGGTGGTGGATTCATTCGTCCTTGGTTATATGGTGGTTCTGCGATTTATATATTAAGCGAACGGTTCTTCATATACAAAGAGTGAAGATTGCGTTTATCAAGATGAATCATCAATTTATTTGATACTTGGTAAAGCCATTTTTACAATTATAATGTATGAGTTATTGTATATATACGATTAATCTAATCCATCAATTAAGCGAATGCGAAGCAGAATCGCGCTATATGTGCTTATTCTATGATAAAATTAATTTTTCATTATTCTTGTACACGAAAAAATTTGTTATTTTGTAATATTTACTATACCTATATAAAGTACTTGCCAAATATTGTAAATTCATAATATTGATGAGATCAAAACAACAAATCCAATCAACATTAACAATGCTTTCACCGCTCTATAATTGCTCATACCCAACATATGTAATTTTTACAACACAATTGTTCTCTATGTACGTTACACATAAATACATATGCACCAATTACGCAAACTATTTCCATATATATATGTTTGTTTATACAAACGCAAGTAATATACGTAATGGTCAATGTATTTCCCAGAACCCTCTCTCTCTCATATACCTATATATAACATGGAATATTGACCAGTAGTAACAGCGTCATGCAGTAACTATCAAAGTTGCTCATGGTTTGCATCAATTTGACGATGCTCGAATAAAATCGAGCTGCTATACTGCTACCGTTACACCGATCGGAGTATACCGTTAATTTTTAAATGTATAAACTCTCACGAACTACATATATATATATATATATACACACACGGTATAACAAGCAACTTATCGACACGCCTTTAATCAAACGTTATAAGCATACACACATATATATATATACATAGAGACCCACCAGCAACTTCCTCATCGTAGCTGTAGAACAAACTAATTCCAATTCAATAGTTATACCGCGCGCGCGTGTCAATTCGCACGTGAAACGAGATAAACTCTCTACGTCCCTCCCCCTCCGTTTGTGCTTTCCTTCCGTATATATAACGAGAAAGAGAAAATCTCCCGGAGCACTTGAGGATAACAAAAACCGATAGGTTATTCCATTCTCATCGCATATATATATATGTACCCAACCCTTCTATTTTCCCTTTTCTTCTGCCTCCCGGCTTGTAAACATCACGAGAGCTGCTGCATTTCTATGTCTGTCTCTGCGTATAGTATGCTCCTCGTGTATATATATATATATATATATGTACACGAGGAAGCATCTCTGGTCTATACTATACCACCCGTGAAATTGAATTAATATACGCGCAGAGGGCGAGCTCCGCATCGTTGAAAGCCCTCTGATTTCACATTTGAACGCGTGAATTAGAAATGGTTTGCTATATATAGAGAGAACGCAATGGAATGCGACGAACTGCTTTTTTTCTTCTTCGCGAGAGTATATCAAGTGAAAATTCAAAGCGGCCATTTCAAGAATGTACTAACGACTGCGCGCATAGCTGTATAACACTCAGATGTCGCTGCGATTGCGCGCGCCCCACGTTCTTTTTTTACTTCATATGTATAGAGGAACTGGAGAGCAGCCGGCATGAGTTGTGGGTTGTAGAAGAGCGGAAAGAAGAAAGTTTTTCCCTACGCCGATTGGTTTTTTTTTCGCTCGAGGCTGGTCGTGGAGGCTGTGTTCCCGTGGTTACTGAAACTTTCATCGAAATCTACCCGCACACACACATACATACATACAAGCGACATTCGGAATTTCATTATTTAAAGATTCGTGTTCTTCTCATGCGCTTGGTTACTTTTTAATGAATTGTTTGCCTGCTTGTTACGCGTAGCAGTATAGGCCATTTGGTTTATGTTTCTTTTTTGTTCCTTTTTTCTTTTTTTTTTTTAGTACAGCTGGTCGGGTTAGTTAACCGCGTACCGTTGCTGCTGCTTTTTCGCCGTAAACGGGGAAAGTTCGGACGTAACGGAGGAGTGATGCGGATGCAATGATGAAGCGGAAACGGTAAATAATGCGTGTTTGACTTGCTACGCATTTTAAAAACCGCATATATACGGGTGAGTTTCGTGATTTAATGCGCGCACGCACACACATACACACGCGCGTATATCTGCTGAGCTTTATTTAACTTTTACATCGGTCGATGTTTGTGTGTAAATTTTTTTTTTTTTTTTATATATGCTGGAAGAGCTTTTCGGTACGAGTGTTTACATATGATTAAAGAAGATCGGTGTTGTGTAAATATACAGAGTGTATTTTTTTCATTTGAGTTCGAATAATTTCCTTTTTTTTTATGGTCTAAATGACATAATTTTATTGCAAAACTATATATATAACTATATGGTTGTATGTTTCGGATGTAAATAAATTGATTGTCGTTAAAGTATAAGTGATGTACAATAAAATTAACATTATATTCCTCAATGATTAGCATGAAGCAACGCACATAAATATTGCAAGTATAAAACAATTTAATACATTATATTATATGTTTGTATACTGTTTTCTTGCAATGAACTGTCAAAACATGCGCAATTCACGCTCACCTGCCATACATATTATACAAACCCACCCTCATATATATATATATATATATATATTTTCTCTCTTTTTTCGTCGAAAAGAGCCATTCAACTTTTTCTGAAAACTGACATTTCTGACGTTTAATTTCGAGAGAAGAAAATTTCCGAACTCCTGCTGCTGCTATGGCATCGTCGTATATATGGAAAAACGAAAAGCCGAATATACGCATGCGGCCACAACTTCAACCATAATGTGACCGTCGTGCGAACTGCAAAACCAACGCTTTAAAATAAAGCTTCTGCGCGAGGACAAAAAAAAAAGCAAACGCTTATATACACGTCCGATTCGCAATTGTTTCCGGATGTACGCGATTCGCGAGCATAAAAGGGGCGCGAGAGCAGGCGTATGTGTTTTTCGCGTTCTGACCGAACTTTTACCTGTCAAAGTTGACCGACAATAAGCGAAAAAAATGTTTCCTCGAGTCATATAGTGTTCCCTCCGTATATATATACGCGAGACGAAACAAAAGCCATATACGTACACGCGTTGAAACCATAGTTTGATTGCCACTGTAGTTACCTCTCGTTACAATCGAACCTCCCTATACGCTCTCTACGAAAAGTTTGAGTTTCCCGCGTATATGTTCTCCATTGGACGGAACAAAGAAACACACATACGTCGTTTCCCAGTACGATTAAGGTTCGGCAAACACATCGCTGCCATGTAGGAAGGGAAAATATACCTAGCTGCTGCTGCTACTATGTGTATTCGTGGAAAAAAAAATTGATTTCGGGGACAAAAAATTTCTTTTTTCCTTTAATTAGTGAGCTACTCTGTTGCTTCATCGTTATACACATACGCAAAGCTATATAGTTGATCTAAACGATTGATTTAAACGGATAAAAAAAAATGGTTAGTGAATTTTATACAGAGTGAGCGGTCGATTCGATGAGTTGGCAGCTGCGCATAATAGACCGAAAATACCACTTGTTCTGCATGTTTTTTATACGAATCGAACAACGACGCAAGGTATATATATATATAAAATAGCAATCAAATTTGTTCCCGAATCTGCGCGACCCTCGTTTGCACTGATTAAATGAAAATAGCCGACTCGACAAGATCCTCACGAGAAGAGTAAGTATATATAACGTCGTCAGCTCTCTCTCTCTCTCTGTAAAAGAAGGATACAAATTATCCTCGACGCGTATATATATAGACATGCGCTATTAATCCAACCACGGTATTTACGGCACCAGGATAAAACAAAAGTCTCGCAAACATCCTTAACCGTAACCCTGACTCTCAGGGCACAGTTTATGGGAAAAGTTTATCTCAAGCCCGCGGTGGTATAGCTAAATGTCGAAACTTTCCTTTTTTTTACCCGAGGTACACAGACCAACAGGTCCAGTATATATATACACATAGAGAATGCTTTATACCTATAGAAAAACGTGCCATCGGAGTTGTTCTCTAATACCTATATATATATATATATATATCGTACGCGTAGAATTCAACGTCTAAGTGGCCGATGAGGCGCGAATTGCGTTTCGTTTCGTTTCGCGTTTTCATCCCTCCTCTCTCTCTCTCTCTACGAGTGAACGTCGAAAGTTTCCGCCGACGTCGTAATTGCTGGTATTTACGCTAGCCGCAACCTCGTTACCGGCTTCCGTGAAAATCGGCACACGTATATTACACACACACACACACATATACACATATACAAACACATATAGAGCTCTATATAAGCTTCAGAGCTGCGGTATATATAGGTATATATAGTATAGTGTACATCGCGCCGCGCCCTGCGAATTAAACACGCGTACGTGCGCGAAATAAAGAGAGTGCTCGAAATGGCCTTTTCTAACGCCGTTGCCGCGTATATATACGGATCGATTCCCTCGTATACTCTTCTTTTTTCACACCACCACCGCCAACTCTGGCACATTGGATTTTCGTAGGGTTGTCGGGACGCGCAGCAAGCTTCCGATTGATCGATCTCGCCTGGCCCGTGTCAGACGGTGACACGTGAGCTTTTCGATGTAGTAGTGTTGGGAAGAAGAAAAAAAACAGCGTATATATAGTACCAAGGGGAAAGTATCATTATATTGAGTGGTTAAATAGGAATTTATGGGCAAACGCGTCATTAAAATGGAGGATGTTCTTATATTCGCTTGCTGAGGTTATTTATATAGTGAGTTTATAGGGCGAAATTTTGGTGTTTATAACGCGAGGTGCGAGGTACGTATATAGAGATGCAGACATAATATAACGTGCGGATGATGATGCGTGGATAGCGGTAGCGTGTGTATATATATTGTTTTTATGCCCTCGTTACTGAGGTCTTTAGTGTGTGTGTCTTGATGTGTTCTTATAGTTCTTATATGGCTATAGGACGCGTGTTCGAGGTAATGGTGATTTAATATAGCGAGATCGTGTTACAGTGGGTGGTAGTACATTATTATCTACGATGTATCAGTGCTTAATTTTATAAAGACGGGAGGTCACTAAGCTGGAAAGGTAGTTTATTACGAATTATATAATTGTTAAAATGATTTTTGTTCAGGTACGAAATGAATTTATCAAATAAAGTTTTTTATAATTTATTACTTAAATAAATGATAGATTAAGTAACAAAAATTGTTTTCCCATAGAAAATGTTTTATCAAACGACGTTTTCTATATAATGGCTTTTTAAAAAAGTAGTTAAAAGTAATGAAAAGTTAATGAACACACAGCCTACAAAGGAAAATTTGTTTAATAAATTATTTTTGTAATTGTTTTCATTTTCCTTTGAACTCTTTGTTTGAATTAACAATAAAATTTACAGATTAAATATTATAATGGAATAAACAGTGCTTTATATTATTCAAACCCTCAGTGTTATTGTATTGTAAAAGCAGATTACATAATGCGAAAGCTTCATTAATAAAAATATTTTTTAACTCAATTTAACAACCATGAAATACATTAAAAACAACATATATTCATCATTACCTCGTGTGTTTCGTAAAAGTGTATAAAAAACCAGCAATTTTATTATAATAATATAATCTCGAGTGCAAATGTGCTTATCGTTTGTGCAACCGCAAAATCGATTCGCGCGCCGCTTGCATTATCGAACTTCTTTATTCCGTTGAAATATCAGCAAAAGAGAGAGAGAGAGAGAAAGAACGTTATAGCTTGCCCTTTTCCCCGACCTCAAGATTTTTACATTATAATCCACTCGCTTCCGCTCTAACCGTTTCAATTATCATTTCTATTAAGCCATCCTCGTATAGCGCGTCGTGCGGGAAAAAGTCTACCTCCCTCGTACCTCCACTAAATAATACAATTCTCCGCATACGCGAGCCACGTCGTCGTTATTATATTAATAAAAGAAAGCAGCAGCAGCAGCAGGCAACCGCGCTCTCGATTCACGTGTATATATATATATATATATATAGCGACTTAATTTCATTTCCGCGGAGGAATAAAAATCCCTTCTTCTTCGATCGGATATAGCGTGCGGCTATGGGCCGATCGCGAAAATTGAATCGCTTACAGTTCGCGTATTGCGCGCCGTGAAATTTACAAGTAGGTGGTATGTATATATAGGTAGACTCGGTTATCGATGTTAGCGTTAAAAGGGTGGAACGGTTCTTTGTATGGTTGGGTATATATATATGATTGTTGTTGGGTAAAAGCGGGGTTAATTAAAATGTATGAGAGTGACGTAATGTCAGTCAATGATGATGATTTTGATCTGTGGTCAAACATTTTTTTTCTTTTTGTTCTCTCTCTCCTTAACGAGTCTCATCAATTTTTAACTCGCGCGCACCGTTTTAATGAGACGTTATTTGAATGATCTCGAACTGTATAATGACAATTATATTTGCCATTTGTAGAATTTTTCTTTTGGTTGGGAGCGATTTTTTTGAGATTCTATAATAATTTTTACCGTGAAAGATGGAGATTTAGAGAACGTATAAAACTTCTTTTTATTAAAAAATGAGATTTCAAAGTTCGTAGTAAATTCTTCTGTTAGTTTTTAGAAATAACAAAAAATTCTCGACGTTTTAATCCATTTTTAATCCAATTATATAATCCGGTTCTAAGAACGACTAATACTTCTATGAAAAAGAATTTATTTCATTTAATAAATCAAAAGACATTCCAGGAAATCGATGTTTTAATTAACAAGCGTCAAACTTTTTAGCTATTCACTGACAAATAGTACAGACTAAATTAATATTTACTTTGTTATTATATAAATTTAATTATATTCACTTTTCAAACAACCGTGTATAAATCAACAACAAATACCATAGTACATATATCAAATATTTCCTCTGTATATACAATAAAGCGCAACTATACCTAGTTTTTTTATATACTAACAAATATTACCCGTAAAACTCCGTTCCGTACCGTAAATTGAAAAATCAGCTTTACAATATTTCGCCGCCCCCAATCTCTAACAATCACCGACAAACTTCACCACACACGTTCGCTCGCTCTTTTGCCCATTAAAAAGTCAGTCGAAACAAAATAACCCGAGAAGCAGAAAAATCGACTCACCTATACGTGACGCTGTCGTCGTCGTCGTCGTTCCAACCTCCCCCTCCCCCGTTAAAGCCATAACCGGGTATTAGAACGCGGCGAGCGTGTGAGCTATAGGGACCCCGGATAAATAAAGCGAGAGAGAGAGAGAGAGAGGAGGATGAAAAGAGCGGTATAGCATCGCAACGCTACGTCGCGGTGTATCTATATATATATATATATATACGAAGGACGAGGATGAGAATAAGCCACGGGTTTGCGCGAGGATAATCCCACACCTATACGGAATTAGCGTCAGTCAGGCTGAATTACGAGATACGGACCTGAGGTCCGCGCGTATAACCCCCTTCACCTCTCCCATCTACTCCTCCTCCGCCTCCTCCCGCCACCGCCTATTTATCGTTAAATGATGACAAACGGCCGAAGGCTCGGGAGAACGCCACGATAATAAATATACCGACAGCCGACGCCCGGATACATATATACGTGCTATATGCGTGTACGTTACATACGTACAGAGAATGTCTACAGGCTGTTCCAACGTACATATAGTACAGTTCGAATGTCAAAAAATTCGCATGAGTGTAGTACGGAGAAAGAGAAAGAGTTGGAAAAGTTTTGCAAGCTTGTATATA
>JAWWEQ010000045.1:25453672-25477795 GCA_035583055.1 Torymus tubicola | reverse complement strand
TTCAAATTCAAACTGTAGATATATATCTATATATTTTACATATATATATATATATATATATATATATATATATATATATATAAGTATCTTATGAAACTTATGTTATATCTCCAGACCATTTGTTCAACCATTTACATTGATCGTAACAGCTTATTTACAATTTGCGTAATCACTGATAAAGTTTTCTATTACCATATTTTCTCAGAAATAATCTACAACTCAAAACACACAATTTTTTATTTGAAATTACTCGTAAATTTCTCGCCATAAATAGAGAAAAAGCATAAAATTAAAAGGCTTCTTAACACGATAAGTGTTCCCGATTTTATCATATTAATCTCAACTTTCTAAAACTCAACTATTTTTCCCTCTCGTTCTCCCACATGCGTTTAAAGTAACGAGATATTTTTAGCGCAATAATCTCTAATCCAGCGTGGCGTGTAAAAGCGGGGAGCTTGCACGTTGCGCGTAGTTTAACGTTTTTTTTTACCCTCAGCGTTCGTCGCACACGTTGTGTAACAAAAAACAACGTCATATACACACACACAGACGACGTATCAACTCGCTTACACAGGGAAAGAGCGAGAGAGAGAGAGAGAGAGATGGCATTTCACGACTTTTCCAAGCGGTGGACATAAATATCCCTGCGATAAACACTCGTATAACTTTTTCACCGCTACCCGTGGGGTTGTAAATAAACGCTCTGCGTAGGTATGCGCGAAGCAGCGTCCAACGCGGTCAAAATTTATCATCCATCGAAAACCAAAAAGCAGCTGCGGCGGTTGTACTGAGCGCGTTTACGGGTTACGTTTGTATATAAGCGTTACAGTCCTCTTGTGTATATATATCTATATTGTATACTGTACATGAGGTTGGTGTACGTATTGCGAAATAATCAGTGCTACCGACAAAAGACTGCCGCATGAGTTTTAGACTGTAAAAGTTGCTAGTTCGTATGGAAGACAAACGTGCGGTACATGAAATTTTTAATGTGTAATTTCGTTGTATCGAATTTACTTGGAATTTTTTTTTCTTTTGCTCATTGATACAATATTACGTAATATATACAGAGTAAAGTTAACCGCCAATCAAATATAAAAAAGGGACAAAATTCAGGAGAAAATTACAGTCCCGAGTCATTATTGTGGTGTTCCACGTTTTGATATTTATTTTCGCCTCACAATACTTAAAGCTTTTTATTATTTTCAAGCTGAATGGCTCTGGCATCCTCATTTTTCCCTACATTTTACGCGCGGAACTCTTTATCTTGCTTACAATATATTGTTCTTCTCTTTCCCTCTCTTTCTCTTTCTCTTTCTCTTCACGACTGCGTCTCACTTGCAGTTTTTTCCCCCGCTCGGTGTAAAGGGCCAGTGTCCTCTTTAAAGAGAGAGTGAGTGAGTTTAAAAATATCCTCAGCGCGCGAGAAAAAAAATACCCAAGGAAAAAGTCTTGTGCGCGTATACGCTCGCAGCTTCTTTGGATTGCAGAAAACCATGGTACTGACCGTCTTCTATATACTCTTACTCTAAACCCAAGCTCCAGCTATAAAACACAAAAGGGAGAAGAAGCGAAGGGAGAAGAGGATCGTGTACAGTAACGTTACTTGCTTGCGCGAGTGTCTTCCTAACCCAGTCTTCTTCACTTTTTACTTTAGTTTTTTTTACTTTCTCTCGTTCTTGTATGGGGCCAAGGGTCGGTGATAAAGTTTTCTCTTCATGGGAGTATAATAAACTGCGGTAAGAACAAAAAAAATAGACTATAGTTACAGGCGTTGATTGAGAATGATCCGTGTAACAGCTATCTACACAGTCGTATGTGAAAAGCAAGGGCTACTGGTATGTATGACCTGTTTTCCGAATACGAATTGCGCTATAAACTAGTTTCGGATTTTTTACGGTCTAACAAAAGTGTTGATTGAGAAGTAAACTTTTATGCGCGCTATCGATGCGAGAATGAGGTTATATAAACTTCTCTCTCTCTCTCTCTCTCGCTCTCTATCTCTCATCGCGTACCATTCCATTTGAAGTCCGTCGACAAAAAAAAAACATAGAATTGGACAGGAGGAATATATTTTTCTCGTGCCCAATAACTGAAAATTCATTCAAAAACTAATATCTACCTTCCACTTTTACTGTGGATATTCGAAAAAAAAATTTTATCTCGTAGATATATGGCATACCAACTCCTTGCAAATTCTCCTAAATTTTGTAGTTTGTAGAAAGGTCCAATATTTATAGTTCAAAGTAAATATTTATATAGAAGCTATTAAAATGCTGCAGAATTGAATAATTTTGTTAGAAGTAAATTTGTTATAAATGTCCGATGAAATATTGACTTTTCTACTCATTTCTTCGAAAAGCTTTATTTTTCTTCATCCATCATATCTCCCTATAGAGCTCAATTATAATACCGATCAATTTGTTCTTTTATTAATAAAATCTTCTTCGTCTTCTTTCCCTTATTTTATGCATAACAATTTAGTCATGTCTCCATTAAGACAGCAATGTTACAATCCACTATAGTCAAAATTTCTCTATCCACTCACGTTATTCTATCAATCTTCATTCACTCTTAACCCACCTAAAACCAATTAATAATTATAAACCACACCACATCCAATATCTCTTTTTCCCATTCCCCAACCTCAACCTACATAAAAGATAAAAATTTTTCTCTCGGCAATAAAAAAAAACAAGCAGAAAAAAATATAACACGACCGAAGCGACAGCAGATAGCACGAGGTATATATACAGTCACGAATCGGTGCGTCGCAGTCTCGCGTGTCACAGTAAAACTCTTCCGCGTGGATCCTAATCTCGTCAGCCAGGCCATCCGGGCTGTTTACGTCGCAGCGACGTGGCACACGCACTCAGCCACATACTAACTGACACAGGCCTTCCCCCCTCGTCCCAAAACAGCGTATCAGTATATATAGGTACAGGCTCGCTCGCTCGCTTGTACTACTACTACTACTACTACGCTCGCTTCTCTTGCGACGGCACTTCGCATTAGCGTCCGCGATAGCGTAACGTCGGAAATTGAAATCCCACCCCGTCGTCGTCGTCGTCGTCGTCGTCGTAGTAATATGCACCTATATGCATTACGTGAAGCAAGAAGCGTGTCGCCTCTCTCTCTCTCCTACTACTACCATTCGCTCTCCTTTGGACCAAATTGGACAGCTAATTCCGGACGCATAGCGCGGCGCCTGTGCGTATAGTATACCGCACCACCCAAAACCAGACAAACCGAATTCGAGCCGGACGAATTCACTGGGCAATTCGAAACTGGACGCGGTAGGTATATAGCTGATGTTGAACGGGATCTCTTCGTATTATGCTAGAGGTACCAGACAGACAGACAGAGAGAGAGACGAGGTAAGGAACACTATAACGTTGCTGATTATATCCAAATATTACCATTGACTAACGATACGTTACGTAGAGGGAGGAGAGAGTAACGTACTCTCTCTCTCTCTTGCTCGTTTCTCTGTCCTAATTGTGTTATGCAAATGCAGCTCGTGCGTTTCTCTGTCGGTCTGTCTCTGGATGCGCCACGTGCGCGTGGGCACAGAGTCACACACACACACACACATATACACACACTATACGCCTAAGTATGTGTGTACATTAACGAAATTGCAGAGTTTAATTGCGGCGGCGCCACCGCGTCGTTTTCAGTAAGTTAAAGTGCTCGAAATGGAATCGTTTCGAGACTTCTAGCTTCTATGTATGTATGTATGTGTCGCGTGCGCGTGCGAACTCGTGGGATAATTTAAAGTTTAGCCCTAATCCGCGCCAGTTGACTGTTGACTCTAGACTGCTAATTGTCGCTAGAACTGAAGCGCCAGAGCCAAGAAAGCTGTATAAGCATTCGCCACGGGTAGAGTTATGTATACGCGACCGCGAATCATTGTTTTTATACGAAATTTCTTGTGCGCGTTCAAGAATGCGTAGATACTTTTTGTACTGCGAGCCATTTACATGATGAGAATTGCTCTCACTTCTCGTCCTATATTTTCCTGAGGTTTTCTTTTTACGCCATGGTCGTTATATATACGATCCACGATTATTTTTTTTTTAAATAATTGAAATTCAAACGTTGCAGTTTGATAATGAACGAACGTAATTGAAGCCATTTCTATATAGATTCGGTTAGGCAATAACCGTTTATCCGGAAGCCGTCATTCCACTCGCGTGGAAGTTACGTTATACGCTAGACTCGCGCGCGAGCGTATAGCAGTACTTCCGAAATAAGTTAGTGCAGACTAAGCGTCGCTTGCCAAGACTGCCGCGAAACTTATATATATTAGAACAACAGGGATCCCGAAGTTTACAAGGATACTTGCAATCACAACTTAAGATTATTTGTAGATGTTCCCTGCTCGATTTATCATTGTGAACTGTGCACTATACTGCAGCGTCTGTTATTTTCGATAGACGTGCGCTTTGTAGGAGAAGGACTTGCTCAGTAAAGGTTGTAGTAACCCACAGCGGTTTTGGTTGTAACTTTTGATGTTATGGGTTAGAATTAAAATGTGAGAATGAGAGTGGTCCGTAGAAAGGTAGATGTATTGATTTCTGTCTGTTGTGATTACACTAACAATAAGTTACTTGAAAAAGTATGAAAAGTACTTGAAAGAATGTTTCTCTGTTCTGGTCATCTTAAATTTTCAGGGAATTTCGAATTGTAACAATCCTTAATACACAGTAATAAACAGCAAAGTATGTTAAAAAAATAATAAAACACTCATTATTACAACTACTTATTTAAATATTCGATTTATCGAAAAATTAAAAATAGATAAAATTACTTTATTGATAGTATATAATTAATATACATAGTACAAAAAAGATTAGGAGACAAATACAACTTTTGGCACTGTAATTGTTGTTAAAATACTTATTTCTGATGTATCTTTGTAAATTCCATAATTACAAAATTTACAATTTTTCCATGATAACTAATTTAAGTTATCAAGTAAAAAGTATGCTTAATCAAATGATATTTTACATCTACATATACTTGTCGATATCACATATCACCAGCCGCAAAAAACGTTTGCTACCAAATTTTATCGCCAATGAAAAAAAAAAGAAAAAAAACCATTGTTTCTATGCGCGCAGACACACCCGAATACAAATCCAAGGACTATCAATCGTAATTGAACAAGTTGATTTAAAATTCAATCACGTCTCAAGGTCCTCTCGAAGCGGAAAACGCAGCGAGACAACTACACCCGTAGGCTATAGTCAATGTTTTTAACGACGCTACGAGGGAATATAACCTGAACAAAAAAAAAGGAGCAAACGTTTATGACCGAAATCATTCGATATCCCTGGCAACTCATGCATATCAAATATTCAGAATTACAAGTATACACGGTCCCATTACGATCGTGGATTTATATACGCGCCAGCGCTCATGAGCGGAAGAAGGGGAGGGAGAAGACGAACGAAGAGAAGAAAAAAAAAACAAGAAAATAAGATGGCTCCCTCGATGCGCTAAACGCGTCGTGTAGAAGTGAGCCCTCGTAAAATCGATTCAACTTGCGCCCGCCGCACACACGTGTTCCTGTATCTTTGCGTGTGTATGCATATATATGTATATGTAGTAAAAAAAATCTACGTTAAAGTTTTTTTCGCCCTCTTCGTGCCATTTATTCGTCGCGTCGTGTATTCGTATACACACAAGCATACCTCCACACACACACATACATACGTGTGTGCAAGTCGTGCTACGAAAATATGGAAATTTATCTCCCTGTAAATTTGTATATGTGTGCGCGGTGGTTTCATACCGTATCCACACATAGAGAAACGCGAAAGCGACCTCTCGAAATCTTTCTTCTCCTCCTTTTTTTTTTCTTCTGCGTCATTCAATCTGAAATTGCCGTGTGCCTTGGCGTAAATTTTCGAGTATTCTTCTGGTAAACTGCGTATATATATATATATATATATATATAGCGACGAGCGAAGGAAGATATAACTGTCACGGTTATTTTCTTTTTTATTATTGAAACCGCCTGGGACGATGTATAAGCTATATCCTCGTTCTCGGTCGATGAAAAATGGCGAAATTTTATTATTTTTCTTCCCTTTGCATTCGACGTTTTATTACAGGGATCGATCGACGACGCCAATATATATTTACAAATAATATCCATGACCATATATAATATATTTTTGTACAACTAAGTGAGTTTCGTTCGTCATGAAATAATTAAGAATGATCTCCGTGACCCTACGTCTACATTCATTACTTTACCATATACCATCATAACACGAAATGTCACAAGAGCTTCTACAATTACCCTAATTAACGAAGAACCGGACAGTCGCACATTTCCACTCTTAAATCTTCAAAGATCGATACATCTCACTGAAAAAGTGTACACACATACATAATGCAATTAGCGACACATCAATCCGTAGCCAGTTATCGACCACCACGCGTTGTCCGCCTATACTTATATACCTCCGCACTCGTTCTCTTTCTATCTCACTCAACCAGGAGGCAGAGTAGTAGTAGTACAGTACACAAAGAACACCGCGTGATTGAAAAGCTCTTCCTCTGCGCATGTATATATATATATATATATATATATATAGCACATCGTACGTTGAACCTATATACAGCTATATGGGCACACTGTCGCGTGTACATTTAGCCTCTCGCCGCATGCGGCGGAGCGTCGTTGCCGCCGGCGCAACAACACTGTCTTAGCGTCCGATATCCGTCTAGGGTTACGCATTGTCATAAGCCGTTCCCTCTCTCTCCCTCTCTCACTGTTCCCTACCTCTATCTCAGCGCTGCACATTCGCCTCGCCAACGACGACGACGACACCCGACACGAATATATACGGCTGACACATTGGCTCGGTGAGGATAGGCCAAGGGTTCTATGTATATGTGTGTATATATGTATATAGTAGTAGTACTACTACGCGGCTGTGCGACTCGCGAAATACTGCTCCTATGCGCGTGCCCTCCGTTCCCCGCCTATATATACGCCCGTAATCAGGTCCCCGGAGCGTAACCTCGTTATCCGACACAGGAAGTCACTACTCCTCGTCGCCATCCTCCTCCTCCTCTTCTACGTCGCGACGAACGCTAACCCCTCATCCGATCTACTTTTTTTTTTAAGCTCTACTACTGATGCAGTCAAATGGGCTTTTAAAAAATCCGCTCGTGTCTGTTCTTTGCACCACTGCTACTTTTTCTTTTTTTTTAATTTCACCCACGAGCCCAGGGTTACTTTTTCGGTTGATGTATATTGCGAGGTTTTTAGTGACTCTTTTTGTGAACAGCGCGTCGTCACTGGTTAATTCGCTATATGTGCGATGTAACTAAGCGAGAAAAGTGTTTTTACGACGTAGCCTATGTGTGTATGTGTGTGTGTAGGTTGGAGAAAAGGGAGGAAAGTATTTCGGTCATTCAATTTCTTTAACAAACGTAATATACACTGGCCCTTTGAAGGTTGACGAATGATGTTTCAGCAAAGCGTATATGCGTTGAATTTTGAGATTATTCAATAGCAGAATGAATGATGAATTTTCGTTCTACCGATTGCATCGTTTCATTTAGGTCGCCTTTTGCCTTTTAATGAATCAATCAGTTCTGTAATAGTCCGGCTTTTAGGCCCATAGATTCTCAGTTAATGGTGTCATTTTACTAGTACCGATAGTTATGTACAATTAAAAATTCGTTTTCCAGGATTAATATTCGTTATTAAAATTGAAAACGTTAAGTTTAACATGATAGTTTAGTGATGATTCTATTTTAAATGTCCTAAATATTAATCAAATTATTATCAAAATAAAATAATCGTTAAACATTACTGATATAATTTTACTGACGGTTAATACATCAACAGCAACAAATTAAAACTATTTTAAATATTTCGGGAATGAAACACATAATATCATACATATAGAGAAACAAAAGTTCAATTTGTAAATCAGAAATGTACGCGATATTCATATATAAATGATATTATGTATTTTACAGGGATCTTGAAGAATTTCGAGCTAATTGTAGATTCTGCACATTGAATTTTACATTCTTTAAATTCAGTTTCAAATTATTTAAAATTATTGCAGTTATTCGGCGATTATATTAGGTTATCGAATGTCGGATTTCAAAGGTAATTAATATGAAAATAAAAAATCGAATAAAAATGATAGAAAGTTTGAAATTTCAGATAAGCTCTGACACCCTTGTAACGTCAAAGAAATATAATTAACTCGTATTATTGAAATATATTATTCAGTTAAGAATAATGTTTGAATATTAAATAACAAGGCAACCTCCAGTTTAGATTTAATGTGTGTGTGTGTGATCAGTAGAACCATGATATAGTGCAATAAACAAAGTTCTATAATCAACTTATTACTGGATAGACAGCCATATTTTAAATATATTCATAAATTTAACGATGATGATTGACATTTGTTTTATTATAATGCAATATTCACATATCCATATATCGAAACATTCATTCGTTAATTATTATCAACGATTTTCAACAATATATATATATAGATTTAATAATCAAAGTGGTATAGCTTGTAATCGAATGTTATTATTAAGCTATTATATATTTAATTCTCGGTACACGCATTGAATTCAATCCGAATCCATTCTATTCATATATAGCAATGTATCAATTCTTTAACATGTAATAACATTGGAAACTATGATACCCGACAAAGGCAATAAAATCAGCCATGGAAATCGCGATAAATCACCGCTCGGGTTTTGTGAATTCTTCTTGGAAAAAGTAAAAGTAAACGCAGCGCCCGCTAGGGAAACTTTGTTAATGTAAACCGACAAAGTAATCGAACTACGAGAAGTTTCTATTAAACTATGCGCTTTTTACCGACACGTGTGAAGCACTTCTTTCTTGTGAAATTTCGCGCCTCGTGGGTTAACGTCGTTACAAAATTACGTTACATCTATTATATATTGAAGACGGTCACTCGCTGATAAGTTATACGCGACGGGGTTCAAGTTTCATAGTGGTACACGCGTTTGCTGTGGAGGATCGATATAACTTGGTCAAATCTTCTTTCCCTCTCTCCCTACGCGGCGTTTCTCTTTTTCCACCTCTCTCTCTCTCTCTCGTATTTTGCATTTTTCACAGGGCGAACGTGATTTTTTTACGAATCGCTGATTGGCCAAAAATCCTGTCTCTCTTATCCCACGTTTCTACTTTTTTTGGGGGGGAGGGTATATGTATTTTCAGAGGCGGGCTATATTGTAAAATTTTATCCTTTTTATTAATTCAACGAGGCCAAAGAAGAGACATACGAGTGTGCGTTAGAGATGTAAAAAAAAATCTATATATCGGAGAATGTGGCTGGTTGTATAGTGAATACTTTATATTGACGCTATTATCGTTCACCGTTTGAATAGTTCCAAAATCAAAGCTCTTGAATATTTACCAAAATATCGCCTTTTATGTGTCGGTCACTGTTTTTATTTTTCATATTTGTGGATTTATTTACGACCTTTGTTAGTGGAATACGATATGACAAAAAATATGTTTTAACTAATCCTGAATCTTTTCATTGTTATTCCTGGAAACGCTTTTGAATTATTTGTACTCTGATCGTACACTCAAAAGTATTTCTTTTTTTTCTGCACAACATATCAAATAATTTGATGGGTCAACTTCTCTTGATGTTCTCAATTGTCATTTTAAATTTGAAATCTATTGAATATCTCGAGCTAAACATGAATCATAAAAACAATAATTACTTAAAAATGTTGAAAAAAGAGATAATAACGTTTTACAAGGAATTCTGCTTTTTGTTCTGAATTGTTTGCTGTACAAATGAGGAATATTATTGACTCTATATTTATAATTTTTTAAACATCTTTTATGTTCCAAATCTAAAACTGATAACGTGTAACCAGCTACATTGAATTTTAAGCTATTTAAAATCTTGATAAGTATTATTATTTATTCTTATATGAGTGAACAAATCATAAATTATAATTTTTTTTAATAGATGGAATAAATCTATCTGGAGTAGAAAATCGTTTCTATTAGCAAAGAAGTAAGTATCTTAAAATTCAACATGACAGGAGAAAAATTATACTCGAGCAGTTATTCAAAATTAAAAAAAAGGAAATGTAAGGTCAAATTCAAAGTTCCATTTACAAAACCGAAAGACCGATCGTCTTGTATAAGCTCCAGCATCAGAATTAATAGCTTGTACGTCAAAATGAATAGCAAGACAAAGTACAAGTTGAAGTATCAGTTTCAATAGCAACGAAAGCCACAATTTCTGTTCGCCTCCTCTTCCCGTATACTGGCAGCGTCAGGCGCCAACTCAATCCCTCCCCCCACTTCATACTCGCACACGCATATAAATCAGCGACGAAACTCCAAGCGATTCAAGCGCAGGAAGTGCCGAAGAAAAAGAAGTCCACACCCGCGGTCGAAGGCGAAGGACTTCTCGAAATCGTCGAACTAACGTAGTAGTAGTAGTAGTAGTACGGTAAGAGGAAAATTTTCGAGAGCCCGGTCGCGACGAGCGCATGCACAATAAATGTTGGCGTGCGACTATCACACATGTGTGTGTGTGCGTATATTCGAGGCGTCGAGATCTGCGCCTGACTCGATAAAATATGGCCGGGGCGGACCACACCTACTTACAGCGCGCGAAACACGGCCTCGAGAGCGCCCCCCCCCCTACCACGTCTATATATATATATATACGGAAATACGTCAGGCAGGGAGACGGATGTATAGAGAGGGAGGGAGGTAGAGAGAGAGAGAGTTGGCCGGGGAACTTATCTGCGTTATCATACACAGGAGAACCTTTCTTACGCAGGAACTAGAGGGAAGGAGAGGAAGAGAGAGAGAGAGAGAGAGAGAAAAAATCTTGAGGGAAATTTATGTTTGTTTAGAAGTGGAGTCCGCCCGCGCTTACGTGAGACGGATCGCCTCCTGTGCGCGCTACGAGTTTTTGTTTTTCGCGATACGCGACGCACTTGTATATATGTCTCTTTCTCTCTTTCTCGTACACACACAGAGACTTTTGTATCGTCGACTTTGCCGCTGGCGTGTGCCTCGTATATATATACGCTTGGAAATAAACGGCGCGTAAGGATCCGTAAGTTGAGCTTGCGGTTGGAGAAAAAGAGTTTCGCAAAGAGACATTAAGCATGCCGGAAATCAAATTTGCAGCTGGCTTGCTTATACGAGATGATGCATATAGAAAGATTGTAAAATCGATGCAATATAACACTCTTGTATATGTATATGTATATATAAGGATATATCGTGTCATTGCTATTGTTAATTATTATTTATAGTTATTTTTTGTCATGGAAAAAAAACTTTTATTTATAATCAACAGCCGTGACGATATGTACGATACCTTGTTGGTTGGTAGCTAGCATACATCACGTCGCGAACGAGTGTATAATATAGCTGCAAGTTTGCAAGAAAAGAGCGTGTGATATTGGACTTCATTGTTTTCGTCTGCGGCAACAAAATTAACTCGACTCGATTCCCCTGCAACTTTCAAAAGTCATTACGGACCTAATTAAAGTTCTATTGTTCGAAAGAAAATAAGAATCGGTGTGCTCGCTGCCGATACAAAGATACAAAGAAATTGTAGTAGTAGTAGTAGAAGAAGGAGGAGGAGAAAAAATAACGTGAGAAAATCCAATTAAACGTTCGTATATACAGACATAGAATAGTGTACAGCTTTTACATCTTCTGAAAGTCTACGCAATGTATGGTCGGTGCTGCTTAATTAGAATGGAACAAGGGTACGCTAACATGGGTTCTGCGATCTAATGTTTAACAAAATCGTTACTAAAAATATAAACATTTTCAATACGGCTGAAGAACCAATGAACCCCTTACTGATTCATAAACGTATAAACGCGTAAATTATTCTTACTTTGTAATATTTGTTTCATCTTTCCCCGTCCCTGCGACTTACGCCGTTACCCTATAAATCAAGCTTTCTTTTTTTTTTTTAATAACCTACAAACTTTTATGCTTCCCTTGTCACATTACATCTTATTTTGCATATAAAGCAGAGAAGCTTACAACATCGCTGCACACGCTTATATACACTACTGATATAAGGAGTGTGCATGTCTTCCCCTTGATGTAAATCATTTTTACCACCGAAAAACCCCCAGATTATAACCTAAAACTATCAGCGTTTTATGCAATTTAATAAAAAAAAGACCCTCTAATCGGAAGAAATTGGCAAACCTCTTTATCGATGTTCAAACAGTAGCTTTTTTTTCCTCACAACGCAACCTAATAAAACGAAGCGATGTATATTGGCAAACACGTACGTAATACGTGCAGCCTGCATCGAATCCGGAATTAAAAAAAAATATACCGCAAACTCGAGCAGCAAGCAGCAGCAGCAGCAGTAGCAACTCGTCAATTTCGAAAAACATCAACGAAAAATTGCGAAACTCGCAAAAACGATTACTAGCCATTCCCCTCCCTATCTATATACGTATATCCCTCGACATTTCAATATTCCATGCTATATACATATACTTTCTACTCGCGGTCCCGTGAGCTTGCGAACATAAAAATACTCCCGATCGCTTTGTTTTTTTTATTAATTTTCCTCCTCACTCACTATACTTTTCTCGTTGGAAATATTAATTGAATTTTACCGCAACACTATACACATACACATACACACGTACCCCTATAGCGTCAATGAACTCACGCGCGTGGCCCGACATAAAAATGAGAATGAAGTATGTTGTAGAGGCCGACCCTTGCGTCTGAGTGGCCCTACCTCTCTTCTCTCTTCTCTTTTTTTTTATACAGCCGGCTGGCTTCTTATTGTATAGTGAACGCGCGTGTGCCTCTCGCAACTTTTTACCCTATACCTTATACCGACAATAGAGCGAAGGGCTTAGCGTACAAGCTGTAGACATACACGATGGTATATATACATCCTTTACTTGGCGCAGCGAGCGTGCGCGCGCTTACGATTATCTTTATGCAGTCTGACGCGTGTGGAATAATGGACGCGCGTCTAATGCACGGATGTGTACGTGATGGAAGAAAGATGCAAGCAAGCTGGTGTGATATCTTTTGATATAGCCCTGTACGTACGTCTAGCCGGTTGTTATCTATACATACGGTGATTATAGGATATATAGTTGTTATGTTTTATTTTACGTTTTTTAAAGGTTATATGAGAATGCTTACGCTGGGGTATGAGATATTAGACATATAGTTCGGATAAAAAGTCTCTTTCGTGGATTGCAGTTGAAGCTCGAAATTGTCACGCTGTGAATTAACGAGCTCGTAAAGCATCCGCATCACCACTGAATTATTACCATCATAAATTTCATCATAAATCTCCGAGATTCCATTATGACGAATATGTGTATATATATATATATATGCTGTACTAATTAGATCACCGTTTTATTATAACATCGTAATTAGATAAAGTTATATATTTAAACTGCATCGTGTGTATGTACAAGTTTTCCTAGCTATGTATTATAGACTGTGTGTATTGTTTAACTTATACGTTTACTACATTATTCACCGTTTTATCTAGTAAACGCAGAGTTATTTTATACGTTCTTATAGTAACATAATAACTGGGTGGCAATATCGAATCTTTCCTCGTGGCTTTGTTAATTTTGTATTACACATATCAAGTACTCGTTTACTATATTCGAAGAACTCAATGCTGAAGTTCATAAAGAAACTTTCGGTAATCTCATAATCAATATTCGATCTTTAAAGACAGATGGTTCCCTTTTTAGAATGATAAACAGAAATTTTTGTGTTATCATGGAGGTGGGAGAAACGAGATATACATTTAAAGTTGAAGTTGGTGAGAGGGAGACTCGTAGATATAATATTCAATAAAAAAAAAAGAATTTCAGAATCTCCTTGACGAATGAGTTAAAATATGTCGATAACTGTATATTCCAGAAATTATAAAAATATATAGTTAGCAATGAAAAATATGCAAATAACAAATACGTAGTATCGACCTATTTTTCCGTGGATTTTTCTGGTGCATTAACCTTGCTCCATTGTATTGGCAATTTAATCATCTAGCCGTCTGCGGGCATATACTTTTCTACTAATAGATTTCACCTCCATTTTCATATCACACTTACAATTTTACATTTCTTTTTTGCTTTTTTGGGACTTTAGCTGATGATTTCAACGTCCACGTGAACATAAAAATAGAAAAACATTTTTCAGTTTAATTGGCTGGATGTTTTCCGTTTTCTACAATGCATTTTGAATTTTCAATTTCATGTCTCTTCATTTAAAAAAAATGTATAAACATTGATTGAAAACAATGTCTGTCCGAATTCGAGGTATTCTACTTATTTTAGTATAAGGATAAATGTTAATCATTTTAATAACTTTTCCAGTTAGTAAACTAGTAAACTTTTATATCATTTAAATAATAATACAAATATTATAGATAACCCTTTTGAAATCAAATAAGAATGTCGTTGGCATTCTCCTTTGCCATTTATACGGTTATTGGGTACGATTCTACACTTTTTTTAGCACTTTCCATAATATTTACATAAATTATTACATTAAGTAACCGTCTTTATTTCATCATATACCTTAATTATATTTCACTCACTACTCTGGTAAAAATCTAAAAAGAATCACAAAAATTTAATCAACATAATTGAAGTCTGGCCAGATCCAATCAACTCGTATCCCAGACAATTTCATCCAATTTCACCCACATCAGACTCATATCACATCACGACTGCTAATAGCAAAATTTATTCATTCATATACATATATGAGCAATATCCTACATATATACGAAATAGTACCATTATTGTGAAAAATACGTTGCAGTGCCGCACGTTTCCGTCAATAAAAAGGATTAAATTTCCCGAGCGACTGCTGCGGCCTCTCTCTCTCTCTCTCTCTCTACATGTACGCCGAACGTGCAGCGCAGTCAGTCGGTCTATTTGTAAAAAATTAATTTTCCATCTCCATATTGACCCGCGCCTCTGCCCGTAGCGGAATACATATATAAGCGCCCGTATGCGCTCTCTCTCTCTCTCTCTTTCCTCGTTTCACTCGGCTGTTTGGCTATGCGAACGGTGTATCCGCTCTCCGCGGGGGCGATATATATAGCCGTTTGTAAAATTTTTGCACGCTGCTAAACCGAAGACTCGATTCCATATTCCAGGCGACCTTTCGCGATTTCCTTCCGCTCGGTAGCTCTCTCCTCCCTCTCCTTTACGAGAGACGAGCAAAGACCTTTAGCATTCGCTTTGGAATGCCTCGTGGGAGAGTGAGAGAGAGAGAGAGAGAACGCGAAATACAGAGAGAGAGATAGGACGAAGGCTAATGCTCGCTCGCGTACTCTATTTTTGCTGCTGCTCTGCAGCCTTATAATATAGCTCTATATACTGTACGCGAAGAGCGAGACTTATTCGGTGAATTGACCCATGAGTAATTTCGAGCGCCGAGCGAAACTTCCTCCTCCTTTTAACTTCGTCGATCTTCGTATGCAGCTATATATATATATGTGTGTATGGGTGTGCCATCTTCACTTTGGATAGATCGAAGGCGAGAGGGTGAGTCGTTGGAAGAGGGTTTGATAAGGTAGAAAAAGTTTCGTGTAGAAAGAGAGAGAGAGTGACCGCTTATCTGAATCAAGGATGAATTATTATTTTTAAAGGTTATCCTATACTGCGACCCCTTTGAACGGTTAAGAAGCTTGCGTCGAGAAAGAGAGAGAGAGAGAGCAATAAAATTCTGTCGACGATTTTTACGGTTTATTCACTGCGACACACTTTTTCGAATCGCATCACGGTTAAGCTACTTTTATCGCGTTACTTACAATTTACATTTACGAGTTCACATTGCCGCACAAAGGAATAAATAGTTCCGATATGTATGATAAGATTTAACCAGGAAGCAGCTTCCATATTTCATCTTTCAATATATATATATATATATAGATGAAAACACATCGCAAGAACATATTTTCAAACGACGAGCAGTAAAGCCCCAAAGTTTTTACGTTGTTGTTTAGTAAAGTAAGTTTTTTTTTTATTTCTTATCGCGTAGCAATTTTTTTTACGAGATATCACAAATATATTCATCGCGTAAGAAAACAGTGATGGAATTAATGTAGCGTGAATAGTGCCAATTCATAAAATTTACCACGAGTTTACAGCTGGCTTCGTTTTCATCGACCACCATTGCGACAGCATGAAGGAACTTTACACGTAATTCGTATAGCTACGCTCTCTCTCTCTCTCGGCCATTGTTCAAAAACTACTTGAATGAATCCTATTATGGCATTAGACCGCGGAGCTCTCTACCGGAACTTGGTCGAACTGTTATTTGACTAATGTAAATTTCATCCTTGCAATACGCTTAAATCCCCGCACACCGAGAACACGAGAGGCACGCGTTAGAATAGAAAACAGAGTAGTAGTAACCTCAGTTCTCAAGCATTCAGTAGCAGAGAGAAAGTAAGAAACTAAAAAGCTTGATCAAAATGCTTAATCAATATTCAATTTCCGCGACAATGAAAATGGCTCTTCTAAAGAGAGAGAGATGTTTTTGTTACGTAAGCTTTGAATACTTAAACGAACGAAAGAGAAGCAAACTCTCACGAAAACCGTATCGTCAGCTAGATTCTCTCTTCCTCAGTTGCTATACTTGCATGCTCATGGGAACAAAACAAAAAAAAAGAAAGAGAAAATTTTCTTCAATTTTGCCTATCTCAGTGCTATTTTCAATCGATATAACGTCTCCAGAAAAGTATCGCGCAAAACGCGTGAGAGAGCTTGAAAGAGGAAGGAAAAAGTGGGGGCAAAGTTCGCTTGCTCTCTCTCTCTCTCTCCTCGATAAAGCCACCGAACGTTTTCAACATGAGCTCTCGTGAATTCGCAACGACACGCTGAATCGGCAAAACTGTAAGAACATCGACAGAGGAGGGGGTGAGAGGTGGTGGGCTTGTTCGTTCACTTCGCGTATTCACTCAAAACACACATGAAATATGAATAACGCGATGCGAGGAGTCTCCCCTCCCCCCCGTGGAGTGACGGGCACAACATCACATGGATGTACGGGTATATGTGTGAGTGTAAAATATAGAGAGAGTGAGTGAGTAGGAGAGAGGATGAAAAATAAAGTTCGCGTATATTGACGCGTGCGCGAGAGTAAGAAAGTACCGTTGAATAAACATTGATGGGCAATCTTCCGTAACAATGAGCCGCATTTTGTTGTTGCGTGCGAAGCTGTGAGAAAAAGAATGAGAGAAAGGTGTAACGTGCGTTCTCCTGTACCTCGATGTATCTATCGATTCGCGCTGTAAATGTTTACGATAAATAAAATCCTGAATTCTCCCAGCACGTCTCTTTCATTCTCTCGCTCTCTCTCTCTCTCTCTCCAGTGTTTATCTATATATATACATATATACGTCAAGGCTTTCCTACCACCATTTACCGTTGGAACATGAAAATAGGATAGTAAATCGGGTATTTTCGCGAAATAAGAAAGCTCTCGATGAGACTTCTTCGCTAATAGTTTTCCGAATGATTGACTCGAGGTTGATCCTCTCTGTACTGTAACAAAAAAAAGGTTCCACACTACGAGTTATACCCTGAAACGAAGAAGAAGAAGAAAGCATAGTTTTTTTTTTCGTTTTCCCAAGAGTTTCACCCAGAGACTGCACGCTCGTGCATTTATATATACATAATACGAATACGAATATTAAATCTGGCCATTATGGAAAATAATTAAACGAATATTTAGGTCATCGAGGAGGGTTGGGTTATCCGAAGTGTATAGATGTATAAGTGTTCCATGAGAGGAAGGAGAAGAGGACTAAGTGATTACTTCGGGTACGTTAGTATTGAAGAGCTATTTGATTTTCGGGGAGAAACTAGTTTGCAGTTCGTAGTTGCTGGCATACTAAACGCGCGCGCGCTCGCTGCCGTATACTTGATCAGATAACTCGAAAATCAACCGAAAGTCTCGCGAACCAATGATTGGTATATATATTAGCGTACTTTTCTGTCACGAAACTATTATTATGCATTGTCACGTATATAACTTCGTTTCTTACCAACCCAACCCAAGTAAGTGAAAAAAAAAATCTAGGTATAAAAAACCTAAGCGCAAAGTAAAGCCGGCAAGTGTCCAACCATGTCGATACGACGCATAGGAGGTAAGGTTGTGTATTGTGATAATAGATGAAACCACG
Organism: Torymus tubicola; assembly: GCA_035583055.1. Classification (NCBI taxonomy): domain Eukaryota; kingdom Metazoa; phylum Arthropoda; class Insecta; order Hymenoptera; family Torymidae; genus Torymus; species Torymus tubicola. The sequence continues at coordinate 25,459,553 of JAWWEQ010000045.1, read as the reverse complement.
TAGTATACGCCACGAGGTTTGTGTACGCATCAGTCCTCTCTCCTGTCTACTTGTGTATATGTGTATGTTGTGTATCTTTGAGAACGCATAATAGAACGAGAACGGGAAAGAGCGCGAGGAAAGAGAAAATGAGATACACAGGCGGCGTGTGCGAGCGCGCGCGCGGGTGGCGAGGCGAAAGAGATGATGAAAGCGGTTTGACCCAGATGCGTCGTCGTCGTCGTCGTCGTCCCCCTCTATTTCGCTTACTCTTCCCCTCTTCTCTATACACACGGCCACGCGAAGGACGACCTACACACATACATATACACTCGTATGCACACGTACATTCAGGCATATACGAGAGAACAATTGCTAACACATGTAAACATATAGACGTACATTGGCATAATCACACGCACTGCGGACTTCACTATATGTATATATGAAGGTAACATGTACGCGTACACACATGTGCGTGATGGAGAGAGAGAGTGAAGGCCGGCAAAACGTTTGCCCGCGCTGATACGTGCACTCACGAGAGACACGTGTTTATGCGGCCGTTTACGCTCTTACAAACATATACATATGCCAATGTGTACTTATATATCTATAAACATATATATACGAGTATAGAGAAAGAGAACCGATTTACGAGGATTTCCTGTAAATATATACATTTACAAATATATTACGGTAATTGTACGTGCGCTTATAGAATCTTAATTGTACAAAACTATAACGTCCAGTCTTTATTTATACGTAAAATGCAAAGGCGGCCTGCAACAAAGGATCCATTTATAATATACATTCGTAGAATACATAACAGCTCTCGAATTAAATTTCACGCGGCCCACACACATGCGTACTTAGCGAATAACCTTTGTGGCGTCAAGCTTTCGGCATATATGTATATATACCTATACAGCGTATAACGTCACTCTCCAAGGCCGTTAAAGAATTATATGAGGGAGATGAACGCGTAGGAAAGACGAGTGTAGTCGAAGGCTAGTAGTATATAGTTGTATACTCGGACACAACGTTGGGGGGAGGGGGGGTGGAGTCGCCGCCTCGTTAACGATTTTAACGGGCCGCGTGTCTAATGCCTTTCTAATTGGGTCGAGAGGCCCGTGTGTCTGTGTGTAATAACGCGGCCGTTGTGAGAGAATGAATTACAAGCTGGAACGAGAGAGAGAGAGAGAGAGAGAGAATCCCAACTAGTGGACCAATTAAGACTATGCGGAATTGCGGCTGCGTGCGCGTATATGCGTGCGTGTGTTCTTATATATATGTACATGGTTGGGGGAGAGAGAGAGAGAAAGGGACGATGAGCGTGCTTTGAACGAAAGTTATGTGCGCGTGTGTGTGTGGGGATTGCTGGTGTTAGTGGTTTAAGCTGCAATTATACACGCGTAAAACTGTGATTTGTTTTGCAATGTCGCGGTGAGGATTAAAAGGTGTGTTGAGAGGTTTAAGTAGATGTATGATGTGTATGGTCAGACTGTACTTTTATGGTACAATGTGCGACTTTTGCGTATTAATTTATAAAGGTGTATGAACCGTAGTGATGGAAAATTTTAATACTATACGAGGAATGTATATTTCGATGCGCATTATGAAATCTTTACGGGCTCGTGAAAATTCCTTTCCTCGGTGGCTGTGTTAACGCGCGTGCGACTATACTTATTTTCCGAAGAACGACGACAGTGTCGCAATAAAAGTAATCCGCAGTGATGTCGTGATGTTTGGAAATAAAATGCTCGCAATGTATACCCGTTAACGTGGATAATACACTATTACGCACGCTGAAGCGAGACTCTTCGTACGAGTATATATATACATATATAGATATATATTTAACATTATATTCGTGCGATAAGAGAGCAGGCGTACGTTGGGTTCTGAAATTTTATTTTAAAGTGATATTTATTTGGGATATCGAGAATCTCTTCCCTCGTCCACGGTCCTTGATAATTAAATTTTTTTTTATAATAAAAAGCGGTGATTAAGCTATTGGGTGTTTAATAAAATTTTAAAAATGGTATATTCTCACGCGTCGAAAGTGCGGTAGATAACCGCGGTTAATCCGTTCGATAACGTGTAATTCACATTTTTTTGGTGTATATTATTTATCTCGCGTTGTACTAATAATATCAATAATTTATATGTCGACAGATTTTCCTGCTTTTTTTATTTTAACCGAGGATTTATCGGTCATTAAAGACCTACAATTTTACGTACAGTTCAATTAATCGTCAGTGATTCTGGCCGGGATAAAATTCCTATTTAATCCGTGAATTAGGTTGAAATTTCATTGCTTCATTAAAAAATCGGCACCTTTATCGCCGGCCTGTCAGGCGCAGTATCTCTCCTCCCTCGTCCCCTTCTATCTCTCTTTCTCTCACCCGGTATTTTCGATAACCTTTCATTGAAATTCTTCAGAGTAAATGCTCAACCATTAAAATCTCTCGATTGGCATGTTCTTTGTGGTTAAGCTACGCCTCGATAAATATAATAAATTTCATTAAAAAAAAAAAAAAATACCTCCAAGCAGTTCCTTAATCAACGTAATCTAACGAATTTCCAAAACCGCTATTATACGTGTAAATACTGCGTAGCAAATTGTTTTCACGATTCAACCACTAAAAGTTGAAGAACAAAAAAAATATCCTAATTTAGCGTTTTACTACCTCGAGTTCTGTAAGAGAGGCATACTACTCCTTTCTCTTTCTGCCTCTCCTCCCATCGACGTACATATAGGCAGGCAGCGAAGGACGGTGCACATTCGAAGCGCTTTATTCTCACTCGGGAAACAAACATTTTTACTGCAAGGTAAAGTAGCATGCCTCCTTCTCGTAGTGAAAATTTCTCTCTTACTCTCTAAAAAATTTAGAGAGAGAGTAGGAGAGTATGTACGCCGCTACGGGATTTCCTCGTAAAATGGTAAAACCGAAAATGGACAGGACCACCGCCGCCGCGAATTTACCCGCGCCCACATCCTCTGGATTTACATTTTCAGATATTCAATAGGCCAGGCGTCGGCAGCGGCGTCCTCTTGGAGCCCCATGTGTTTCCTCGGGGGGCTCGGAACCTATATAAGCAGACCTTCTCTCTCTCGCGCGCCGTTCAATTTCCGCTCTTTCTCCCTCCCTCTCTCTCTCTCTCTACGCTTTGCCGCACGCGTCTTATCTATTGCTTTCCTTCTGCCTCTGCTTTCCTTTTTAACCCTCTATTTTTCGCCAATGTGTCTCGCGCGTCTCTCTTCCGAAGCTGTCTTCCGTTTTTCCCCTCCCCTATCTCTCTCTCTTTCTAGCTGCGGTTTCGTTCTCGCCGATGTACATGCGACCGAGCACTTTTAGGATTTTGCTTTGCTCTCACCCTCTCTCTCTCTCTCTTCGCCATCTGGCTTTTGCCCTCTCTACCTTTCCTCTGTGCCTCTCATCCGCGTCGTGGCGCGGAGGGAAATTTTCCATTTTCACGGCGCTCGCGCTCTACGACACTCGAGTGGCGCGCGCGCGCACTAGCAAGACGACGACGACGACGACGACGAGACGGAAAATAATGAAAGTAGCCCGGGCTACTTTGCCGAGACGAGGAAAATAGTTGTAAGTGTGGAAAATTTTTTTCTTCCGCCCTCCCGCTGAGTTTGTGCTTGAGAAATGTGTTTTTTCATTAGTTTAAGCTTTTTTAATTACAGTAAAGGTAATAAGAAATTATTAACGACGCCTGTTGTTTTATAACATAGAGGGAATAATGAAATTTTTATTTGATTTTCTTTGTATATGTTTAAATAAAATTATTATGTAATAAAGGATTGTATTTATCTGAAATCCGATTGTATTTTCATTTTTTCAATATTTTGCATTTTCAACAAAAATTTTAAACGTATTTAAAAAAGTTTGGTATTATTATTCCGTTTTTTTTTGGTTTTTATATTAACAATATATGATCTTTAAAATTCTATAGCGATTTAACAGCATTTCAATGTATTTATTCGTATGAAATAAATATGTATTAACATATTTTCTGAACATTAAATTGGTCACTGAAAGTACACTGGATTAAAATATTTGTTATTCAATACTGAAAAAAGATAAAATAATTATTTTGTGAAAAGTCGTATAAAAATTTTTAAACTATTACAATCGTTTTGTAAAACTTAATTTCTCTTCCCGTTTGTTTTTCGAATAGGTTTTCTGATACAAAAAAAATGAATTAAATGTGTTTCAAAATATCAAAAATATAATTTTCCTATAAAATCATATTAATATAAATTAAAATAAAATAATCAATTTCGAGTTCTCGATCTATTATGAAAATAATAAACTTGGAAATTCTGTTAAATGACCATCCGATGTTTCAAAATTCGACAGCAATTTATTAAACTAATATTCCCTTTTGTACCTATCTAACTTCTACCAATGTAAACACAGTTGCAGACTGATAGATCATGTAAACAGAGATCATAACCCTGTGATTTTAACAGTTTGTAATGCGCAGTTGTTTTCTTAGTTTTTGATTATTTGCATTCGTAAGTAAATTTAGGAGTGGGAATTAAATTGATTGTATGTGAAGGTATATTTGAACAGTGTAATAATAATATGAGGATGAAAAGTGACTGCTTTGTTCAGAAAAGTAGCTCAGTTCAATATTGCAGGAACACTTATATGAAAATAAAATACTGTTATTTTGACCAAAAATATAAATCATTAAGATTTAGTTAAATGTTTGAACGAAAGAATAGTAATATTTATAATTCTAAATAACAGATTTTTTGTAATAACTTTTAGTAGAACCAATGCTGCTGGCATAAGGTTATATAAGTTTATCAAAATAAAGAAAAAGATATATTTTTTATCGACCGCAAGTACACATATTGAAAGTAATTAGTTTACTTTCACTTTCATCAAAATTGATTAACCGGTCTTCTCAAGTAATTACGCGCAACTTTAATTGTTTGAAATGCCACAGTTCTTCACAAAATGAATTTAGGTATTTATCTCTTTGTTATTTGAAATAACCTATACATATTTTTATTTCATGGTAATATTCGTTTTTTTCACGTAATTTTTAGCTCAAAAGCCACTAGGTATATAATACCACCTTAAGGATTATTTATAGAATATCCTCGCGTTTTTAATAGCGCAGTAGAGCCGCAGTACCATTAATGCAAAAATGTGCGAATACATTTTCATCAGAATTCGCAGGAATCTTTGTTTTCTCGGCAAACAGTGCGAGAATTTACCGAAACGATGCTTCAACATTTATCTCGTTGGGCGCGGCCCATTCTCCCCTCCCCCCCGCCTCCCCATAAAAAGCGGCATTAAAACAAAAACTTGTTTATTCAACGCAATCAAAACCCTTTTACAAGGGTGTTTCATTTGAAAATAAAATTTTCCCTTCCCTTCGTCTCGCTCTTTCCCTTTATAGTATAAGCAAGGAAAAGGGAAAACTTGAAGCTTGCATTTCCGGTGGTAAAATTTTGCGGGTAGAAGTACGAGAAAGCAGCTACTATAGTCGATGGGTGCGACCACCACGAGAGGAAAAGTGCAAAGCAAAAAGAAGAGAGGGAGAGAGAACGGGACACATGACCCGGTATATATGCGAGCTTCCGGATATAAAGGCTGCACACGTTGGAATCTCAATTTCCGCAAATCCGATTAAAATAAAGAACGCTAGACTGTAGCCGCCACAGCGTCGCCGGTGTGTGGTGCTTTAAGCACCTTTCTCACGGCTCTCTGCGCATATGCAGAGAAGATAAAAAAAAACAACTTCGGTACCTTGCATATATATATGTTGAAGCTCTCCCTCCCTACGTAGTTGCATGGTTCGTTGCGATTTTTAATCCGATCGAATGTACACGACGTGCCGTTTGCGTGCTCTTGCGTGTAGTGTATATATA
>JAWWEQ010000045.1:25442568-25453572 GCA_035583055.1 Torymus tubicola | reverse complement strand
GTGCGTCAGTGAATATTTTATACGCTTAATATTAATGCTTTTCTGCTTTCGCGCAAAAGTATGCAAATTAAGAATTAATATACCTACATGTATTTAAATGTTGGATATATGAGAATATTTAAAAATAGGTATAATATACTCGAAAAAATCATACATATAAATACAATTTTTTTCGCAGCAGTTGAGATTATTAATTTGAACAACATGTTAACCTTAGACAGCACGAAGTACGAGTACGAATGAACAAACCAAGACATCATAACCCAGAATCTTCAACGTTAGTGTAAAACATAGCTTAGAATAGAGATTCGTCCATATATATATCGAGTAAAGTCCAAAAGACGATACACTATAGGCCTCTATAGCCGTAGGTAGGTATATATAAAGCTGAGGATAGGTGAGGTGGAGGGGGGGTCTTCCTCCGCTGCAATCGCACGTTCGTTAATGGGTATTCATCGGTTTAACGGATGATGAATTTAACGCGGCCCGGCGCAACGCGCGAGAGAGAACCAAGCGAGCTCCGTTGCGCGATCACGGAATCGACGCCTGGCGCATTAGCCTCTGTCGGTCTGCAGCCGGTGGCAGCGGCAGAGGATGACGGGAGAGAGAGAGAGAGAGAGAGAGAGGAGACACGAGAGCGGTAATACACATCGGCCCGAGCGAAATGGCCCCAGAGAGAGAGAGTGAGAGAGAGAGGAAGCAAGAGCTAATCGATAAATCGATGCGCAACGGATGGATGGATATGCGCACAGCTAGCGAGCGCGCTCGATTCCCGTGCTTGGATATATGCAAAATTCAGTGTGCTGCGCCCCCCGGCCAACTTGAAGAGCAGCGACTCCTTGCGCGAACGTTGCCTGCGGAATGGCGTAGTTTAATTTCTGAAGGGTAAGAGAGGGAGGGAGAGAGAAGGGAGTAGAGAAGAGCGAAGGAACTGGGTGTGGACGAGAGGAGTGAAATTAGGGTTGAGTGCTGCTGCTGCTGCTACTGCTACTGCTGATGCTTTGGATGCGCAGCCCTTCGACCGGGATATCGAGAGTGGATTTTGCCTGCCCCCGAAATGTGTCACAAAGGGAAACCTTGATCGAGTGGAGGAGGAAAAGAGAGAGAGAGAAAAGAGGAGAAGAACATCTTGAGGATGATTTTGAGGACATATTCAAAACTGTTTTTCGTGTTACACGCTCGGTTTCTTTCTGTGTGCGTATACTTATTGATCGTACATGTTCCACTTAGGTGATATACTTTTGTGCAAGACGTTTTTTTAAAAGTTTATTTGCAAATGTGGGACAGCGAGGGTCTTTTTCAAAATGTAAATTATAAGAAAATTTTTTACGAGGTTAATATTGTAAAGTAGAAAACGTTTATTTAAGGTTTGGAAGTTTTAACAGAAAAGACTATAGTATGTTAGAAATACTTTGGTAAAATAAGTTTTTCGATATTTTTAGTTGTTTAATTTTAATATATATATAGGCGTTACAATTACTCGTGAACGAACTATTTCTTCTCAATATTTGAAGTTCGAATAACGAAATTTAATTAAAAATCACGTACGAAGTAAATTAAACTACGGCTTGTTAATCATTCATTTCCATTTATTAAATAATTCTGTGTAAAGTTATATTTTATGTATTTAATCTTTTTTAACTTTTTGAAGATGGTTTGAATTGGTAAAAGAAATATGGTTTTCATTTCCGAAAAAGATTCAGTACAGAGACTATACAAGTGCTGGGAAAACATACTCTTCCATCGATTTAAAAATTTTTTCCTAGATACGCGGTCATTCGTCCGATATGTTCGTCCAAAAAAATTCTTTGGGTGTAGTTTAAATATCAATGATGAAAATGTAAAAATTAATTTACTTTTCTACAAAATTTATGATAATTTGATTTATTTTATTATAAAATTGATCATTCATAAAATCCGAAAGTTTTAGTTGCATCATTGAATAAATCGAATCGCTTTTCAAAGTTTTGAATTCTAACTTTAGAATAGTACTTGTAAGTATCGAAATACCGAAGCGAAAAATTGCAATTTTTCAGATATTGGAATATCGAAGAAATATACAAGCGCTTGAAAATATTCTAGAATTTTATGTTTTAACTGGTACATCGAACTCGTAAATGTTGGAATAAATTGTTTTCCCGATAATGCATTATACACGGTACAATTAAAAACAAAAGTTTTCTTCGTGAAAAAAAAAATGTATTATAAACTATCACAGCAAAATCATCGAATTATATCTTCCGACCCGTGAAATATCGTTAATATTGAAAATCCTATATGCATGGATTGAATGAAAAAAATTTCATTAAAAAGATAATTGTTATTTCGAATGATCGTATATTGAATTGGTTCAATTACTTCATTCTATATAACAAATTAATTCAATAGCAATTTAACTAAAAAATCTACATAAACCCACAGAACTTCGATAACCCATTACAACGAAATAATTCATGAAATCAAGGGCAACATTCTTCTCAGTGTATATATATCCACGGAAGAATAGATATATACTTCGTTAATTTTCACAGACCTTTACACAAGCCTTAACATCAGCTATATTCCGTTGAGCTACACAGCTCCGCACAAGCGCAAATATTATATAGACAACGACATATATCTATAAAACTCACCCATAGCAGGAGCATAGATGTTAAGGTAGAGGCAGTCCTCGCTCTGATTGCGCAGATGCGGCAGTATCCTCTTCAGGTACTCGAGCCGGCCCCTGGGCATGCGCTCGAGCGCCTCCTGCTCGTTTGAGACGACTGGCAACCTCTGCGGGCACACCGGACCCAGCTTCTCTGCCAATCTGGAATTCATTCCGCGCACACATACATATACATATATAGATATAGATATATTCCAATTCTCTTATACTACTCCCTCACGTGCTTGACATATCGGCGAGGAGAGAGAAAGCTAACGACCGTTACGTTCAGCTTTTGTTTCGGGAAAGAGGAGAGGAGAAGATAGAAGGGGGAAGACCAAGTTTCCTTCTAATGCGCGAGAGTTATGCGACTAACTGATGCGCTCGTCGCGACTTCGTCCGGAATTCCGTTCTGATTGGATCCGAGAGTCCAGTTACTGCTCTACCCGCGTTCGTTGAGCTGGAAAAGTGGTAGAAGGCGAAGCAAGAGGGGTAGAACGGTATCCTATATTATTGAGTCAATTGACTATATACGAAGCTCTAGCAAAATATTTTTGTCTCCCGATCGTCGCGTTATTTGCTCATTGTTGAGATTCCTTTTTTATAGTAGCGGGAAATAGCCGTATTGAAGAAAAAAACATTTCTTTTTTCCGCAGCTCACCGTGATAAATCTGAATTATGTAAACGCTCGGTATACCGTGAAATCTGCTGTTTTATATACTTCTTTTTTTTTTTTATGAATAATGTAATTTATTATTTTGGTGGTTCACTTATTCCGCAGGGAAAATGAAAATATATTGTTATTTTACCGGGAATATTTATTAAATTTCTCAAACTTTATTAACCAGGTATATATGTGTATAGCAGAATTTCGAAAGTATATATACACGCACGTAAATGGAGGTTCGCATATATAAGCTTTTTCAAACAAACCGCTTTTCGCTGCGGCCTTTTATATCTCGTTGAATTATCAAACGCAGCTCTCGGCGAGTGCTTTCATGCCTAAATTATTAAATCGTCCGAAGAAAATGCGGTAACTCGCGAACCACGTTCAAAAAAAAAAAATTTCCTCCTCCCCTCCCCCACGTCATAAAAGCCATTAAAACATTTTCAACGGACGGCACTCAAAACCACATCCCATTGCCGTTTTGTTAAGCTCGCGCGTCGCTTGCCATTAGTCGCGATTTAGCGCATTATACAATTTCGTGCGACTATACTGGCGAAACATAACTCATCTCTCGTCCGTGCGCGTAGAAAAGTCAGCAGGGGGAAGAGGAGGAGGAGCAATTAAAAAAACATCCGGAAACGTCTAATGAATTCTTAAGCATTTTTCCAACCCCTCCTATATATATGCGCGCGCGGGCACGTGGGTTGGGTATACGTGGCATTAAAAATGAGTTATACTGCCACATTCACTCAAGGGGACCAGCCTTGAAATCTCAAGCTACTTTCGCGTGTATGTATATATATATATATATATGGGTGCACGCGGGCACATGACTATGTTCCTTGGAAAAATTTACTTTCACCATCAATAACTTGCCTTGGTCCCTTTTTTCACGGGGCTTTTAAAGGGGAAAGACGGGGGATGAAGAAGAAGAGGACGACGAGAAAGAGAGAGAGAGAGAGGAAAAAAAAGTGTTCCAAGGCGACCTTGCGGCTGCCGCGAGGAAAGTAGAGGCAAAAAAATGGAAGGGAGAGAATAAGAGAGAGAGAGAGAGAGAGAGAGAAAGCTCTGTATGATTAATGACTCACTTGTTTCCTTCCCAGGGGCTTAACGCCCGGGTCGGCGAGAAGCGATTGCCGCCGGTTGGCGGTGTCGCGTACGGTACCCCGAGGTACACGTCGATCGGCTTCAGGTTCCTTGAGTTCTCGAACGACATCACGAGGCCCTGGATCTTGCCGTACCTGTGGAAGAAGAGAAGAAAAAAAGCCATCGGTAGAGGTGAGAAGATTGCCCAGCACTGATTGGCTTTGTTAATCGATCGCGCGAGCCACTTTTTTTTTCTCTACAGAAGCCTTTCTTTCGTGGATGACAGGTCAATTTGTTTCTTTGTCGAATGACATTCTCGTGGACGACAGAGGTAACTATCTTGATTTATAAACTTTACGAGCGGCGGAGTCGAGTGGCTTTTACAACATGGGTACGCGATTTATATACATATATATTCTGTACGTATTTTTATGCGGATTTACGGTCGTATTTTGAGTAAGTCTATAAATAATACATGAGATAAAAGAGGGATAAGCATTTTCGCGAATTCGAAAAATGTTGTATTTAAAATTTCGCATAAGGTTTTAAGACAAAATAAATCAAAGTTGAAAGAACCGCGGTTAGAGACGAAATCTCGTTACTCGAGAGAATTTATTTATATAAGAAAATATTAAAACGCTTTTATTTCATTTTCCAGTTGGATTTTAAATCATTTTCTTTTGATGTCGCGAAAAGTGAGAGAGAGAGAACGCAAGCGTTTGTATTCTAGCAGCAATGCTTTCTCTATAAATTCTCCGAGGAAAGTGTCACCCCTTTCGGTGATGTATTTTAATCAGTCTCTAGGGGCATTTTATTCTACTAAATGGTGACGTTTCACAATTTACAGTTTAATCCCCCATAGTGGAAATCGAGATTTGTGGCAACTGCAGCAGATTCTATGACTAAATGTGAATTTCAAACGTTGGCTGATAAGCATTTCGGAATTTTAATCTTTTTTTATATATTTTTAAGCAAAACTCTTTACTCTTAGCCAGTTTCATTTTGAAAAAGTTACAAAAACTACAAATGGCTACTTTTCTTTAAATTTATAATATTAATAATAAATTCATTATTTGCTGCATAGTTCTGTACTCTACATTTAATTTTTTTTTTTTTAATTCAAATCGATAGTACGATAATTTTTGCCACTTATTTAGCAACAATCCGCTGAGTTATACAAAATTCCGGTGTTACCCTACAAGAAAGACCATTCCTGATGTAAAATTCGCGAGAACGGCACAGCGAACCACGCCGCGAGCAAGTACCCCGAGAAAAGTTTGAAAGCAAATAAAGGGGGGTAACTAGCGAGAGGCTATATACATGCGAAGAAAGAGCGGGTTTGCACGTACCTCGTCTGTACGATGCGGGGATTGAGCTTGGTCTTAGTGGCGAGCGCCAGGGTATTCCTAGGCGCCGCGAGGAGTGCCGCTAGCAGTCCAATGGCCAGTAATCCGAGCAGCGGCAACGGCGCCCGCAGCGTCGTCGTCGGCTCCATCATCCTGAGGGCGCCGGTAGCCGCGCCCCCTCCTCCTTGGCCTGTTCCTCCAGCTCCCCCACCTTTTCCTCCTCCCCCTCCTCCTCCTCCTCCCCACCGTCCTCCTCTGCCTCGTGCTCCACTTCTCCTCCTGGCTCGGCCGAGGCCCGCGGGGACGGCGCCACTCTTCCCGTCCTCCGCCGCCAAGGCTGACCTGAGCTACGCCGGCCGCTCGCAGCCAAACTTGCTAGCCCACTCCCTCATGCGTGCCTTCTCTACTACACCCACACCGATATATATATATAGATTCGTTAGATATACACAAACACACAGACACAAGAGTACGCGCACATACACACTGGACACTAGTAGTAGTAGTAGTAGACTCCCGCTCGCCAATTAAATATCGTGGCGAAAAATATCCTCTCGCTCTTCGTTCTGAGGCTGCTGCTCCCTCTCTACTTCGCTTCCTTACGCTTCGCTGGTTTTCTATTTCTCCACTCGGCTCTCGCGCACTCGAGAATGTCTTATCCGTTCGTTAATCCAATTAAGGCGCTGCTGTAGCATCTCGTCCCTTGGAAGACGAGTGGAGAGTCGAGGTAGTTCTCTCTCTCTCTCTTGCCTCGATCTATCCTTAGATTTTTCGCCTCACGACGCGCCAGCTGAGCGGTTCCAGTCTCGCTGCTTCTGCTTGCTCTCGCTGCCAATTCCTGAAACAGCCACGAAGCAGAGAAAAAGAAGTTGGTATTTCATTAGTGCGTCGGAGTGTGTCTTAGTGGCTAAGGGATAGGGGGGTGGAAGAAGAAAGAGAGAGAGAGAGAGAGAGAGAGAGGGGGAGTAGAAAGCGAGACGCTTTATTTCGGATTTGCTTCAATTAAGCACAACGCGCGTCGTTTAACCCAGGATTGCCTCTGTAGGTGCTTGTTCGAGAGTTTGGCGTTTTCATTTTTTTTTTCAACCATCCCCACTCTCCCTCTCTCTCTCTCTCTCTTCTTTTATTCAGCTTTCTTTTTTTGTGCAGCAATAGCGGGGCTAAATCGACTGAGATTTTTAAGTCGGGGATCCCACCTACTTAGAACTTAATCTTTTGACGGCACAGATAGTAGTTTGCGGTAATTGTGCTCGATTGTTCATTTGAAATGAATTTAATGCTCTTTATTTTGATGCCTTGATAATTCTCGAGTCATTCTATTTTGAAGCGATTCAACTTTTTTTTTGTTCTTCAACTACGATTTGGAATGAAAATTCAAACACTAAAGAACAGTCATTTGCATGAGATGTAAATAGTTGAAACGTATGAATGTTACGTATGTAAATTCGAGCGATTTATATTTAATTTATATTAAAGTGAAAGTGGCAGAGAGACAGAAAAATCTTATTCAAATTACCGTGAAAAAAATGCTAAGCTTATTTAGTATATACGTGTATGTATATGTGTATATACAGCGCTGGAGTATAAAGTTTGCACGCAAGCTCCGCGATAAAACTTGACAGTTCGGAAAGTTAATATCTTGATGCACTTTAAAAAAGAATTCTCGAGCTTTCAAATCGAATTTTTTTATACATCATGTCGTACCCCGTGAAGGTTTTGGAAAACTTTTGATCGTCGATATATGATATAAAACAAGGAAACTTGCGTAAAACATGGTTCTTATGGGATTAAGGTAATTTTTACGCTACTTAGACGATTGGGGATTCAATGTTTTTATTTATTTATTTTTTTTAATATAGGTTCATCAATTTAAAATACTCGTATAAATAGGTAGTGTTTGTGATTTTGATAGCATTCAATTGTGCATTCTTATCATAAAATACTACTGTTAATTATATTTTTCTTTTTTTATGTGTATTTAAGATTATTGTTAGATTTGTCAATAGTAAATTCTTAAACGATCAACACACTTAAATATAAATGCATAACTCTGTGTTTTAAAATATTTTTATATTTTAAATATCGAGGAGATTGAAAAGACTTTAAGGAAGTTAAAAAAAAAGATTTTTTAATTTCCAAAGATATTTTTAATTTAATTTTGACTTATTACTTAAGTCAAACTGAAGTGAAAATTAAGATTAGCTGTTGTCTAAAACAACTAAAAGTGTACATATTTTATAAAGAAAAATCATGATAATATTTAATGACCAGAATTATGTTTCAAAATTTTTAACACAATGCTTTTTTGTATATTAGATTATATAACTTAATGATTATCAATTTTGAAAGATTTTATTCAGGCGCTAATTGTAGTACGAGGCGGAAGAAGAAAGTTTCAACTCGTTCCTTAACCTGTTGACTGCAGAGTAAAAAAAACGAGGATTGAAGTTCTAAGTACTTTAATTCAAAATGCTATAGTTGCGAAGTAAGTAGCACCGACGTCTTTCATAAACTACATAATTAAAAAAATGAACAAACAAATCGTGATCAAATTAGTTGAGTAGCTTATTAGTGTTGCATGAGCAATGTAAAAAGCTATATTGGCAGACTTTTATTTTATTGAATATTCATGAGCATGTTTGTATTATATAACCAAATTCAGCAGTAACATAGAAGATTTGGCATAGCTCAGGATTAGCAGAAGTTGGAGTAAATGTTTACTTCACGGTATATGGAATCGCTTCATGCCTCGCGTATTGAACATGTATAAGTTCACATTTATTTTTGACTTACATGCAACTAAATACATTTTAATATCGTTAAACAACTATAATAAATACATTTTTTTAGGTTATTTAATATATCATTTATCTAGGCGTTTTCAAGTTTTATTTTATAATTACATAACTGCAAAACTGATATTCTTGCTGTTAAAATCAGCACTAACGTCACACTACTTGGAAACGTCAAAGTATAACCCCTACCATTCACCACCCAGTGAAAATAAATATATCGTGTATATATAGATACGTTTCATTCGAATGAATTGAAAATTAAAAAATTTCATCAGCAAATCAAGTAGTCGAAACTACATCATTTAAATATAATATTAAACTTAACTCAAATATTAAATGTACCCTGCGGAACTCTAAAATTAATTAACATCTTATGAGAAAAGTTTAAAGAGGCTTCCTTGCACAGATATTCTTCAACTATGAAGTTGAAATCAATTTCTCCGCGACTACTCTTAATTAATGTAAGTGATATATCTCTCTTCATTACAAAACTTGACCGAAAGCTCTTTTCAGCGTTTCCCCTCATTATACATAACTCATTCCTTTCCTCTGCTTCTCATCTATACACACCAAAGAATCTTTCCCTATCGATGCGCATTTAATGAGGCGCAGAACGACACACACACACAAGGAAAAAGCTACCCTCGTATCGTCCCTTTCTCCCTTCGCAACGTTATTTCGTATATAGTTCTCTCTCTCTTCTGCAAATACATACAGCGAGTGCATAACGAGGATCGTTTGCCATGCAGAAAAGGGTGCAGAACTCAAAGAAGCCTTTTCACTGTCGCGCCTCTGCTACTCGTACATATATATATACATATACGCGAGTATATAAACAGGCTGCAGCTATACGTTGCTGTTATACACATGCCTCTGCGCGCAGGGACAAGACACTTGGCAACTACTGTATATACTGTATATATACGTGTGCGTGTCTGTGTACGTGTGTGTGTGTGTGCCGTTGACGAGCGACGGTTGTTCGCGCCCTCGGTGTATGTGTATATATATACTCTGTATTTACCCTACCGCGTGTGAGAAAAGTTCTCGTACACGAGGGAGAATTAACGTAACAAAGTTTAAATTGGCGTCGCGGATATAATAATTAACGATGATATCAATGTTTATTTCCAATGGTCCGATTATTTGTCTAATTTTACAATAACTAGCTCAATGTATTATAGAACGCGAATACGACATAGTAATATTGCAGCAGCAGTAGCAGCAGCAGTAGCAGCAGCTCAGTGCTTCGTCATGCAGATAAATATTCGTATAATAGTTAGTAATTCACCGTTAAACCAACTGTTGTTAATATCAAACATTCATGACATCAATTTATGGCTTGTCACGTTGAATATGTCACTCTCATCGCTATAGTTGGGTGTAATTATGGACGTAGGCCTCTCTCTCTCTCTGACTCGTAATTGGGACCCTTAAAAATTCTTCCCCGGAATTGATTGTTGGACGCGGCGAATCTAGTTTACATAATTACACCTACTACCGTAGTTCGACAGATTTAGATCGATCACTTTGATTTGCACTATTCCGGTCTTCCTGCTATAGATTATTCGTAATTTCAGTGTTTCATCATATGTATATACCGAACTAACATAAAGAACAATTATAAGAATAGAATATATACTACCGAACGCAAACTCAATATTATTATTCCATTTTCTACCCACTTCCTATTGAATTCCACGTATAATAATTCACCCACACGACGATATGTTCGCGTGGTACTTTCACTCACCCCTTATTCTGAGCGTATAGGGAGAGTAATAAAAAAAAGAGGGAGAAAAACCGCCGTAATAACGTAGACGTTTATCCATATCGTCGGGAGACTCGACGGGAGGCCAGTAGCAACGTTGGCGTATATTTACCTATGTAAATGCCCTCACGTACGTGCCTCGGCATCCCTATAGAGCGTGCGAGCGAGTTATTTAGTATATAGCGTGTGTGTATAGGTGAGTGTGTGTGTACGCACGCGAAGGCTTTAATAACGAACACGCAACCATATATATGTATATATACACACACATACAGCGTATAAGAGTGTCGTCTGCAGAGGAAGCCCACGACGTCGACGTCGGCTATGTTTGGTCTAATGAGCCGCGAACTGTGCGCAAGAATCTACCTGGCGCGTATAGCTGCTGCATGCTTGTTACGTGCGCGCGCGCGCGCGCGAAAAAATAGACTTACAAAGTGTCATCGTCGTGTCGAGACACTCTGTACTCTACGGGTTGTTGTTGTTGTTGTTACTATGCCCTACGTTTTTTCGATTTTCCACGGTGGTCGGTGGTCTCGCTGCTTCTACTATCTCTATTTTTACGTCGAGTAGATGGCGAAGAGGTGCTTCTTCTTCTTCTTCTTTCGTTAGACCCTTTTTCCGAGATAACGATATCCGGTATATATATATATATATATATATATATATATATATATATATATATATATATACAAAGA
>JAWWEQ010000045.1:25279967-25442468 GCA_035583055.1 Torymus tubicola | reverse complement strand
GCTTCCTACCTACTATATAGTCACATAGATGATCAGGTCAAGTGTCAACGGTATCGCGAGGCTTAATTGAGTTGATGCAATATATAATATAGATATATATTTTAAGCTATAGAATGGAAGAGAGTTAATCGGTTTCTGTGGGTAGATATATAACGGTTACGAAGCATCTTGTATAGGAATATAGATGTGTCAGAGTGAGATTTATGGATTGTAAAAATATTATGAATTTCAGTTTGATAAGGTTGCACGCATCAACTTCGTAAAAATATAGGTCAAAGTTGGCTGGAGAGAAGAAGAAGAAGAAGAAGGGGAAAAACATCATTGTCGAATTATAAACTTTGATCCCTAAATCCCAGGCATCGGAAAACTTGTGCGCTTATATATATCTCGGACAGCTGTTGCTCTGAGGGGGTGGCTCTATCAAAGTACCGTTGGGATTGGATTTTGATTGAAACCGTATTCCTAATACATTGTCAGACGATAAACTCGTAACTTGTTTGGGTTCCAAAGTGAGAAAGATTATTATTTTTGACGAATACACGTTGGATATATGAGAGAGTTCGTCGTGTTTTTAATGTTACTATATACGTTGTAGCTATACGTGAGATGCGTATACTACTTCCCTGAGTATATTAACCTGACCCAGTATTTCGTAGTAGGGTGCTTGTCAGTGCTTATAACCGTGTTTATGCTCACTCAATGACCCAAGAATAATTTTCCAGGATAAGCTTATACATTTTCTGCTGCAAATATTTACCGCAGAGTGGAGGTTTTGATTGGCAGCGTTATACATATTTCATTGGTATTAATGATATTAGGATGGTTGGAATGAAATTGCAATATTTTGGCCTAGTCACAAATGAATAAATGAATAATATTAATATTATGAATTAGAGCAATATTGTAGTTTTGACCTCGTTTCATGGACGAATAATAATCGACTTTATGTAATAAGAAATCATTACTTGTTTTATATTAATAGCTTTTTGTCTATAAATACGATTCTTTGTAGTTTTCTTAGCGAGTTTAAGTTTTACATATTTTAAAATGAAAATTAATAAATAGGAAAAATCTGGAAATTCTCAAGTAAGCTTCATCTCTTAGAGATAATGAAGAAGAAATATATTTACCTTAAGAATCGGTCTACAAAAAGCAAAAAATACGTTGCAGAATTAAAACAAACACCAAAACCAAGAAAACAGTTTATAGATGATTAATGAAGAATTATTGAAGAACTTGTTTTCTACAATAGACAAATTGATTTCTAATAACTAAATATGTGGCTTTTGTATTTAAAAAAACCTAAATTTGTGGAATTTACTATTATAATAAAAATATTGGAAATGAGATTATCACAGTAACGCAAATGATTGAATAACCGTGAGTTTCGAAACAACTAGCACTCGATAAATGTCTAGTTTATGCGTGAACGTTTTGAATATGTATTTATATATCCGTGTTCACTTCATGCTCGATTAATGTTTATTTACGAGGGCAGGATAAAGGAAGCAAGAGATGCGTGGAAAATTATTGCATTATTCCATTGCATCAATCTGACAAAAAGCGCGCCAGTATAAAGTTTCGTTTAAGCCGCAATAAAATGGAAGCTTTTGAAACGAATTTATATCGCTAGAGTCTTTATGTAGTTTGAAAATGCTTATACAAAATACATAATTATATACTTTTTTTAAACAGAAACAAAAAAAACCATTATTTCAAGTGAGAATATCTAGGTAGCTCACTTTAGCAAAATTCATTAATGAAAAACGAGTAAACAAAAAGCTTATACTATTCCAGGCAAGACCTGCTCTCTATGCACACATCTAAATCCTAAAAATACGCTAGCTTTCTCCCTCTCTCTCTCTCTCTCTTCGTTCTTAAGCTCTCTCGGATTTAAAAAAAAGAAGAAGAGAATAAAAGAGAAAAGAGAAAAGCGAAAACCAAAAGAGTGAGACTGAGCCGCAAAAGAGTGGGCACGCAGATATATATATATATACATATATATATATATATATATATAGAAGGGGTCGAGGGTCGCCAGGGGGTCGAGTGCGGAAACCTCGTCACGGAGGCTCGAGCGCTGCTCTTGCACAGGTATATACACCTACACCTACATACCAAGTCATCCACCTATACATACATACATACATACATACACTTCATCCCTAGCATCGTAAATCCGTCCGCCCTATAAGTCATACGTGCACCGCGTGTATAATGCACGCGTGTCCGAGTTCATTAATCGTCGTATCGCACGCGCGGCGTATACTATACGACGACGACGCGTAGGCGCTCTCTCTCTCTCTCGGCCGCTTCATTAATCGGCGGCCCGTGTGGGCGAGCGCGATTATTGGAAACCGAGCGTAACAAGCAGCAAGCGAGCGAGCGAGCGAGCGAGCGCAAATGCTTATTGCGCGCAATTACGCAAAGTTATGCTGATGCTATGTCAGCCTGACGAGCGCGTAGTACCAGTGCCGCGTGCAGAGAGGCGCGGCTAGAGAGAGAGAGGAGGTGGAGGAGGAGGAGAAGGACCAAACTGAGTGTGTGTATGTGTGTGTGTATATAGGGATAGTAGAAGGGATAGAAGTGGGTGTGTGCATATGTGTACGTAGCGTAAACTACTGTAGACGCGCCGATGATTTTCGGTAACGGTCTTGACCAACAGCAGTTGCTGTGTATCGTTAAAGAAAAAGGTTTATATGAGGGGAGGAGAGGTAGACTACTGCGATTTAGCAACCTGCTTTCTCTCTCTCGTTTGGTTTGAATATACGCGTAAAGTAAATATAGTAGTATACGGATACTCGTAACAACAATAAGCAACGTGGCTGAATAATAAGCTAACGGTGAACTTTAGCATAGTTGCATGATGAAACTGAACCATATACAGAATAAATCTGCAGGTATATGCACACGATTGCTTTGAAATTACTCGAGATGCTCGTTTCTTTGGATCAACTGGGTATACGAGTATATACGGTTTCGTCTAAGCACGGTTCGGTGTGTGCCAAGCACGAGCCGAGTAATCAAGTTGATACCAGGGACAATGGCTGCGAGGTAGAGGGAATGAGCGTGACTCGCGACGTGGTATCGTGGAATTTATACTTGAGTTTCTGAGTTACAAAGAAAGGGTCTTGCCTTTTCTGTGTCAACGTGAGTGTCAAAAGCTGACTTTCTCTGTACGACAATGCAAAGGTTTGTATATACATATATAGGAAAATGTCATTTTTACGTGGATTGGCTTCTGTATAACGTCATTTGTGCTTGAACTAGTTTCGAGATTTGACATTCCTGTAAGTTGGGTGGGAATACAATTCTTTCTTCTCCAACAATAGCCATGGGAATTTCGAAGAAATTGAGAACACAAGGTTTTTATCCAAGAGAAACAAATGAACTGCTGACGTTGTCATTAATATGGAATAAAAGAATTGATCCTTTATTTCGTATTATATTGATTGAAGTGATATGCAATCGAACCTTTATTGAAAACATTTCAAAAATATTGATGTTTGTAAATTAGTATTCTAGGAAAAGCTGCATGGAATTTGTTGATTTTCAACTCGAACGTTCAAAGAAATGTATTATTATTACGTAAGTATGTTATGACAATAGAACCGGAAATATTTCAAATGAAAATTATATAGTATACCAACAAAAAAAATATGTCGAATGTAGATATAGAGTTTTTATAATATACACCTCATAACAGCGACATCACGTATCTCTTAAAATATTACCAAGCAAGTATGAAAGCACCACTATGTATACGATCAATGTAACCATTATACGTGTCTTCGCTCTTATCATATACCGCAACATTAAAAACACCCCGTTCCCCGTGTAAAAAAAAACTATATAGCGGTCGAGAGCCTGGCGCAATACAATAAACCGTTATCGGAAAGGAAGCAAATTTCAGCGCATCGAAGCCGCGTAATCACACCCAATTTCATTGTAATGACGACAGTGTAGAAGCTCATAAAATGCCGTGAGCAAGAGAGAGAGAGAGAGAGAGAGAGAGGGGGAGTGGGAGCACGTTCCCTTCGAAAATCAATTTCTGAGTATCGCGCACTGGCTGGCTGGTGCTGACCTCAAGACACAATATGGACCAGCACACGTTGAAGCACACACAGCCTGTATCGAATTGCAGTATTGGAAAGTGGCTTGAGGGCTTCTGTGTGTGTATGTGTGTATGCTGGTGGCACACACATGCGGTGTGCAACTCCTTTTCTCTTGTCGCCCGTGCACAATGCGTTATATATAGATATTTGTAAAGGAGAAAGGGAGCAAAAACGTAAGAAGACACGCTGGGCTTTCATCGCGCGGACTGATAAGAAATTCTCCGACGGGTTAGCTTTCGTTATACGACGAGCCTCTGACGAGGTTTTGATACGCGGACGTGTGCGTATATATATATTTTCCGGCCAGTTTCTTGCTTGACTGCTGGGTGTTATTGATGAGTTATCGATGAAGCGTTGTATAATAGGATTGTACTTATAGAGATGACGGTATAATAAAAGTTTGAAAATATCTATATATATATATAAATATTTCAAATCGATGCGCGTTTTGCAATATATATATATATATATATATATATATATATATATATAACGAGGATAAATGCTTATTAGAGCATTATTGATTAGGCTTCAGGCACACATTACTAATTAACGCTTGATGTGTAGGCATTCAGCGCGTCTGGTTGCACCCAAACGATTCATACCATTCATGTGTTTGCAATTTGCCTGGTTTAAAGGATCATTCTCCCATATACAATGAGTATATACTGTATACTACATGTGCACGAGCGCATAATAATTTTCCCTCAAAACGTATATACCACGAATTAGAATATTATTTCCTTATTACGTAAAATTATCCGTATATCGTTTTAAATCATGCTAATTTCATTATCTTAAGGAGAACAGTAGAAAACTTATTAAATTTTTTTTCTTCACCCTTGTCGCTACGAATTACAACTGAAATCCAGTTAGTCCGAGATCTTTCGCTCCTCCTCCTCCTCGTTGGTCTCACCGCGCCGCCAGAAAATCGTAAACATATCAAGAGATTCACAAAGAAGCCAGAGAGAACAGCAGGAGAGACAGAGAGTTCCCTAGAGGTAGAGAGAAGTCCCTAGGTACAACCTCTCGCGCCCACGAATAATTAGCCGAATCAACTTGACTGAAAAAGTGCCATTCGCAGAAACAAGCGCGGCTCGTGGAATGAAAGGCCACCTTCTCCTACCTTCGCCCGACCCTTGATTTTTCCTCTGTGGCTTTTCTTCTTCTCCAGCTCTTTCTCTTTCTCTCTCTCTCTTTTTTTTCTTTTTCCTCAACGGACTCCATTATTTAACCTGCTTTGTGGACGAGAAAACACTAGGGGCCGCCGCTGCCGCGTGCTTTAAGGTCGCGCCCTGAGAAAAGACACACTACTCTCGAGTGATGGTATATATAGCGAGCGTGGATGGGAAAGAAAGAGTGAGAGCTGGTCGAAAAAAAAAATGAAATCTACGTGTGGTAATGCGAATCTCGATAAGAAATGATGTATAGGTACTGAAAAGGAGAAGGAGAGCGAGATGGTGTGGCAGAAAGAGGCTCACTTTTCAAGTCGTTGCCGAACGAACGAATCATTAGCGACTGAGGTCATTAGTTCTTTCCTACCTATATATATATATATATATATATGTACTTCGTTCTCTCTATCTGGTCGATTCGTTAGTGCACTCTATATATTTCAATATTCCTTCTATTCCTTTTCTCCATTATATCCCATTAAGTATCACATTAATACTTCTATGCACCGATATATACAAGTGTTTTACAGCTTCATTTGCTTAAGTCTTCGTTCGCTTTATCTTGGTCTTTTTCAAGTCAACTTAATCTCTAACGATGCATAAATTTTCTATAAATATAGATAATAGTAGATGTAAAAAGAAAAAAAAACTATTCATGTAAAGAAAAAAAAGACACGTAACAATTTTTATTTACAGCGTTCATTTATTTCTCATACAATGCGAGGAAAAATCGAGATTCCCTTTCATACAAAATTTTATTTATACTCTACACACTGCAGAATTGAATAGTCTTAAAAAGAAAACTCGGAGAACCTAAAAATATAAAGAAGCGCGGTGGTGGTGGTGGTAGTGGTAGTGGTGGTGGCGGCGGTGGCCGTGGTCATTAGTTCTTTCTATCTCACTTTTGTTCTGCATTTAAATATTCCTTTTTCTACTAAAAATGTTCTTTCTTTTTCAAGTTCCTTCCGCCTCTTCATTCTCTCCTTTATATATTCGTCCGGCATTATTTCTCACTCTTTTATCGCGTAGTTTGTTAAGGTCACTATTTTTTCTTGATTTTAGACCTTAAAATATACGTGATAAAAATTAGAACAACGTAGTTAGGATAATTCTGATATGCGGTTTTAACTCGTGTGTGTGTGTGTTCGAATATGTACAGCAAAACTTGAGAATATTAAGTGCAATTATTCATCTACAGCTTATGATTATAATACTTGCAAGTTTACGGTATGTTATCATAAAATTAACTTTCAAGTCCTATATCATGAAATTGTTAATGAAATACAGATATTTGAATTAGTGCTCTGAATAATTATCATAAATATGCAAGTAACCAATGCAAATTCTTATCTTTGTGTTAAGAATTCTTCCTCTCTCAATAAGTAACAAACTCTCTAGAAAAACTGTAGTAAGAACTTAAGTACTTTTCATTTTTAATAATTATCGGTATTATTAAAACTTTCTAAAACAAAACTGCTTGTTTTCATATTTTAAAGAACTCTTATAAATAGAAAAAAAAATCCTATGAGCATTAAATATTTAACAACTTTTTCTGTCTCATTAAGTTTAAAAACTCTGAAAGAGCTTTGATAAGAACTTGAATATTTTTGTTAACAGTTGGTACATCGTTTAAAACACAACGTATTGACCATTTTCTATTTATTTCAATTTTCGATATTATTAAAACTTGAATTTTACACAATTTAAATGTAACTGATAATTGAACCCTCATTATAACAATGCAGAAAAGCATAACAAAGTTTTTCATTTTTTTCAGTTGGACATTTGAGGAATGAAGTATACCGAAAACCATTCACAAATCTCTATTCTCAATCCATCTGTTTACCGCGTATAATACGTTATACACTATATCTTTTGTACCTATTCACAACGTATTCAGAACTTCTTCAAAGTACCAAAAAAAAAGAAATTGGATCGATGAGTATTCGACTTGTAGAGAGATACTCTCGTAACAAGATTCCCACCGAGCACGGTATAGAAGACGAAAGCAATGCTAGTTCTTCAAAATAGTATCACAGAGAGAGAGAGAGAGAGAGAGAGAGAGAGAGAGAGAGTAAAATAAAAAGTCTGTTGAATCGCTCTCGAATGTATAGTAACAAGAACCCGGTGCGCCTCGTTCCCGAAATCCACAAAGAGAGAGAAAAGGGTCATTAGCCCTATCTCTTATATTCTTTCCTCGAAAATACTGCCGGCCCACATTTTAACATACTCGTTTTTGTAGCGAAATTTCCGTGTGTCCCCTCCTCTCTTTCTCTGACATTCGTTCGTTCTATATCCGTTTATCTTACTCTTCGCCTGTCTCTCTCTCTCTTTCTCTCACCCTCTCACTTCAGAATAGCGGTGGCGGTGCAGTCACCTCATTTTCACATCACGTGTGTGTGTGTGTGTGTGTGTGTGTTTCTTGCCGGAAAATGAAGTCGTCCTCGCGGCCCCGCTACCGGCAACCGGAGAGTTCTAGGCCGGTGCGGAAAGAGAGAGAGAGAGAGAGAGAGGGAGGGAGTTGAGGTGAGCCAAGATGTCTTCCGCTTCTCGCCCGCTTCCTCTTTCTCTTTCTCTCCTCTTCGTTATACCCTATCTTCTTTTTGCACTTTTTGGGTCAAGGAAGAGAAGATTAAGAGGACGCGAGCGAGAGGGAAAAAGTTTAAGCGTAATGACGGGATAGTAAAGCTGACTATTTTCCATAGACCGTTCGTCCCTATAGTTATTGTACTTCGACTTTTTAATACAAAAATTGATAAAATATATTTAGAACGTTTAATTATTAAATTTCAATTTCAACTCTAAACCTATACAATGTACATATATATAACATTGATTAAAAAAAAGTATGTAAAAAAAAAGAGTTTCAGAACAAAAGTTTAAAATTAATCGTATCTGTCGACAAAGTGTTCTAGAAACGTGGGTTCGCTCATTTTTCTATATCACCTCTCGAAAAAAAGCTCGCGAACAAAGTGGAAAGCGCGCGCGCGAGAAAGAGAGAGAAAGCGAACACGCGGGCGAATCGTCGACTTTTGACGCGACCCAGCAGCAACAGCAGTAGTGCAGCTGCTGCATTGACGGGTGGAAGGCTACAACACATACACACACATACACGCACGTGTACGAGTAGTGAGAAAATTTCCGTGTATATGTGTGTTGTACGAGAACGAGAAGAGATATTTCGAAAAATCTCGCTTAACGAGAAGAGAACGCCCAGCCCTCGCACGTTCGAGTGCGCAATTACGCTGTACGTCAAGGCGACTTTTGCCGCGCGCCGCGTTCATTTCTGAGCGAGAGAGCGCGAGCTGCCAACAGTGCAATTTACGCCTGAGCGCTTGCAAACCCGACCAGCTAGATGCGACACAATATATATATATATATATATATATATAGATTTATAAGGAGAAAGAAAGCAAAGAAGATTGAGAGACAGACAGTCGAGTTTTGTAAATATGGATTTTATTAACAATCTCGTTTTCCTTTGCTTCGAGTTCAACCTCGTTGTCGTGAGTCTTTTTTTTTTGTTTTTTGACAATTTTGTCTCGCGTTATTTTTATCGACTCGAGGAATCTATTTTAACGACAAATCGCTCGATGTCGGATCTCGTATATGGCGAGGTGTTTCTCAAAGGTTCTCGACAATTTTATTTGAAGCATAATAAAGCCTTTTTTATGCATAATATTTTTGGATTAATGTTGGAAAATGTAAGATAAAATTTAATATAATTTTCAAATACTTTTAACAAAATTTAAATCTCAAAATAGTTTGTTTGAAAATACGATAAGACAATGAGTATTCATTACTTATGTATTTAAAGAGCTGTTTTATGCATATATAATAGTTCTCCGTACTACTGTAGATTTCTATCCTCACCGCGAAAGTTGATTTTTGATACAATTTTGCCTGAAACTTTATTAATACTTACATTCCGTGATTAGCTAAAAGTTGCCGAGTTTTACACGCCAGTTTCTCTGGCAACTTTCGGATATTAAACTGCAGACTTATAGTACTTTAATAAGAACTTGTAACTACATCATGTTACCAACACTTTGTTCTACCCTCTAATTTTTTTTATTTGAACTTAGCATTATTACCATAATGAATACGTGTTACGCCGATAAAGTTTCAGGCCAATTTGCATAATTCAAACATATTATTTTCCAAACTGAAGTAAAAAACTAATATTAAGGCAGCCGCCAAATTGCTCTTTTTATGGTGCGCGCTCGCAGAGTACAAAATGCTATACTGCCAACCTATCGTATTTAATAACCATAAGCATACTGAATAATGCTCAGCAAATATTTACAAACCAACCAAAAAAAGGAGAAAAAAAGCTACAGAAGATAAATTGCGTAAATTTTAACGATGTTTAGATAACATCTCATCTACGTGTTAAATAGTTCAGAGGTCATAGCCCAGTATTAACATTTTATTATTTTTTTTTTGCATCGTACATACTAATGGCAATTCTAGTAGCTCTTAGCTACAGCGAAACTTGTTGAATAAACAAGTGCATCATCTGTTAATTAGCTTTTATAATGTAGTCGTCTATATTTCGCGTTGAAATCCCTGCTATAACGGTCAGTATATATATATATAACGTCGAGAGGCGACGACCGGCAAAGTGGAGTATACCCGGGCAATTTTACGTAAAACGAAAAAGACTTTATCCTCAAGCTGGCCTTTCGCACAAATATACGCTGTAGAGGGCAAACCCCCCCGCAAGCAAAAACATCGCGGTTAAACATAGATGTTGTTTTTTTCCCCCCCACACACGCGCTTTATCCTTGGCGCGCAGGAGAATCGTCGAGCTCTCTGTATAGGCGCTAATTTAATTTAAATGCGAATTCCATTTGGGCGCGTGCTTCGTGCATACCGCAAATTTCCCTTTTTATCTCCACGTGCAATGCCGAAATTCGTTTTAACTCTTTTTAGTAGACGACTGATGGGACATGCAAATTTTTCGTAATTTCGTAAATTCATATCATCAAATTTCAGCAAAATATATACAGAGACGAACGAAAAAAACGACGTTCGACGGTGAATTTTATTTATTCGCTATCCATATAGATAAAAAAAGAGAAGATGAAAAAAAAACTTGATATATGTTTTTCAAGAAAAAAAACGAACTTTTTCGAAATAAAAATTTTGTTCATAAGGTAAATTATTCGAGAATAATTTTTAAATAAGGATTATAGAATTTTCATGAAAAAAAATCGAAAAAGTATTTCTGAAACCATAAACATTTTGCAAAAAAAAAATTGATTCTAGTGCGAAAAGTAAAGATTGAAAAATAATTTATCTGATTCACACTGAACCCAAACACGTTGAAATTCCATCTACTCTTTATACCATTCAAACTGCTATCTCTACTCTCAACAATTGGAAGGAGAATTCGATGGACGCATCGTGCAGGCTTGATAAAAAGGCTTAATAAAATATTGGAAAAGATAAACATACATAGAAGCTTCCGCGTCTCGTCTCTATATATATATATACCTATATATATCCCCATCGACGCTCTCTCGCGTGGGCGGGCGTAAAACATTCGTAAAATCCACTTCGCTCCCGAAAAAAAAGGGGAATAAAAATATGGGTGAGTAACGGAAAGATAGACGAAAAGGACGAAAGGAAGTAAAAGCATCGACGACTACGACGACGGCGATCGTCCTCGAAACCCTTATATATATATAGCACACGTAGGGAAGGGAGGGAGAGAGTCGCGCGTCGACAGTAAAAATGACGGAGCAGCTTTACGCGAGTGAACGAACGAACGCCCGTCTAATATCCATCGGAAGTGAAGCGAGTTTAAGGAGTGAAGATAGCGAGATCGAGCGTGCTCCGTGAGCAAAAGAGAGTGAGGGAGAAGGAGGAGGACGACGACGACACCCGCCATAGATATAGGCTCTGTCAAGCGGCTGTCACATACTCTCTCCTCGCTTGGGTATATGAAAATTTCAACGCGCGCGTTCTCGAGAAAGAGAGTAGATGACGGAAAATTGCGGCCCCACTATCTCTCGGGTTTCTATAGCGAACACCTTCTTGATACCTTCCCCCCTGCCCCTGTGTACTTTCATATAGGGTATTTTTAATACGCTATCTTGGCTGTGTTTACGTTACTTAATTAACCGAGCGACTTATACAGACAATTTTACGCTTCGCTTCGGTTTCAATCGGCTATACTTTTTTTTTATATAAGAGGTTTAATTGAATGATCATCTACGTAAGAGTATGAAAATGTAAGATATAACCTACAGAATCAATTCTACCTTCAGACAAAGTGATATATTAGTAATTCCAATTTTCTTCATAACCACGCTCTTCTACCAAATGGAAATGAGAACTTTCATCCGTTGCTAATCTCTGTAGCCTTTTTTTCTGACTTTCAACGAGTAACTTAACCCTTTAACCTGACTTTTTTTAATAAACAAAGTTTTTCAAACTTTTAACGAAAAATTCTCAACAAAAATTCTTTACTCATTGCTCCACGTTCTTCTCCAGCCGTATATCGCAGGAAAATTTAAGAATCCCATTGTTAAAGGTGAACTTAATTTCTCACAGCCACTTCCAGCACTCGGCAAAGTATAATAAGAAAAAAAATCAGCTCTTT
Organism: Torymus tubicola; assembly: GCA_035583055.1. Classification (NCBI taxonomy): domain Eukaryota; kingdom Metazoa; phylum Arthropoda; class Insecta; order Hymenoptera; family Torymidae; genus Torymus; species Torymus tubicola. The sequence goes on along the minus strand of JAWWEQ010000045.1, from coordinate 25,430,568 downwards.
TACCTTTTTTCTCTCTCTCTTTCGAGTTCGAAAACTTTTTTTCCCTCGTTCCATCCTAGTCGGGTGGAGTACGATTCTCCCAATTTTTCATAACTCAACGCTGTGTCAGAGAAAGAGAAAGACCCTCTCGCAGGGCGCGCATAAAAGGTGCGAGCACGAGAAGCAAAAGAGCCAAGTCGCCGGGAACTTGGAACGTGTGTATATATATAATATATATGTGTGTGTGTGTGTGTATGTGCGTGGGTAGGTGGGTGGTAAGGCAAGTTGAAGAGGACTAACAGTAGGAAAAGGCTGTGCCGAACGACTGGCGTCTTCTCTCCTCCGCGTGACAGATCGACGCGAGGAGCGCGCTTCGAGTTCAATTTTCCAATTTCCCGTCGTGTCACTCTCCCCGTCGGATCCTCTCGCTTGGAATATTTTTCTCTCTCGGTTCCCACACGCACTCGTGCGACGACGCCCCCACATAAGGTTCCATCTTTGTTTTTTTCCCTCCCTCTCTCTCTCTCTCTCTCTCTCTCTCGAGGTTTATCTCAGGACCGTGGTTATTTAACATTCCCACGGGGCCTGTTCGTCGCTTCTGTTTTAAAAATCACTCCCGCGCGCCACCGACGACGCTTAGTATGCTGCGGCCGATCGCGCTAGTCGACTGTGATATTGCCTCTCGCCTGTCTCTCTCTCTCTCTTTTTCTCTATCCGTGTGCGCGCGCGCCTGCGCTTTCTCTTCCTCGTGTCCTTTGTCGGAGGAGTTCGCGGCGTCAGACAAAAGAAGTGCAGCGCTGGAGAAAAATTGGACCGCGGCGACGGCAACGGCGGTAGGGAAGACAAAAAGAGAATCGGAGATAACGCCCGCGGAGGAAAGGAAGAAGAGAGAGAGAGAGAAAGAGTCGCTTGCGTGAAATATCGACTAAGTGCGCGACGTTTTCGCGCTCGCTCAGACTGATCGTTTGTGCTTCCGCGTGCTTGGCCTCGAGCCCCAAGATAGAGGCGCGCTGCTGGGTTATTTCGGAAATTCACCGCGCGCCGAATGTAAATTCACCCTTTGAGATCTCTCCCCCACCCTCGCCCCAGCTGCGACAAGTTTACAGCGAGTGATGGTAGCGACTTGCCGAAAATGCTGAGCTAATGGTTTTTAACTGAATTTCGTCGAGAGAAAGAGGGGAATACAATCCCGAATGCGACACGTGTTCGCATGGATTTGCGTCATAGTTCGTTAGTTTATAAAGAGTTTATTTTTATCTTCATATAGTTAATTAAATATTGAATTGAAAAGTATTTTCAAATTAAACAAATCATGTATTTTAGATTGGAATTATTAAAAAAAAAGATTATTATCTCACTTTACATGATACAATATTTATTTTTAAAATTCATTTTGAAAGTAAATATTTACCAGGTATAAATGAAATTTTTTGAAAAAAACTGGGTATTCATTTTCCTTGCTTCTTTATAAGAGCAGCTTTGCAACAGTAGAACCAAATTTAAAAAAAAATTACTATAGATATGTACTATGTCGATAGAAATATACTTTTTTTAGCAAATGTTTGCATAGTTATATGTCAATTTTTATTGCTTTTGAAACAAACGGAAATCTTTTACGAATCAATATAAATATAATATTAGATTGATTTATTTTGGTGCTCCATTGACACCCAGTAATTACTCGAAACAAATTAAAGTAGAAAAAATGCATTCATGAAAAATAAACAAACAGTTTAAATAACTTTTTAAAATGCCAAAATATTTACCATCATAATATATAGAGCCTTGATAACACAGCGATACCGTGTTGGTTTTATAATAATAATAATAATAATAAGAATGTTAGATTTATTTCATGTCTCTGCCTAAAAAAATAGACTATATAAGAGAGAATTATAACTGTATTTATTTATAAGTGTCTTCAAACATGAATTTTTTCGAAAACCGTTCTCGAAAAATTACAATTCGAAGAAACAGAAATTTATCCCAGATATTTAAAAAACTCTGCTAAAAGATATCCAACATTAACTCCATAACAGGAGAAAATGAGACTATCCATCGTTTTATATCAAGAACACCTTTTTTTAATAGTAATCTGATTTTCAATATAATTTTACAACGGCAAAAACAACATTTTTCGTTATAAGAATGATTATTATAGGAATTGAAATAATTTATGAGATAATTTCAGTTTAAAATTAAAATATAAATATTCATCATTTTAACATAAAAATATTAGAGTAACATGTAATAATTGATAAGTATATACTTGAACAGTATACAAAACAGAAAATTTGCAGTACAGTTGTTGACCTTTTCCCGATTTAATATACAATAACGTTGTCAAAACAAAACAGGACAGTGCTTGTTCATAACCAAGTGAAATGAACAATATCAGCACCGAAGATCAATAAACAATTAATAATTTCGAGTGAAATGGCTGCAGGCACTTGTGATTGAATAATTTGCTCATTGCAACTGTAAAGGTCTCGTGTAAGCTGTTAATACTTCGAATAAAGCAACTCTTTTGATGCTACGTTTCAGCTCTTACTATTTATGAATAATAATGAAGTATCGTGTTACATGATTTTTTATGCGTGACACTTGTATTGTATATGACTACTTATAGCAGAGTCGTTAACAACAATGAAATAGCTTATGTTAATGAGCGTGAAGGTTTTCCATTTTTTAAAAGAAAACAATGTTATTTTATGGTAGCTGTACGTTTCTGTCGAATACACAGGCCGATTCAAGTTGGAAGTTTTAATTAAACTGTTTCTTGGAAATGAAATTGCAACGAACAAATTACAACGAATGAAATTACACGCGAATCCATAATTATTATAATATAAAAGTTTAGAAAAGAGTAAAGCAAGGCACACCTGACAAAATTACATGGAATTCTTTCACTCAAGCAGCGAACCATATAAGAGAAATGAGAATAATAAATTCCCCCCTTTTTTTAAGTTCCGCTGTATAGAAATTGAGTTATTTGCTTCCATTACACACGCGAGAAAGAGAATTCACGCATGCTTTATTACCGAGCGAGTGGAGACTACATTTTATTTATGAGTAAATTTACTTTAAAAAATTTTCACCTAGGACATATGTGTGTAATTAATATTGCAAATTGAATCGAGCCCTGAGTAAACTCTGTGTCTCGTTTCTACGTTTGCGCACTTGCACGAAGGAAAAATTTTTACGCCCGAGATATAAAAATTTCAGGTCGGCAGTAGCGTAGATAAAATTAACCGGAAAAAATTCTCCTTCTCCCCGTCGTCTCTCTCGTCGAGAGTTAAACATAAAGTGGATGGCAAGCAAATGCACTTCTCATTCTGAAAATTAAACATCTCTAAAAGAATCCACGTCTCTCATTGAGGTCTTTCATAAAGACGCGCCGACGTATACGCGCCATAACTACATATTTCGGTTGAATAGAGAAACGTGAATATTCACGTATAGCAGTATACTGCTTCTATACGTAAATAAATATCCACAGAGCTGGACTTTCGCATTCGCCGTCGTCGTCGTCGTCATCGTTGTTGTTTTGCACTACTGGCGCGGGTGCAACAAAAGAGCGCGGAGAGAGAGAGAGAGAGAGAGCCGTATATTCGGGCGTCCGACGTCGAAAAAAGGATAGTCATGTAAAGGACTAGTGAGAAAACGAACAACAAGAAAGGAAAAACAGGTCAGCACCGTGTGCATACGAAAGAGAGAGAGAGAGAGTAGGGAGAAGTAAATTTGGGAGATTCCATTTCAAAGCTCTCCTCTCTCTCTCTCTCTCTTCTCTTTCGTTCTCGTCGGCATCATTCGTCTTCTTCCTCGATCTTCCTCCTCCGCTTGGCTTTTACGCTCTTTTCGTCCATTTCCCGCGCAAACGCCCGTCTATTCCTCTTACTCTAATCTTTCCTCCTCTTCGTCGTCGTCGTTTTTTCTCTCCCTCTCTCTCCGCGTAGCAGCGAAGCCAGGTATTCACGGCTCAAATTGAATCTCGCGCTCACGCTCGGTCCTCCTCCCCCCCACCGACGGCGCGTAATTCAGCGAAAATTTTCATGCCGTCGCCCGAACATTCTTTTTAAATCGCGAGGAGAGGAAGAGGATCGATTATACCTTTGACCTTTCGCTTGCGTTTCGCGTGTTGCATGAGGGGGAGGAGTGAGGAAATTTAAATTCGGTAGAGAATTTTTGCAGTTTCACGCCGACAATGGTGAGAGAGAGAAGGAGGAGGGAAAGCGCAGAGAGACTTTGTGTGAGAGAGGGAGAGAGAGAAGAGGAAAGCGTGACTGATCTTTTTTTGATGCCTGAAGATTTATACCTCGATTGCTCTCAGTCTCGCGATCTTTCACGCACCGAAAGATTTTCGCTTGCAAGTCTACTCGCGTCCTGAGTGACTCTCGTGTGTCGATTTATTCAACCTGAGAATTAAAACTTCCGGGTGAATTTCTCGTGAGTGAATAAATTTTGTTGTTTTTTTTTCAAATTCCGATAGTTATTTTTTTGTTAAAATGGTCTTTTTGTAGTAGACAATTTTGAATTATTTATATTTTTCATTGTAATTATTGATATATAGGATATGTTATATTGATTAATACAAATCCAGTAATATCATAATATAGATATATCCACATATTGCATACTAATATCTAACAGTGCTTTCAAGCTTACTCAATTATGCATTTTGTTATTCATAGATGTATTTTAATAGCATCATTATTTAACATGTATACACTACACGCGTATAATGTATTACTTAAATTCTGTAATTGGATGATCAAATATGAAAGAAGATATGAGTCCATATCATAACGAAACATTATGGGCCATTTTGTTTCCAATTAACTAGCCTCTGTTTAATTTGGCAACCTCTAATTATGAGGCTTCTAGTATTACAGTTCTCGAAATTAGTGTCAATATTAAACTAATAACAGTGTTACAATGTTATTACCGATGTCGTTCCTTTTAATGTAATTAACGTGAAAAATTTAATACAATGATGATTATCTGCGGTTATTTTACTATTCAATAAAATAAAATTAAAAAATGGCTGGTAACTGAGTTAGCTAGGCTGTTCCCTTTGTAAGATAAAGAATACAACTTTAATTATTTTTGAATCAGTTGTATTATCCTATCTTAAAAAAATTATGAATTTGTTGTGAAATCATTTTATTTATGATTTGATTGGTGGGAGTAATGGGACGCTAGGTTATACAAACAAAAGTGGTGCGCGAAGCGCGCTTAAAGATGACTAGTAGATATAAAAAATATATGAATAGGGCTATTAATACGTGACCAGGTACCAGTGAATAATGTTATTGGACACAGAGAACCCTTGATAAAATAACATTATGTAGATATATAATTTTTATGTAGCCGAAAATCGTTTCTTTCAAGCAAATGGAAATGTTACATCACCTGGCCATTCACAGTTGCAGCAACCCTATATGACTGAGCAAATCGAATAAAATACTTTTTCTTTATATCTTGAGTAATCGAATTTTTTCTCATTATACTTTTTATAAGTACGCACACGTGCGTATTCTTCATTCAGTCAATCATTTCTAATATATTTGAGCACGATACGTCCATCTCTCTTACATGAGTCGACACATGTTTACACTTCGTACATGTGGGAATCGACCGTCCTATCTAATTACCCCTGACACGCGCACTTGTTGTGTCAGGCATATGCTGAAGTTGTGGAAATGTGAGCACTTGTACACGAACAATACGAAATTATGTTTTTTTTTAGAGTTAAAACTGAAGATTTATTAATGTTTTTGTAAAATCTATAATATTAATTTGTTGATTTTGCAAAATACATGTAACAAAATAAAGGTGTGTTAACGACTTTTCTAGTGCCTTATAATTCCGACCCATGCCAAAAATAAAACAGCCAACTGAAGACGAACGCGGGATTTCCTATATCACCAGCGATGTACACATCGATCAACCCACACCTTCTTCCTTCCTTCCATCTCCAGAATTTTCCTTGCGTGGAAAATTCCTATCTCATCAGAAAGTTCGCGGTCGCGCTGTTCGAGAGCATTCGCATGTTCGACTGGTTGCTGCTGCTGCAGCAGCAACGGAGAAACTGCTGCAGCGTGTTTAATCAATAAACGACGCGTCTATTCTGTACGTACCCGCGTATACGTATATACGTATACGTACGCTGCTCTTTTACGCACTCGTTTGCTTGTCTGCGGTCGCTATGCGCGTGAGAGCTCAAATTGAGGTTACGCGCGTCTATGGTGGATGATGGTTCACGCTGTGGTGATTTTTGCGGAGACTGCAGTATAGTGACAAATTGGCGTGGATTGTAGACGTTGATGGGTTTAAAGGACTTTGAAATAAAAAGGAAAATTTATTTATAGTTAAAATTTTACTGTGGTTTGAGATAAGGTATAGAATATTGCAAGTAGATATAGTCAAGGTTTAATCAGACGGCTTGTTTAAGGATTGTGATTATACACGGAGAACAATAGTAGTAGTGTGAAAATGACATTTAGAGAAATGATTTAGGTTATTAATTAAGTGCTAACTAAAAAAATCTTTTTTTGTTATGAAAGTAAATTCACAAAAAAGTACACTCATGTTCTACGAGACAAGTTTTAAAAGCGAGGCGATGGTTAACTACGTTGGCTTCTGGTTTTTCTATTTGCTACGAGCAACGGGTGCAAAGTTTTTAAAGCTTCATGAGTGCTTTGCTGATACAGCGACGTGATTATTTACCATGGCTTGTGACCTTAAGCGTCCATCCGTGGTCGTAATCTACGGTGCGTTTTATGACTATTTTCGGATGATAGACAAACTATCTGACTTGTAAAAGAAGTAATTCTGATTAGTTTGCTCGGTGGTCAGCCGTCAAGAAGAAGAATTTTTTGTTTCTTCGCGGAGCATCTCTCTTGTCCATCGGTGTCGTTTAGTCAAAAATGAATACATAATTACTTACTCTATTTATTACTTTGCCTTTTATAAGCTCGCTATTATATAGTATTTATACAATAAAATACTAAATAAAAGCCATAATATCAATTTTTACCATAAATTGTAGCAATATACGTTTACGAAGGTATCAGCTTGGCCCACTGTTACTATGAAATTAATAATTACTACGAGATTTCTCCATTTGGGAATCACAATATTTGAAGAGATTTTGCAAAGTACTCCTTTCCTATTGACATTTCAATCGTGAATCAAAGTTAGAGGAAAGTTCTGACCATAACTATCTCGGTCCGGCAATGTAAACTTGCTTGAACTTTCAGAATTTCTAAGAGTATGATTATCAAAAGCTTATAGGTATATACATAAAATAATTATGTTATATTTTATACAGCATTACTGCAGCTATAAAATCACATATATCCTTTTATTAATAGCGTATAAATCAAATTACAAAATAAATGTCATACCATTCGCTATTATTAGACGAACTTCATTACATTAATAAAAGTTCTAGTAAAAGAAAATTGAACACTAGAGAAATATTGCAACCCTTTCAAAATTAAAATTTTCGTGAATATTACATCAGCTTAGGCACCCTTTGACATAGCGCCAGCTTAAATTAACCTAACTTTTCATTTTTAATTTATTCTCATTAAAACAAAAAAGTATTAACCATTGCCCTCTATATATTCGTTAAAATCCAATTACGTCGGCAGCTCATTTTACAGGAAGCAATTTCTCCCCCTCTCTTCCCCGAAATATAACAAAAAAAAAATGAAAGAATTTCGTTCCGGTCATTAAACATCGACGCTCTCACGCGTACATAACCCACAACTCAAATTTCCGCTGAATTTGCTCGCTCACGGGAGGGGGTGGGGGGATATATTCGGGTAGGAGAGTGCATCGCTTGGGCTATTTATCGGTGGATACTTGCGGAGTAAATAAAGCGCGGCCGCTCACTCGCAAATAGAAACTATCGAGCGAAAGCGAGAATCGCACACACCCTCCCCTCTTTCATACTATTTTTATCCTCTTCGATTGTTCGCCTAGCGCATGCTTTTTTCTCCTTCCCTCTTTTCTCTCTTCTGGCAGTATAGCGTTTTGCAACACCCCCTCTCTCCATTTTTTTCCAACGTCCGCGCGCGCCCACTTGTCGGTCAACGCCGCGAGCGTCCGCGTGCGTTTTTTCAACGTCACGGGTTAAACTGTAATTGATGGGCATTTGATTGTCAGGAATTGACTGTGGAAGTGAGAGAGAGAGAGCGAAAGCTGCCGTCCTGGATTTTTCCTCTTTTTTTTCCTTTCTCGCCGCATGGCCCCGCGCGAATCGCGCCGAATGGGACGGATAATACGTGTGCTTCGCGAGCATTTTTCGGCCTCGGGCGCATTGTTTAGGGTATAATCTTTTTTTGATGGCCCGTCGATGTATATATAGACGCCGGTGACGTCGTTTGCTCGATGGCTTTCGATTTTTTTTTCCTTTTTGCTTTTTTTTTGAAGCAAACCGCGGTGCTGCTGCAGCGAGAGCTTAAAAATTTCATTCGCCTGCTCGTTCTCCATATATAGGTTTCAGATACGGGCTATTAGTTTTTGATTTTTTGAATTTTTGCTTTCAACCTCTTCAAAGTGTTTTTTGTTTTTTCTACATCGTTAAAATAATAGAGACAGATTTTCTTGTCTACTGTATTTTAGTTTCACCAGGTATTGTCTTTTTTCATTTGAAAAAATTTTGACATTTATAATAATGAGATTTACGGATATTTTAGAGATGCAGAAAATTTTTAATTTTATATTTCCACCTCCAATTGGTGAACTTGTCCATTTGATATATTCCTATCGATGAGGATTATTAGCAAAATTATAGATATACGTGCTCGTTTGAATTATGCAGATATTTGAATAGTTCTGTTTTACTGTCGAATAAACATATACGAATATTTTGACATTTGAATATTATATAGGTTGTTCGAACAATAGAATATTCGCCGCATATTTGTATTATTGGAATTATTATTAATTACATTCGAACAATTAGATATTCTAAGAATGAAAAACAAAAATTGCTTGATTTTAATCGTTAGTTTTAATGTCATGCTCAAAATCATTAATAATACATCACTTTCATAAAAAGAAAGTAGCAGCATATTATTATATATCTTTCAAGAAAAATCACAGTACTATAACTTTATTTTTAATCTTGCTAACCCACAAGACGCCAGTTGGCCTCAGCTTTATAGTCCAAGATAAATAAAATATAAGCCTCTCTGAATCATTTAAACCGAGATAAATATAAGATAATTTCAAGTGTTACGAATACACTGCCATCATTCTTGACAACACATATATATACAGACACGCAACCACACATCCACACACTTACACCTTGAGCGGACAGCGAAAATCTTTTCAAATTTCCCGTGCTCAATTACAGATCTTAATAACTGTCATGAGACTTCGTGCTACAGCGAATTTAATAAACCTTCGTGTAACGCCACGTTGGTTAGGAGGTAGAGTCGACAGTGAGCTGGATGAGAAACGAAGAGTCATAAGGCAGACAGTCGCTAGCGTTCTTGTCATGGCTACCCTGGGATTTGTGGAATTGTCAGTGATAAAGACAATCGGCTTACGCTTATAAATGTGTACAAATATCTCCTTTTTCTCATCTGGCTGTCGTCGTCGTCGACGGTACAACCACACACGTACTGGACAAAGAGACACGAGAAACCGAAAGGTGAAAAAGGAGGAAACAGTTGAGTTGAGACGTCGCCGGGGCGTATCTATCGGTTGCGAGGGCAATTTTTCCCTTGAATATCCGATTTATCCCTCTCTGCTTTTTTTTAGTTTCTTTACGTCTCATTCTCTTGTGTACGCGTGTACTCGAGATCGATCCTTCAATCCATTGGACCATTCACGAAGTCACGAGAGTGTTTGACCGCCGTCCGATGCCCATTGATCTTCGTAAGGTTGGGAATGGAGGTTAGAGAGGATGAGAGAGAGAGGGAAAGACTTTAGGAGTTTAATTGGCTAACGTATTATAGTGACGGTGAGGGGAATTAAAGTATATACCCTGGCCAGGCGATCCAGGCTATGGTTCTACTCACGCGCCGGTGAAATAGCCAATAAATAGTCCGTAGGGGAAGTTATACTGACATTAATAAACGTAGGCACGCACTCTCACTTGCATTTGCTTGTCCTGCGTCGCTCACTTTCCCGACATCTTTTAATAATTTATCATTAGTCTATATTTACATGAGCATTTTCCATAAAACGCTGTCTGATCGGAAATGGATATTATTTTTGTGAAAAAGAAGTATGGCCATCGATTTCTCATGTGTATATTACCTACATAAACGGTCCATCACGTCTGATGAAGAGATCTGGATAGAATTACATAGACATTCTACCTAGACATTGTAAGCCATTACAGAATTTGTTAAAACGTCCCAGGTGTCATTTGTGCGTTTTTTCAAATTTTTTTTCAAGATACTACAGGCTGTATGTAGAGTTTGTTACATTGTTAAGTTACACGACTGTAAGACTTGGATGAGATTTGTTAAGAAAGCCTTGGGCATAACTTTGACCACACTTGGGAAAGACATGAGTGATGTTCAATTACCGATAAACTAGCTGAATTTCATATTCAGTTAATGAAAAATTGTTGAATAAAAATCGTATTTTGTTTTAAATTACAAATACTAAACAACTCTGATGACGTAAAAAACGTAATATATTTTATTTAAACAAATTAAAAGCAATAAGAAAACAAACTTTTAATCAAAATAAATTGATTCTGAAACATTGATGAATTCATAAGTATTAGTATATCTACCTATAGTTACAATAAATAAATTTGGAACAAAGGTTTTTTTTTCAAACAGAAGATACATTTAAAAAACTATAAAAAATCTAAATTATACTTATTTTATTTAATTTGTAATCAGTATCCAAAAGTCAATTTATAATCTAAAAATCATCTGATTATTGAGTTTTATCGTGAATACGGTAAACTTTTTTAAACCAGTCAACCATGAACTCGAGCAATTTCGGAAATTCTTCGATTGATTTCCGATCAAACTTTGCATACCAGAATTAAATTCGCGCTAACGATTTACAAATGACGTTACTGCAGTCGATAGAGTGAATTTCGGTTAAAAGAAATCCGGGCAGCTCCGGGCAGCTCCGGCCAATCGGTATTCAAATGTGGACATTTTTACGAAAAAAAAACATGCACATTGGTAAAACTACGTATTAAAGGTTTATGTACATTTCATTTAAATATCAATTGGAAGTATATTTTATCATACTTTAGCTGTTTAGTTTATTGAATATTAATATACAATATTATTATAATTCTAACAATGTTACATCACGAAAAACAATCTATTTTTTAAAGCACTCTTACGCACTTTAATCCCTCTACAGGAATCATGACCTATAAAAGATAAATTAAAGGTATTGATATTACAAATTATTATGGATAATAGAATTATAAGAGTCTATAAAAACATTTTACTAAGTATTTTTCATAAGTATTGAACTTTAGAAGACTAGAGAATTTGGTTACTTTTCAAATAATCATTAATATAGAAAACATTAGTGATTTATTTTGTTATTTATTAAAACAAGTTTTTTAATACAATATATTTGTACAGATGGTTAAAACTAAATATATTAGTTATAATATTTTCCAAATGCGGTGTAGAAGTGACATTTGTATCTAATGCAATTCCAAAATCTTTTACTATATCAACTCGACATACTAAGCAATTATCGATAAGGTAATTATGTAATACGACTTTACATTCATTATAGAATGAGATCTTTGCATTTATCAATATTCAAATGAAGTTCAATCTCCATACACCATTATATAAACAAAAATTAAATAAAAATCCACAACATTCCATATTTATATAAAATTCATTACATTTTAAATTATGTTTTGTGGATAATATTAGTTGTAGAAAGCTTTAGGTGTATGAATATAAGACAACTTCAATTAAAATTTTTTCGTAAAAATAAATACACAAATATACTCATATGAATAACATGTGCTGCAAACAACACAACGCAAAATGCATTTAATTCTAACGTAAGCTAATGTATTAATTATTACGAAACTCTTCATTCTATAAATTAAATATTTTTTTTGCATCACTAGCAGCGACTTATCGAAATATTTTCTCATTAATTAAAATATGCACTTGTCAGACACAATGGTATAATAATACATAAATTCCAAACTTTTCCAGAAGATTAAAATTGCAGTCCAGCTATTTTGATATTAACACTTTAATATTCGAAGGAATAAAATTTTACCTCCTAACTTTGAAAGTTTCACTTAACTTCCTTGATGCTCAGCGATTAATTACCTTAATCGTTACCTTTTCCCCCTTGGGGGGCTTATACCGGGCATACTTCAATCCCGCGTGAAATTTCTCGCCATTATGCATCAAATTGCCCCGAAATAAAGGACCGCGCTATTGAAGCACGAGAGCAGGCCCGAGAGAGAGACGAGCCAATAAAAATTCCATTAATAATCGCATTCAATTACCGGTTGAAAGGGCTACAATAGAGAGGCTCCCCCCCCCCCCGATTTCGATATTAAATATCCGGCGCCAAGCGCGCGAGTCATCGGCATGATCGGCAAACGAGAATTAGGCGGATGGACGAAAACAATGGACGCTCGCGCGCGAACGAAACTTTATTTCCATCGTCGTGGTAACTATATATATATATATATATATATATATAACATATATATGTATATATAGTAAAGAGAGTGAGGGGTCGGCTTTCAGTGAGCGCAATCCGAGATTCGAGAATCTACGGGCCACGGGTACGATGGATTTCTGAAAGCTTCTACGCACGAGATGCGACCGAGTTATTGGGTGCGAGAGAAACTTTAATAATTAAGAAGTTTGACAGGACGTATATATACGCCGAGACGGCGCCTTTAGCTCAGATGTCTCGTTTTCTCGCTCATTCTCGGCATCGGCATTATTATGTATATATAAACATCTAAGTGGATTACTAAATGTGGAAATCCTTTAAGGCCGAATTTTCGGAAAAGGAGTTGGGTTGCGTCGTCTCGGTTCAGGCTATACTGCGATATTTTTGCTTCGAAATAATCTCGTTTATTATGGTTAGCGAGCGAGAGAGGCGACGTCGGTTAATTGAAAAACTTTATCAAAAATATGTCATAGGTACATGTGACAGAGTATATATATATATATATATATATATACACGTGTGCCAAATGGCCAAGAGGATGATCGATGTGGCCGAAATTTTCAATCTTAATTATGGCGCGAGCGAGTAACTTTAACGCTTCGTTGCTCATGCGTATCTTGTTGCACTATATATATATATATACGTGTGTTCGATGCCTTGTTGTTTTTGACAACGTCAGCCGTTCGCGTTTCCCGAAAATTTCTCATTTAAACTATCGAGTTACGTGATATATATATTAGATTACTTTTTCATTTTACGCAATAAAAATATTTTTTCATTCTTCTTTTTTACTGAATTTTATTTCCAATTGAAACTTCAGTAATTGTATCCTCTAAATGATTAGTGTTTCGAAATTCGATAAAAATAAAACATTGAAATATAATATTAGTTTCGTATGATCATCAATCACAATTGATATTGTTTTAATTCTATAGTTTTAAACAGTCTTGTCTTCCATTACGCAGAAGCAATGCAGAAGTAAACGCGATAGTTTCACCAATATTGTCAATAAAAGGAAGAATCTCAATGCGGTGAATGTAAAGGTGGATTGTTGGACATTTGGAAAACAGATTTTCAAAAAAATGTCTATGTTGTTGTTACTAAGGTCCGTTCACAAAAGCGCCCAGACACGTTAAAAATGAAAAATACATTCTGAAGTTTGATTTAAATCCAGTACTCGCATTTCTCGCGTCGTTAACATTAGCAAGAGACACTGTTCACTTGATTTCGTTATATAATTTGAATTTTAACAATGGCTGGTACCGTAGATATCGTACTATACCTTCAGCATTACGATTCGTTTGACGACTTAATGGAATCCATCGACTTTCATCGAGTATTCACTTTTATTTGCCAGCTCACGGTATCACCATTATATCTTTACTTCCATCGTAACTATAAAATCCTCCTCAAAAAATGGTAAAAATAGTTACTACCAAAAACCATCTATTATACACTATAAAAATATTGAAGTAGTTCATTATAATATCAATATTGTTTACTAACATCACATCAATCAATCATTACCGTGAAAACCGACAATTGGTATACGATCCGAGTTGGCATAAATATGAATCGAACCGAGAGGTTGGATGAGCAGTCGTATCATCGAGAAGCCAGCATCTCATTAAAGTCTCGATGTCGAATATCGGGGGTATATAGGAGACTTGGGCTACGATAATTGGGATAATTGAGTCTTATACTCATTGGCGGGTCACGAAACTGCTAAGTCTCCTTCCCCAGCTGTTATAGCTAGTATCACGCTCGAGGCTATAGAAAGAGAGAGAGAGAGAGAGAAATACTGACCTGGAATACATCTCGCTTAGCTCAACGCTCGATATTATTGCTCTTTCTAAATAGCGGGTCAACATTATTAGTATACCCCTTGTCGCGACTCTCGGCTTTTCAAATGGCCCAGTCGGCCTCTATTTTCTCCTTGAATATAATTAATAAAAAAAGAAGTTGCTCAAGTTTTCCTTTTTTTTTCTTCTTCCTCAGCCCGAGGCTCCTTCTTTCGGAAATTCATTAAAGTATCCCGATATAAATTTATCACGGGTATATATCTCGCATATACCCGCGTACACGTTATACTACTACAGCGTGAATAAAAAAAAAAGAAAAAAAAGGAGAGAAAGAAGGGTAGGGGGTGACGCGGGGGTAGGAAAATTTATTGGCCCACCGAGCGGATATGTAGGTCGTGAATTGAAAAAAAGTTGCAGCGTAAGCATTCTCTATCTCTCTCTCTCTCTCGCGAGGAGAAGAGCAAGCGCGAGTAGTGCATGAATTATCGCGTGCCCTATAGGAGCGATTTGAGCCTTGATCCGACGACATGGAAACTTTGACGACCTTATATACGGGCCTGTGTATATATACTGGGTATAACGCGTGGGAACGTCAGGAGAACGAGAGATACGCGGACTTTGCGGTTTCCCTTTTCCGGCTCTCTCAGCTTCCTTCAGATACCGATGTATTGATTAAATTTGAATAAAGATTAATTGTACGAGAACAGGAGGGAGGAAGAGGCAACGGTTCTTTGTGAATTTCCACCTTGTTTATCGACGATGCGGTATTATACGAGGTTTTCTCTCTCTTTTTTTTTTTTTAATAAAAATTCAAATTTTCAAGCACCTCATAGGGAGTGGGACGCGCGCGTGCTTTATAAATTAATGACGAAGATCATTTTGTCATTTATTAATTTCAGTCCGTTACTTTGTACATACCATACGCATGGCAAAATTTAAATAACAAACGCACCGCGCCGCCTCCTCTTGTTATATATACAATGAAAATTAATCAAATTCGTATTTTGCTTCCGTTTCGGCATTTTTCATCACTGCCGGCGCTTTCGTGATTGTGTATATGCGTCTACGTTGGTTATCCATGAGTGGTTAAATTTTAATTAATAAATTTATATGCACCAAGTGGCAGTGAAAAAATTGTTTAGAATTGTCTCGATCGAAGAAGAGTGAATTTTTTTTTTCACGTACTGATGAAGCAGTTTATATATTTGTTATTGTTATTGACGATGATGATATATCAAATTGTCTCTCTATATCGGTAAATCCATGATATTTCGTACTTTTTTAGGACCCGATCGTCTTGCATTTAACCGGAATTTGACTTATTAAAAGTATAATAATTAATCACTCTTTACGAGTTGATTGATGAATTCCGCCATCAACATGGTCTCCCCTTCAAGTTATTAATGAGTTTTCAACTGAAATTTTCATTAGTAAAAAGTAAAAATCTTCTTTATCGCTTAATAAATTATCAATTCCAAAGGTATACGTGCACGCGGGTCCTTGCATTATTTGCATGAATCTTAGATTATAAAATAAGTAGAAGCATCTTATTCCAAGGAGTATTTACGAGAAGCGGGCACGCGAATAATCAATACGGCATAAGCACTCCCATGATTCATGCTTTCCGCTCTAATAAGAACGAAAGAATGGTGCGAAGCGGAAGAAGAAGAGGCGGAAGAGAGAGAGAGAGAGAGAGAGAGAGAGAGAGAGGAAAAAAGAGGGAGGGAACGAGGATGGAAGCTTGCTCGTACCTCCCGTGACGCGGCCGCGACTGCAAATCTTGATGAAATTTCGTTTAATTAATTCTTAAGACATGTTTACGGGGCCGTGTGTACATATATATATACACGTACACATACAAGCTTGCGCGCGTATCCGTTATAATGAGCTGGGAGCTCTGGCGTTGCTCTAATTGGAAAGTATGTAAAACACGAGGCAAACCGTGTATACCTACCGTCCCACGCGCGAGTGTTGAAAGGGAGAAGAGAGAGAGAGTGAGAGAGAGAGAAAAAAGCAGGCCACAGCTGCGAAAGCGCGAAAAAAAGAGAGCCTTTACGGATTCGTTTTGCGGCTGCTGCTGAGAGAGAAAAGTGGAACGAAAAGTTGACATAACGCGAGTAGTCCGATCGAATGCGTCATACGTTGAATGTATATGTTGGGTGAGATTAGTATACACGTCACGATTTTTCTATTGTAACTGTTTACATGAGAGTAACATGAAAAAAAAATAATAATATACATCAACAATACGCGGTTTTGAAAACACTACAAAATATGGCAAAAAGTATTTGCAGTGTTTAGGGAACAATACTTGTTTACAATTCTTAATACGTCATATATATATATAGATGAGCGCATGAAAATGCAGAACCACGTTAACATCCTTCTCTGCATATGGATCAATATATCCTCATACTAGCGTATGAATAAAAAAGCCATCTAACCTAGTTTTCGAAGCGTGCTTAAAAAACGCAGTTAGCGATAACGTGGTTGATTAGTTTATCAAAGAAAAATGATATCAATAGACACGTATAGTGTCGTTGCCCTATTGTAAAGTTTTTTACACTCTGTACAAAAAGTACCGGTGTTGAAAGTTTATATGAAACCTTTGATTATAGATAAAAAATAAAAATTAATGCTGTAACATTTACGCAGCTGGTAATTTTTGAACGTGATGAAATTCCTCCGTGTTAAATTTATGTTGTATTTACATTTATGAAGAGAACACGTGTATATAGCAATCACATATTATTAGTATGTAATTATTTTCTCAAACTGTTATTAAAAGTTCAAAGCGTTTTAAATGAAAATTTGATTGCTGTAAATTAACATCACAAAGCTAATTATTTCTTTAATATGGCTGAATAACAGATATTTATTATTAAAAGAAAATGTTTCGTACAATTGAAAGATTACTATAATAACTATACAGAATATCAAAGTAGTTCGAATAAGATTATTTTCAGTAGATAATCTCCCATTCCCATAAATATCGGAAATATAATCTTTCACTTTTCGAGCACAATACAAATTAATCAAGAATCTGTCACTGGGCAACGAAATAAAATTCATCAACGATCAGACACCTAAAATATTCGTCCCGTGTCACACGAATAACCACGAAATAACCCTCCGTTACGATAAATATACACACACATATATCCACAACGATCTACCGTCTCATGTATATTAAAAAAAAAGACTACAGAGGGAGGGAAAGCTATATATCCGAAGCTATCGTGCGGGGGCGGATCAGCCGACGAGCCATTGCATGCAATATCGAGAGACCTTAAGACGACTTAAGGATTTCGTTCGATAGTATATATATATATATATACAGGGGAATCGGCAGCAGCAGGAGCTCGTCGTTGTATGTATATATGTGTATACAGTCCATCAGGTTCGCGGGTTTCGAGATTATTCCTCAATATCTCGTGAGAAGCAGCGTTGAGAGTCGGGCCAAAGTAAATATTTAGTATGCTGCGGGATCGGCAAGCGACGGCCGCAAATAAAAGTAATCATTCTTCGCACGCGCGGTGGGAGAGGAAATCGCATATATATATAGCATGATAGTGGGACGAAGAAAAGCAAAGGACCCAGTAGGGTTTGTGCAAACACGCGAGAGTTTGTTCAGTGAGCTAACCGCGCTTAATTAATGAAGGGATATTTTTTTTTCTCGCGCGCTTCAAAATATATAAGTTCTACCACAGAGAGCAACTGACGGAGAAGTTTTTATATTATATGCTTGATGGGGGGACGAATTTATTTGACTGTTTGTAATAACGATGCGGTATAGTTCAGAGAAATTAATTAGGTAAATTTTATTTTTTTAATATTATATATATATATATTGTGTATTCTCTTTTGCAGTATCAACAACTTTTACGCATAATTAAATTTTATTTTAAGCGCAATTAATATTATTGTGTCAATAGAAATTGTAATAACCGCGCGCATATAATATACTTTTTGAAAAGAAAAATACAATATCTCATCAGGAATTATTTGAAAATATACACACATTATGTGTACCTGTAATTAAGTGAATATCATTTAACATTTATTTGCCTCGATGCTTCAACATCAATAAATTGATTATTATTTTCGATCATGAATATCAATGCAAAAACGTCTAATTGATTGCGCGTTATCTTTATTCGTCCAAATAAACAATTTCAAATGCATATATGCGATATATACGTATATATACAATTTTGTATACAAATATGTATAATTTTCACGTACAAATATTTTGTAATTTTTAAAACATCCCTCGCATATTTCCCCTTTACATTTTGACGTGGTAAAAACACGTTAGATTTACGAACTGTATTTATGGTTTAAACAAAAACATAACATAAGCTTTTTTAATTAAGATTCTGTTTAAACTCGCTTTATCGTAATAACTTGTTTCATTTCTCGGTTATCATAATATTACAATATCAAATTAAAATTATCACGTCGTGTGGTATACCTCTATTACCATCGTTTACATGAATTGGAGAAAATAGATATTATAGGGCATCGTCGTCGATGTTGGTACCGTATAGAAAGACAATATCTAAATATTGAGCACAATGGATATTAGAGTTTCTAAAGGGGGACATACATATATCAATCGTTATCTTTGACACCATTGTCTCAATGTTTATCGGTGTTATGTCAGTGCGTTCATACCATAATTTAATTATCGAGTCCTCAATTTCTAACGCCGTAACTGCGGTCGCAGTTACGCTGACCCTCCATTTTCAGCGTTGACAATGTCGTGTATACAGTATATATATATATAGAGAAGTGATTCCGTTGCTAAGCAACCTCTCAGTCACGAGCAACTATACGGTTTAGGTATCGCTATATGCAACACATATGGTATATAAATTATTATGTTCAAGTTAAGAGACATTCAGAACACTGCTATTAACTTTTTTAATTGATATTGATGTTTCAGAAAAGGAATTTGAATTGACGATACTTTGTTCGTGTCTCTTGACATTATTCTTTAGATGTAGAGGCATTTCAAATGCAAAATATAAAACTGGCCGATCCTACGGCACAGTTGAGCACCGATTGTCGGATACAGAAGAACGCTAAATTTTCTCCTGCCAAGAAGCAAACAAGTTTCGCGTAAATTTATCGTGCCGATGTTGAAAGCTCTATATATCAGTACACTAAACAGTGAATATCTTCCATATACGTACATCCACTCGGGCATCTATGCACATATACACATCCGCGATCCATCTAGTAATCGCAATTCCTGTGCTCCGTCTCTTTTTTTTCTTTCTGTTTTTTTCCCGATTTTTCGTCTTTATCTACCTTTCTCTGTCTTTTTAATCGTTATTTCTATCTCTGGAGCTCGCTTTCTCTTTAATCGCCATTCCTCGCTCTTTTTCTCTCCCCTTTCATTGTACCGGTATTTATCTCCTCCCTCGTTTCTCGTCGCTCCACCTATTTTACTCCCTCCTTTTTTCAGGATCCCCCTTCCTTTTTTGTCTTTTTTTTTCGTTTTGCCACCCACTATTACCACATACTATTTTTCGCGCTCTCTTCCTTTTACCCCTACGTTTTACGTTTTTTTCTAACTTTGCTAAGAAAGATCTTATTGACCTATTTTGTGACTTATTGCTCGGCGAAGCTTGAAAAAGTCATTAAAATGTTTATTTTTAGTTTAAGGAACTATTTTTAACGAATAATTAATTTTTACGTTATCTTAATTCTTAGAAATATGTTTGAAAATAGATTTATCAGAGATATGATGAGCAACGAATTGTTATTTCTTAATTCACCAAAAAAATTAGATTTTGATGAATATATTTTCTCATAGGATGACCAATAGTTCTACTTAAAATATTGTTTTTTGAGACACAAAACTTTCATCCTTGTCGTAGACATTACATTTTTCGTTTAAAGAAAGAGAGAGCGAAAGAGAGAGAGAGAGACAGAACTCTCCCATGTCGTAAAAGTACGCCAACTCATGCTCAATGGAATTAATTCTTCATTGAATTCATGAGACTAATTTTGCAATTTAAAACTTTAAAATAAGATCTCGCACAGAACTATTTAGTGTTTTTAAGAACCGAATGCTTTAATTTATTGTCAAGTAGAGCACGCAGAAAATACACGTTTAACCACTCTTAAGAGTCGTTATAAATGCACACGTGACCGCGTGGGAAATTGGGCGTGCGATGCAGGAAGAGAAAGAGGGAGATAGAACGAGAGAGTGAGAGCTCAAGCTTAGAGTCTCTCTCTCTCGCTCGCGATGCCGCTTGCCTTATTTCACACACCGCTATGCTCAAAGAGGCCCGCCTGGCGCGTTTGCACGCTCATCCTCACTCTCTCCCCTCCCCCGCGTCCCTGCTCGGCACTTATGGAATGACTAAATAATTCAGTTAAAATGTGTTCAATTTCACTTATCTCGTGCCGGCTTCATAAATCCCTTCCTCTTTCCTCCCTCTCACGCTCATCGCGCGCGTGTAGCAACCAGGACGAATATACAGAGTGTGATAGTTGGTGAGATGTGTAAAAGATGCAGAGAAACAGAGATTCGTGGAACAACTTACTTAGAGCACGCGATTTTCTTTGTCAGGCTAAATAACGTTCGAGCGTGTGGCGATCAAGGTACCGTGAGATTGGCTGACGACGAGACCTGTATATTGTTCATAGCTATATATAATAGAGAAAAAATAGGGGGAAAAGGAGAGAAGTGCAAGACAGTCGATGGGACGAAATCGACCAAACGACTATAGTCTAGTAAAATGCAATTTGGCCTGGAGAGAGAAAAAGGGAGTGTCTACCGAGGAGGCAATGCGAGAAATGGTTAATGCAAGAGACTGTGCGAACCGAGGGAAAGAAAAAGGATTAAGTAGAGGAGAGAGAGAGAGAGAGGAATGGGCGTCTTCTTCCAAGGCCTCCGGGAGCGCGCTTGTGTCTGCCTGTCTGGGCTCTTGGCATTGATTTCCGTCATTGGGATTTACTCTGTGCGCGCCAGAATGAAGAATAAAGTGCGGGCCAAAATGGAGGGGAAAAAAGTTGAAATGGAGAATGTATGATTACAGGATTGATAGATTTTTATTGAATATTTCACGAGGTGTGTGTGAGAGAGAGAGAGAGAACTATTTTCCTACATGAAATGCTAAATTTTTTACATGATTTTGTTATTCTGAATTCGCATCAAGCATTTTTACCTCACATATATAATCCACGAGAGTGATTGTTGATGTATAATGAGGCAAATGTGTGATATATGATTGTAGAATTATGGGAATAATATCGGAATGGTTCATTGATTATTTATACATGATAAATTGAATGATTATAGTAAACAGCATGAATAAAATAGTGCTGCAATTTGCACGCTTTCCTATTGCAAGTTTGACGGGACATTTCATTTTGCCTTCCGCACATTGCTGACAAAGAATTGTCGACATTTATATCTTTAATATAAGTCTAAGTCTTATGAAATATACATTATCATTAATACTGTCCTGAGTTTTAGCTAGATTATAATAATATTTCAGGCTGAGATCAAATATGAGTTGGAGACAAGGATAGATAGTCAAATTTCTCAACCTGTTAACGGTTACCAGTAATATTAAAAATATCTACTTAAGAATAATGGCAAATTACATTTTAAAAACTAGGTTGTGGAATGATCAGTAATATTTATTTTATTTTAAATAAATTAAGTTGCTGTACATGAGAAGATCTTTATTAAAAGATAGTAAGCAGTAGATGAGTATAAAGTTTAAAGGTAGTATAAAAGTTTAGGACGCAGTTTACTGCCATATAAAGTTCTTGTGCTATAAAAAAACATTAACTGAAAAAAGAAACGATCTTATTAAGACACATTCCGAAGATGCATCTTGTCATAAATGTTTATTTGATTAAAAGTTCTGATTCAAATTAAATTTATAATTTAAGAAGATAAAATATATATATATAATCAATGTTGCTAAAAATCATTTATAAATCTTCAATTCTTTCGTTTTTAAGATTACCATGGTTAATGAAGAATAAACATAATAACAATAATAGTATTTAAGTCCACCAAATGAATGAATTAATTGTACGTAGATTCTTGAATAAATTTTTTACAGCAAAACTTTTCTCGGAACAATTTCAAAATATATTCCTTTTAAAAACTTTGAATTAAAGAGTATTTGAATGACACAGCGCAGTAACTCAACAAAACCCATCTACAAGAGAGACTTTACAAAGTTAAACTTCGCAACACTTTTCGACCTCTTACATTCTAGGAAATTTCGAATAAGTAGCGAATGTAGTCATGGTAGTAATATCACACTAGTTTAATTAACATGAAAGCGTCATTAATACAGACTTTTGATCTTATTTCTCGGAACTTCAAACGCTTCTGTTCTATTAACATTGATAAAATATATTCATATTATTTATTGTAATTTTAGTTTTTATTATTTAGCATTGGTCATCATTTTTCAAAGGTAATTGTCAACAAAATGACAGAAAAGATTTCATCATAAAAAACGTCCGTACATTTACTACTGCCACTTCAAACTTAAGAAAAAATTCTCTACGCGAGCCACATTGATAAGACTGCTTTGAATTACAAAATCCCGCAGAGAAATAAAGTTCGCCGAATGAATGAGAAGCGAAAAAAAGAGAGAGAATGAATGAAAGAGAAAGGATATAATCAGATTTTCGATATTCAGTTTTTTTAGCGTTGAATTTCAAAAACCTCCATGGCTACAAACTACTTACTTTTTTCCTACCTTTCTCACTTGACTGCATTATTTAAACTGAAGCAAATCGCCTCGGCGAATATAGATGCTGCAGTCCGCTCGCAACTTCATGAAACTCTTTAAACAACAATCAAAACTCTTTAGCAACAAACGCGCCGAGCGACGAAACTTCGCACTGCCTGAGAAAGAATAAAACCTAAATAGATCATTCCGTAAAACGTCATCGGTAATGCTTTTGTGGTCTACGTGAAAGAACAAAAGGGAAAGGCAAGATCGATGGCGCGTCGTCGGGTGCTTTTTCTATATTCGTCCGGATTAAATGGATGGAATCAACTTGGATTTCGAGGAAAATTTGGCTTGAAAGGCATTCACGCCGTAAATAATTGAATTGTCTCTTTTTTGCAAGCCATTCGTCACTAGAAATAAAAAAAAGGAACCGTCAGTTTCACTTAGCGTGACAATATAATTACTCAAAAAGGTATTCTCTAGCTTTTTTTCCAATTTCGCGTTTATCACTTTTCTCAATTAGGATTTTATATGTCAAAACTTTTGTTCGAATCTAATTAGAGTAGTTGTAGCAGTTAAGGTAATTGAACCCAACGTCTACCACCAGTGATCATTACAATGTTAAAAAAAATTCATTCGATTAAGCGAGCAAAATATAGTAGTGTCTATGCATGAAAATTGATTTATCTGTTTACCAATCCTTTCATTCTGTTTACATCGACGAAACATGGGCTATCATCAGTAAGCTTAAATGCCGGAAATCGTTGCAATTCCGAGACAAGATGAAAAATAGCTTCTCGATAAAAATAACATATCAAACAGTGAATACAGAATCGTGTATCAAAAATGTAAAAGGAATGTCTTTTGTAACGTTCCCATTGTGTACTCGTATATATTCGCCATTTTGAATTTGAATAAATCTTTGCTTCAGCTTCAAAAGTAGTGACCTGGAAAAATATCCAACTGTCCTCACTGAAGGTTTAGAATACTCAACGAATCACAACATTTTTCTTTCTCACTTCCAACATCTTTGAAGCAGTAAAACAGCACACTGTATATATATATATATATATTCTATTATTCTTTAACAATTCTACAATGTCTATATTTAAATTTCAACAGTTGTACCTTTAAAATCAACCTCGACACTAAAAAAAAAAAAACAACTCTTGATGATTTACAAAGAATAAATTCGAAATATCAAACAAAGCCTTCCTGTGTAGTAGAGCAAACCGCAGAGATCGCGCGCTCGTGCGCGGTGTGGTTACGCCGCGACCAAATAATTCAATTCGCCCGTTAGCTGAAATTCCTCGTTCGCACAGGGATAAAGTCAGGTAGGTACAAATTTTCACGCGTGAGAGCCAACTATCCCCTCTCTATATATAGCATGTCGCGTTTCCCTATACATATATTTATACACATGCCCGAATTTAACATTTTCCCCTCCCCATTCCTCGAGAAAAATTGCTTTAATCGCACGTATGCGCTATCCTCTTCTCTCTATTTCTCTCTCTCTCTCTCGCCCACTCGTGCACGTACCACGGGTGTGTGTCTAACCACACCTCGATTCGTTCTACTTAAAACGAGCGCGCGTGTGTGTATATACACGCAGCAGCCAAAGCAGAATCTGCGAGAGGAGAACGAAAGCCCGGGATATCGCGGCGTCGATTCGTTTCACTTAATAGAAAAAAAAGGAGAAGGAGAACGAGAAACTGTGCGAGTAGTCGAGGTGAGCCAGCAACGACTCGTCGGCTGCTCACATACATACACATAGCAGGCAGCACCTACATGAAAGCGCTGCAAACATGGGTTTCGTATATATATATACACTATACCTTGCACGCGTTCTCTTTACCTCTCTCGCATCCCTACTATTTCTCGTAGCCTCAAAAGCGCCTGAGTACGCGCGCTAGTGAGAAAGAGAGAGACTTTGGGAGGCGAATTTTAATTTGGAAAAATGAATTTTCACGCGTACGAGAGCAGTATTTAAGCCCGTGTTCTATCTCAAGTGCTTCAGTAATTTGAGGAGTTTGCGAAAGAGAGAGAGAGAGAGAGAGAGGCGTTGCTGCTTTTGCTCAAGGACGAGTGAAAGTTTTAAGTTTTATTTTTTTCATCACTTATCCGTAGACGTTCTCATCCGCGTGACCATGCTTAAATCCAACCGCACGTAAAGTTTTTTCATCTTTTTTATTTCTTTTTCAAGAAACTTTCGTAAGAATTTACAGCATTACCAATGAAATTTCGTATATACATATACACATATCAGCTATATATACATCCATTACACGTCGACGAGAGAGGGAGAGAGAGAGAGAGAGCTGTTAATATTAAACTTTCTACAATCAATCATGACGATCAGTTTGCATACTTCATTTTTCATTTCTCCCGCAAGCCCTGAGGGCGATGACAAATTTCAAGCAAGAAGGAAGAGGAACCATTAGCCGGATCAGTCCTACAGACAGGCAGCACGGAGAAGGGGAAGAACGCGTATATAGCCACCGAGCAAACCTCGGTGTAATTCCATCGTTCCGCAAGTTCATCGCTATACCACACACACCGTAACTCCCTCGAACTGGACCAGTATACTCGAAGCAACGTCGACGACGCGGTAGCTAGCGACTGAAACCCTGCGTCTAGGTAGAACAACGCGACACGCAGCGTAATTGTGCGGTGC
The DNA here is from genome assembly GCA_035583055.1 of Torymus tubicola. NCBI lineage: Eukaryota > Metazoa > Arthropoda > Insecta > Hymenoptera > Torymidae > Torymus > Torymus tubicola. The sequence goes on along the minus strand of JAWWEQ010000045.1, from coordinate 25,404,715 downwards.
ACGCGCAAAGCTCTCTCTCTCTCTCTCCAATTCTACCGCCACTCGTGCGAGAGCTTCACCAAGTCTCTAGCTGAAACTTTACCTCTCTCTCTCTCTCTCTATGTATATATATACGTACGCACGTGACTCGCTGGCGGGTAGTCTTTGGCTAGTCGACTACTGCTACCGGGATAGAGAGAAAGTCCTCCTGCGGGCTACTACTATACTACTACTACCCGTCTGCAAATTGCCAATCTCAGCCCACTAACGACAAAGGCAGCGAATGCCTGCATGTGCAGCACTATCCTATAGGCCCGTATGCGAACCGAATTCGTCTATCTATCACGACGGAGGTGATCAAGAAAAAAAAAGGTGAAAAAATTGCGCACGCGCACGTGTGTGAACGAAAATCAATGGCTATCGACGCGACACACGTGGCAACCCCACCACTACTTCAAATTCCAAATGCGAATACGTTATTTTGAGGAATTCCATCTCCCTTTTTTTTTTGTACGTCAAGGGAGCGCTATATCCTCGCTTGTTGACTTGCTCGAGCATGTGCCTCGTTGATTCGCTCGACGAATTTTATTCTCTCGTCGTGCGTTTTGACAGGTGTGTATATATAGTGAGAGAGAGAGAGAGAGAGAGAGAGAGAGAGAGAGTCGAAGTGGCCCTTGGACCAAAATAGAAAATTCTGTTGGACGGACCAGTAGCCACTCTCACATATACGCGATTTGATTGACTTGCATTTTTTTTGTATACCTTTGGGAAATGAAGGAAGCCTGCTTTGGTTTTTGTTGCTTTCTTTTATTGAATAATACAGGGTGTGAACGATGCGAATGCTTTCGCGTAGGTTTGCAGATATATGTATAAGTTTAAGTAGCCAACGAATGAATATATATCTATATATCATGTATATATATAGGCGAATGAAGAAAGTTTTGATTGATCCAGAAAACTAGTTGGATCAACAAATTCGAAAAGTTTTGAAAGTTTGGGGGGGAATATTTACTTCGCGGGAGGGAATCCCATTTCACGGCTTGATGAAATTTTTGAGTATTTTAATTTAATCAGGCTTAAGTTATCTTTCATTTGGCTCTGCCAGTCGCTTACCATTTGCGCATTTAGCAGTTCTCCGAAACCTCTCTCTCTCTTTCTCACATAGAGAGCTAAATTTCTGAAACTGGAAGTAAATGTTTTTCGCGCTAGGCCACAAACAAACAAACAAACTTGAACGTAAATCAACGTCAGGTTTCTGGTTTCCTGTATATATAAAGAGAGAGAGAGAAGGAGAGAGGGAGAAAAATAACTGTATGTGTATTTAACGGAATCTCAGACTACTATACCAAGACCGCACGCGGCTAAATTAATATCAATTTAACGGAAAATCAACACTGAGGATGACCGAGTTCTCACTACGCTTGTTGTCTAAGCTATGTGAAATTCCCGAGGAGCAGTGGTACTACTATAGTAGCAGTAGTTGGCAATAATCCTCCTATCGATATGATTCCGTGACCAACTTGCGTTGCTCTACTCCACTCTCTTGGTATCAATATATACATATAGTCACAGTTGCTCTGCTGTTTCAGTTACAACTGTGACCGTGTATAATCTTTCCTCTTGATCGGTCTCTCTATACATATCGAATCAGCCGCTGCTGAAATACGAAAACACTCGGACCTAATAACGCTCGAGTAGCACCGTGCCACGCGTATATAACACTATACAGAGTTTCGATATAAATAGAATGTAAATATACCCTGCCCGGGTATAGGATTTTCCGTGAGTAGGTAGGCGTACGCTTTTCCACGGCGCTTGAATAAATACATAAGCAGGTAGTGGTATATACGTATATATAGCGACTACTATTACTACTACTACTACGCGGCTTGAGCGATAAAATCGAAAACGCCTGTAACTCGCGAGCTCGCTTTTCATTTTCTCTCTCTCTCGACGTGAGGGAGTAGTATATGGGTGGTTGACGGGAAAAGAGAGAGAGAGAGAGAGGAGGAAAGTGGTCTCGAATTCAACGGCTTTTCCTGGCTGGAAACGGAGGCTTCGGTGCCTGGGCCTTTACGGGAGATTTATGATTTCGGCTGTTTGGATAGACTTTTAGGTACTGTACGTGGCCGTTATTGTAATGACGTACACGACAGCTAAGTGCTCCTTTGTTATTTAATCCTTTATTGGTTCTGCGTCGTTGAAACGATTCGGCCGTTTGACATGTTAGTTATTTTGAATTATTAAATAAACAAAACAAAATAAAAAAAATACTTTTTGTACACGGATTGTAAAACTTTTGGCAAATGAAAACTTTTTTTCCCAAAAAAAATAATCGTAAAACTCGATTAGTTGATATTTGTTGTTTCACGTATATATATGAAACATCAAACAATTCTATTGAATAATCGGAAAATATTTTAAAACAAAAGTTTTTCCAAAATAAAATACATTTTTATTATTCTCTCTCTCTCTTTCTCTTGTTTTAAACGCTTATTTTTCCATATACGTATTATTGTGAGAATAAAACTTTAAAGAATTAACATGCCCCCAGTACTTATGAAAACTTTATCAAAACTTATTCCAGCGTAATTATGAATTTCCATATTCTCTTTATTAAAAGACTCAAGAGTGGGGAAAACTTTTAAGACGCCCTGCGATAAAAGTTTCAAGCGAATGTCCCAACAGATTCCCAAGAATATTCATTAGCAAGTCGTCGGTTTGGTAAAATACCGTACCATTTCCAAATCCCCTTTCCCAACCGTACCTTTTCCCAAAAATTCATCTTAGACTAATACTCAGAGTTATTAAAAAAAATACCTAAACTGTACAATGTACCATTATAACATCAATTCCAAAATAACCCCCCCCCCCCTATTTTCCATCTCAACTCCTTTACGCATTCAAATAAAAAGCATATGCTCCCCTCTCTCTCTCTCTCTCTCTCTCTTTTGGCATACCCTGCAATCGTCATCTACCAAGACGTCATCGCAGTGCGCGCTTATTATCTTGCAGAACGCGTGCACGTATTCTCGCATATCGCGGCGGCACGCTTACACTTTCCTCGCCGACGATGAATTACCCCTCCAAGCCCTACGCGAAACGTCATAAAGCGTCGCACGAATGCTTCGACTCTCTCCTCCTCCTTTCGTAGCTCTTTTACGATGCGTACTCTCCTCACGTTTCGCGAGCCCCTTTCACGCCTAGGTACTCTTTCAGCGTATAGCCGCGCCTTTTACACTTTACACTCGTGAACGTATAACTGCTATAGCTTTCTCCTTTATTTTTGCAAGCGACCTAGACGTAGTAGTAGTCCCCTTCCACGTCGTCCGGGACGTTTTGTAATAAGAAAAGCCGAGAGTACTGCACCTACTCACCGTTCGCTCTCGTTCTGCCGCGCATTATCCACGATTGAATTTCAATGTCGGAACAGTTCGCCGATCTCTCTTTCGTGTTCACTTTCTCTCTCTCTCTCTCTCCCTCTCTCTTCGACTCCCCTTTTTTTTCGCTCGCTTGCGCGAATACTCGCGAGCTTTTTCGAACGAGTACGCGTGAGCACACGACGATGACTCGGGGAAGCGCTTGTCGAACGAGTGATTGATTTCTTTCTCTTTCTACGAGCACGCGCGCGCCGCTTGTGTATATACCACTGGGAAAGATTATTTGTCTCGTTCTGCATACTGTATGCGCTTGCTTGCTGTTTTTTTTTTTACAAATATGTCCCATTTTTCGCCTCTCTCTCTATCCTTTGTGTTTCTTCGCTTTCCTTTTCTACGATGAACTATCGTTGTTCCTTTCTCCTTTTATGCGGCTATACCGCGTGTATGTGTATAGCACGGTTTCGTCTTTTTCTACCTTTGTCCGTGTTGAAATAACAGACGCGCGCCGTCTGGGAAATGATTAATTTCTCTTGGCTACAGAGAGATTAAAAATTTTCGTTGTGGATTGCTTCTACACGCGCGCGAGTAAGTGCGCAGGTGCGTGTTTACACTTTCTTGTTGCGATATATATACACCGCGTGAGAGGAATTCCAAGCTGTTCAGTGGTAAATAATCTCTTGCCAGTCTTTTCAGACTTTCCGTTGGGTTACCGTTCAAACAATGTTGTTTCTTAGAAGTACTTGCAATATTTTTCGAGACGATTGAGCAACTCCGTGCCAAAGAGTTATTTTAGTAGTTTATGACTTCTCAGGAAAAAGTCGTTATTGGTATTATTATTATTCAGTACGGTTAAGTATAACTAGAAACACAGTGATTAAAGTTCATCTATCGTTGGAACTTTTTTGTTATGCACATATATTAATACTGTTTATTATTTATACTCTTATTGTTTTAGCTTTATTTTTATAGAGCGTAATGCAAGCTTTCACCTACTTTTATAACTAATAATGGTTAATATTCACATTACCATTTATTCGGTGACAATTCCATTGACAGTTAAAAAGATATGGAATTGTCATGTATTTAAATTAAAATTCTAGGAACCATACATTTAGCGCATGTAGTTAAAAAAACTTGTCTCTTTTAATACGAGTTTCGTAAACTCAAGCACATCCGTGTCTCGAGAAAAAAAAACGAAAAAAAAAATAATAGAACGTCGAGCAAAACAGCAGCAGCAGCATCAGCACCAGTTGCAGCAACCGTAGAAAGAAACGTAAAAATGTCTTAACGTCGCCAAAAATATATTTCCTTCGAATGTATATAACAGTAGTAGTAGTCGTAGTAGCAACGACGGCCTTTGCTCGCGTGCATTTTCTATCTCGCCTCAGAATCTGCATTTCCGGGAGAGCGCAAGCGTGCGCGCGCAGGATGGAGCAAGTTTTGATGAAATGCTCTTTCCGCGCGCGACTTTACCTCCGACCCTCGACCCTTGCATGTACTTCTATGTACATACGTGTACATATATACACATATATTCTCTTTTCTCACACATACACACTCACACACACATACACACGCGTACATCTTAATGTTTCTTTTAGTTCTCGAGTCCACTTCGGTGGATTAAAATTAATTAAATTTTCATAGGGCCAGATGCGGAAATGGAAAGGAGGAGAGAAAGAAAAAAAGGGAAATAAAGCTTCGGAGGGATGTCTGCGAAACAAAAGTGCCAGCGTGGCTGCACTCATTGTGTCGCTAATAGTTAGGAAAAGAACGCGCGGGCGAGCGCGTTTCGCGTATACTGGTTATAGGAGCGATATACTATGAGAAAAGGAGAAGGAAAGGAGAGACGACGACGATGACGACGGATTAAGGAGATAAGATGAGATAAGCATTTTGTGATGAATTTTGTGAAGCACAACGTCGCGGGACTGTGATTACGAGAAAGAGAGAGCTGTGTCTGACGATGCGCCCTAGATTTATTTATCAACGCTTCATCGCACTGCAATTTTCATTATATAGCAGTGGATGAATTTGTAATGTCTTTGCGATAATGCATTATATTTTGAAAATTTACCTTTATACTTCGGTGGGATTCAATGTGTTTTGAGATGTTTTTATTATTGAGTTCGTGAGAGTGTTTGAAATATTAGTTGTAAGAACATACGCAGAACTCTTATATAACGTATGTATAGTTACTAGAAAAGATAACAATAACATTTGATTATAATACAATTTATTGCATAAAGCTTGAATTCATTGTTATCTGAAATAGTAGGTTCGTATGCAGTGAAATAATAATATTCAATTATTACAGCTTACTTTGTATTTTAGTAACGGCATTTCAGACTGGAAGGTATGCGAGTTTTAGTATGAGCGAAATGCGTTATTTCATAACTGAATGCATAAAAGTTGTAATTGTACACAATTCATAACATTTTTTACAATGGTAAAAGGATTTTTTGTTCTGTTAATTAATCTCGTTGCTATCTGATATATTACGATGCATTAAATAATTATTCCAACTAACAATATAAAAAAACCCGTTGAGTATCGAATAGTGTTAAATGTACGTATATATATAATATTTAATGTTATTGTTTATTATAATAGGAAATATACAAATTATTATTTAATTATAAATTTAAATTACTGCTTTATCCTATTATTGAGAGGCAATTTAATTACTAAAAATCGTTTGTTTAGAACGGTTAATTGACATTAAAATAATTCATTAAGCACATCAATAAACGTAGTTTAAATAATTAACGTGACTAATGGCAAACGATTTCTGTTTCCACCTCCGAGAAAATGAGCTTAAAGTGAACGTTAAAATTCATTTGGATAAAAGTGAAAGCAAATAAGAGAATTATTTGAGTAGAACTATTTGCACAAAAGGCCTTTACTAACAATCTATTGCGAATGGGACTTAATCATCAAAAGGGTACAAATTAAATTGAAACTAATCGAGAGCTGTGTCCGTTTCTCCGCACGAGCGCATTTAGTAGGATGACAGTGTGTTTCAAATATCTGTGGTTGTCGTACTACATCAGCGATTCTCGTATTTAGATCGCTGTACTATATATACTGATGCAGCACATTTCCTCTTTTCTGGTTTGTTGTTTGCCGACCAATGTTAGACCAATACACCGACGGACATCGCTATATACCTTTCAACCATCGTTGATACGATTTTCGTTCACCTAAAACCTTTTTTTTCTCCTTTGTGCATACCGCATTAAAAAGAAATTTAATGAAACGTTTCTATACAGGTACTCTATACGCTCTTTAGCGTCGAAAAGTCACTGTACAGGAAAAAGTTTTATAGTTTCTCTTTCTGCTCGCGCGGCTCGCGTGGCTATAACAATGCATCAAACACCTGCGGTTGTAATGCAAACAAACTCGCGCCTCCACCTGATTTACAAGCTCTAGTCGGTACAATATGGAGCCCCTTATGCAGACTTCCAACCGCTTCTTTCTTTCGCATATATAACAACGGTAAGAACTTAAATTTTCTCATGTTGCACAGCTCACGCGGCGCGCGGTCGAGTAAATAAATTTCGTAGCCGAGTAGTAGTATAGTGACAAAAGCAAAACAACAATTCTACCGGACTAGCTCCATAACCCATTGAGCCACACGCGCGGCGCCCGTATACTTTTTTCAGAGCGCGCTCTAACGCCCTGAAAAGTCGCGATACAAAGGAGAGGAGAAAATAAAGAGAACGCACGTTGAAGAGAGCGAGAGAGTGAGAACAAAAGAGAACGTGCGCGTGAAAGGGTTAGGAGGGTAATATCCTGCGGTTCGGTACGACTGGCCAGTCCACGGAGTGATGTACGAGTGCTGTATATACGTAACGTATAGATATAGATAGAGGTTATATACTGCAAGCTCTATACTCGTATATAACGCCTCGTGTGATGACTTTCTCTCCAATCCTCCTACATCACAGCGGCTCAATGATATCGAAGTGTAGAACGAGAGCTAGCTTGAGATGTATATATATATGGAAGTATATAGAAAAGAGGTAAAGAAACGAAGAACCTGAGGAGAAGGTGGAGGAGAGGAAGAAACTTTTGCAATTACTTAACTCGACGGGATAACATTAATTAGGTGCACTTTTAAAATACGAGCTAGACCTCGCGGGGTTTTCGTTCTGTCTCACTCTTATACTGGTTCTCTGGCGACAGGCTCAGGACTTACGCCGCGCGTGAAGAAGAAGAAGTGGTAGACGAAGACGATGAAAAAAGCTAATTCCCTTTAGCCCATTAATAACGCAATGATGAGAAGAGCTGCTGCGACAAGTATGAAGCGATGTTATATACCTGTAGCCGTGACTTAGTTATGAACCTCTGTATGTGTATGTGTGTGTATGTATGGCTTGTGTCTGTATATAATGGGGAAAGACTTATTTACCAAGTCGGTAATGAGAAAAATTGCGTTTCGAAGAAAGGGAAAACTGGAGAAGGAATCAAGAACTTTATACTGCATAGGCGTTTATAGCATCATTAAATATATATATATATATAGACATTGTTCGTCTGCGTAGGGAGAAACTAAAATGGATTTCCATTAATTAAAATGAAGCACGAGTGTAGTAGAGTATGCGAGAGTAAAATTAAAACTTTATGTGATAAACGAGCGCACTGATTAAGTTTAGTACCATGTAGGTGTGAAAGATTTTTACACGGTAAATTAGATAATTATTCTGTATAAGCAATTATACACGATAATCTAGTTTGCATAGATTAGTTCTTAGGATAAAAGATCGTACATGCTTTTGGATTGCGTTTAAATTATGTAATATATGTAGGACATTAAGACTATGTGTGTACATAAATTTTGACTAAGATTAGCGGTATTGCTATACATAAAGGGGGATACAAACAAAATTCAATATCTAATGTAGATTAAACAGCAAACTGTTGCTGAATTTACATAAAAGCACTAAGTAAACCATGCATACAAGAAGCCCCATAATTTCTTAATTAATTTCTTTAACCTATATGCTATTCTCGGTGCTGTGATGAACATTTTAAGATCAAAACGGTTTAAGTTGCAAATGTGTTCTGTTTTGGATATAAAAATGATACGTTGATATCGGTGATTATACACTACTAAAATTATTGTAAAAAATATTGTGCGAAGATTTGATCTAGTGATATTTATATTTTCTTCTTGGCATATTAAATAGTGTTTAAATATAACGGAAATATTAATGAACGCAAAATAAACTTATTAAATAAACTATGGTTTCAAAGGAGATTATTAGACGTTGATATTTCAATTGCGAATAATATTTGAAACTAACTTGTAATTTCTACCTTCAAATGAAGCAATTAATTTCACAATTGTGAAAATTAATATTTTTTTTCGTTTTAACAGGTATAAAAAAGCGAAAAACAAAACAATTAAAAAAGTTATTTTTTAAACTTATTTCAATTATAGATATGCAATGTTTTTTTTAATCTATAATAGCTTGAATCAAAGCGAATTTATATTCAATTAAATTTCAATCCCCCATTTCGTGGAACTAGGAAATACGCTACATGTTTGAAAAATTCCTGCATGTCGAAAACCTTCAAGGGTAAATTATTTTGATTTTTTTTTTCTTTTATTTCTATGAACCGAATATTTTTTGAATTTTATACCTGACAAGTTCTATGTATATACTAGCGTTGATTTTCTTTGCTCTAGTACGTCCATCTGCGCAATAGTGATACTCAAATGTCTTTCATTAATTATCTATGACCTACTTTAGTAAAAATCCATATTAAATAAATTTATTCTAACTATTAGGTAACATAATCGTATCATTTTTCAAAATTACAATATGTTTTTGAGAATATTTCTCGTTTTAACTCATTAAAATAATTATTCTCACCGTGCAAAATGTAATTTACTAAGAAATATTTTATTAATTATTTGTTTCACAGTAATTAAATATTATTCGCAACTATTTCGATAATCTTCTTAGCAACTTTTTCTACTCTTTAAAAGGTATTTGAAAAGTATTATTGATTCGCTTTATGTTCAATTTGTTAACAGTCAATTACCCAAAATTAATATTTATCGCGTTAAAAGCAAATAATTTGAATGCTGCTACAACAAGTAGAAAAATTTATACCTCGAAACAAAGCTAAAAATACATCTTTGTATACGCTTGTCAAACATCATTGGAAAATTTTTATCTCTGCCACGCTTGCAGTCGCGCGTATATAACGCAGGCATTGTAATCAACATGCTAGAAAAAAAAAATTTTTCCATTCAAACGTTATTCATGAATCCAATCCCCGTGCACGACCTGAGTTCCCTCGAAAAAAAAGACACAACACCAGTGTGAAACAAAAATTAATGACAAAAAGAGCATCCAAAAATACGAAGAAGGTCACTGCACACAATATAAACATAAACGTGTAGCTCGAGCAAGGGGCAGCAGGCGAATTAAAGAGCTTTTGACGTATTCGATAATGAAAGAGACAGGAGCGCAGTAGCGGAAGAAGTACGAGGAGTAAACAATGTGGGTGGGGGAGAAGAACCGAGACAAGCGTACACGCGCGCGCGCAAAAAAAGGTATGGACGTATATATAGAAAGCAGCCGGCGCGCCAAGCCTGCGGGGAATCAAAATAAAATGGGCGCGAAAACTGTGGCGATAAAATCGTGCGGAGCTGTAGCGACAACGGACGCGTATAAGAATAAACGCTTTTTACCCTCGCCTACTCCTCCTGTCCCCACACTCACCGGGGGTGGCCGGTGTTGTGTTGTAGTAAATAACGTATACGAGGGTGAGAGTTGGGATCTGTGCTGCTACTGCTGCTGTGCACGCCCGTGAAAAGTGCTTCGAGCACAAACGCGCCGTTTACGACGATTGGACTAATACGCAGCTGTAACGTTATCATTTGGCTGTTGTATTTTTATTTCAACGCCTTTTTTCGTCATGATAGTAAACGATTTTACCTGTGGTACTTGTTGATTTGGATCTTAAAATATGTAAGTGTGAAAAAAAAAATTAAAATAAAATAAGTAACAACATCGTTGCCAAGTTATATATGTTTTAATACGGGTTTCAAAGTATACTTTAAGCCGGTTGCCGAGTTAAATTAAATAGCCCTGAAGAATATTAATTTTTCAACTTTATTATTATTTCTCGTTGAACTGAGAATTCAAATTTAACGATCCAAGGCGGTATATAGAACTTTTATCTGTCGCAACTTTAACCCGTTCTAATTCGCACTTCTGTATAACTTTTTACTTTACTGGCGGAAGTTTTACGAGCCTCGCGACTTGCATTTTCTTTTACTTGTCATTTAAAGTTTAAGATTAGAAACATTGCCTCGCCGACGAGAGAGGTTCAATGCCGAGAGAATAATAGACACTTTCAGTTAAATGTAATTTTACAGATAAAATCAGAAATGAGATATCGCAAAATGTAATACGGTTTTAGTGTTTTAAGAGTGTCGCGCGATCTCACGCGCGTTAATTCAAAAGAAACCTTACGTTTAATTGAACCTATACAGATGTTATCTACGCTAATTTTTACCTTTGCAACGATTAAACCCTTTTTTATTGTTCAAAAACGCAAATTACACAGTGTATTAATCTTTTTAATCAATTAACGGTACCAGTAATTCTATCGACCTCTCCACGCGCGTGCGTTCTTGTTGTCGAGCAGTCCTCGCTGTCGATGGCACATATACAATGTGAGCTGCAAACTTGGCCATTTAAATCCGGACGGCAAAAGTTATAATGGATTATTGGTTAAACCAACAGGTTAACTTAAAGCCTTTGACGTGTGAGCAATATTTAGTTTCAAGTGTGTACGCCAGCACGTACATACATATATACTACTTGCTATAGGGAGAGAGAGAGAGAGAGAGAAAGTTTCGATGCCCAACTATACGTACGTGAACTACGCGTGCCTCACGTGTATATAAGCCCTTAAAATCCTCTCTCGGTTGTAACTCTCCCTCTCCATCGACAACCTCATTGCTAAATTATCACGTAGTGTGTCTCGACTATACATCATTATTTCACAATATTTTTATATCAAAATGTCGCTTGTCAATATACAACTTCCCTCTCTCCTTTTGGTTCTATAAAACACCTAATCCCCCTCCCTCTGTGTTTCCACGTCATTCGTCAACGTGATATTGCCGGCGTATCATACGCGTGATAAACGCCTGGAAGGAGCGAAAAAATATATGAAAATACAGAAGGAGGAGAAGGTTCGCGGTGAGACGAGAAGGACGACGTTGTCGTCTTCGTTGTCGTCTTCACGGGAGATCTTATGAATAAAACATGTGCGCCCACCCGCCGCCAGCCAAGATTTCGGTAAATAAATTTCTCGGAAACGCGCGCGTGCGTGCGCGAGTCTTACAACCTCGTGTATATTGTACTGAAAGTATTGTTGTAGCTGCCCGTATTTAAATATTGCTATATAGAAACCTTTTAACCTGAAATTGTATATAAGCAGATCAATGGCAGTGGAAAAGAGCAACCTGGATTTTACGGTGTTTGAAGGGCGAATAGATAGGAAAGAAAAATTTAAAAAAAATAGAATCGTATTCGCGATGAAAATTTCAAATGAACAATCTGACTAGAACGATTTTGCTGTTATTGCACCCACCCATCCATCTCTACAGATTTTCCCTATATATACAACCGTTTATATCTGCACCTATCACATAGGGAAATTTTCGCATCTCTCGATACCACCGTTTACATATGAAAACTCACCTGGTATGGGTCAGACCTGAGATGAGGGGATTACGTTGGCTTTGGTACGAAGACGTTCGCAATTGCAATGACGATCCGGCATCGTTGTTACGACGATGCTTGCACCTCTGCCGCTGCATTTTTCACAGCAGCTACATACATATACATATATCTTCTCTCCTCGTCCTCATATATGTATAAATGGAAATCAAATAACACCACTACAAGTCGCAGCACAGAACCAAAAAAGAAAACCCGCGCACGCGGATATATCCCGGTATCCTTTTTTTTCTCGATGTTCTCACGCGACGATAATAAGGCTTTTCTCCTCTCACGTATATACTTGTAGTCTCCTTCTCACCAATACGGTCTCGCACCCCCTGTGGGAATAAACACGCGGATATATATTTTAGATATATACACGGAAACACACGCGAATACGTTGTTCACTCTCTCGGTTGGCCAATTAGATATCGAATATACTTGTTATTCTATATTCTCGAATTCGCCGAACCGACGAGTACACGTACCGCACTTTTCTATACCTTTCCTATTCCTCTCTCCTTCTCTCTTGTTGTACTTTTCTCGTATAGCACAAACACAGTACGCATGCACTCGCGAAGTAAAAAATACCGAGAGATAGCGACACCACCACACGTGTTCTCACGATATTTTTCTCACCCTAAATATAATCAACGATGCGGCTGCTATCTTTCACCCGGTATAAAGCAATACAGCGTCAGGATACGATTAGCTCGGAGAAATAAAACAACCGATAAGAACGTGATATTCGCACGACACACTAGATATGTATATATAAATATATACATACACGCACGCGTATATATATATATATCTATATACAACTACTACTCGCTCACTCGCGCCGCGTAAACCATGACAGGTAAGCACTTATATACATGTATATATATAGATCAACCAAGACGTATGGATGCTGCTACCGGTGGTACACGTTAAAATCCACGTCCATGATCGCGGCGGGCACGCATAGCATCAACCTGAACGAATAAGAGAGAGAGAGAGAGAGTATGTAGCAATGGGAGAGGTCAGAAAGAGCACAGTTCGTCGAACCTCGCAGCAGAGAGCGCAGAGCAGAGATAACTCTAACTCTACCACATATATATATCTTAACCGCGTATATATATATATATATATATATCACACTTGGAATAACACACTAGTTACTGTATAACCTTTTCTTCCTACATATATATATACCTTGTTCACACTATATAAACATCCGACGCGCGGTTGATCACGTATCGCACTCTTTTATTCTCTCAATCAGTGCGTCCTCCTCACTCTCACATATTTCTGTCACACTCGCGCGTGCCTCTTATATATACATACTCGTATGTATATATATCTAAATATACACACAGGCGTGTCTGCACGAGCGAAGCGCGCCGGACGGACTGCGGCGACGGAATGACGGTGGAGAGAGCTGCTCGCGCCTTGCGCCGCCGCTAGAGCGCACTCGCTGTCTCTCGCCTATATACCAGCGCCTGCAAGCTCCGAAGGAGAAGAGGGGAGAGCGAAAGAGAGAGAGAGAGAGCTTTAGGGGGATGCTGCTGATGCTGTCCTCGTCGTGGCGCTCTATACCCCTCTATACGCGAGCGCTATAGTGGGACGAGGCCGGGTTACGCTGTATAACTCGCCGGTGGTGGTATATATAGTGGTGGTGCACACGGAGATGCGGGCTTCGGTGCTGCCGCGCTTCGATATATATAGCGTTTGTTTAGGTCGAAAAGAGGAAGAGGAGGAGGATGCCTGCGTGAATAGCGTTGTGCGCACAATACTGCGATGCTATTGTGTGGAGTTTGTCAAAATATAAAATTTAGAAAAAAGGGGGTGGGGGGGGGTTTTAAAAGGGGAAGGGGTTGAAATAGGAAAAAAATATCGAGATGACGCAAAAAAAAAGAAATTTATATTGCGATATTAAGATGTTCTCCTTTATTATGGGATATGGATTACATGAGGCGTTGCAAGTTTGATAAAGTGAGACTCTTATGTATATTAAAAATGTGAGTGATTGGATAATAAAACATATACAATATCGTAGGTAAGCAGGAAACAAGGCAAAGCCGATCAGAGAATTGGATCTCGACGTGGCAGTCCATTCAACGTGGTCGACAATGCCAATACATTGATAAATGTTCAATGAGTCTAAACTCGTGATCCCCCAGGTGACTGACATCGTCGTTGAGTGCTCGGTTTCTCATCCACTATGTACTTATCACTAGATTTTTCCATACAAAAATATCTAATCTCATTGAAATTAATTTACCCAGATTGATTTACATATGACGAGTATAACTTTAGGAAAATAGATAAACAAGAATATCTGAAAGCACTCGATACTTCCTAACCATATCCCATAACGCCAATACACGAAGGCTTGGTCATATCGATATTTCTCTCTCTCTCTCTCTCTCTCTCTCTCTCGTTCTGTCTTCCATTATTTGTGTACACACTGGGGGATTATCCAGTCGCGAGTGTGGTACATACTACTATATATATATACATACATATATACACCATCATACTCTCTATATACACTTGCTTTACTTTACTCTCTTTCTCTCTGGCATCCCGTATACTCACTGCACTCTCTCGCGAACTGTCGCGCGCGCGCGCGTACATCGAGAGAAAGCGAACGGAAGGAGGTGGCTGCTACTGCTGCTGCTACAGCCGCGAGGAATTGGAGATGTACCAGCCAGTCTGGCAGAAAACCAAAACACAGAGGATGAGGAGCGGAGGGTGGCGGATCGGAGTAGGAGAAAGCGAGCTTGGACGTATTGGAGTGGATGCGGCGCATTATTCGAGCCGCGAATGTGAAACATAGCATGGGCATACGTGGAATTGTTGCTGAATTTTAAACACCTGTGTGTGTGTATGTAGGTAGGTAGGTACAGGAGTTGGTGTATATTGTATATATAGGTATATAACCAGTAACCGGCGTGGCAAAAGCAAATCAAATTACCGGTAGACCAGGATTTCACTAGTATAGTATATTTTCGAAGGTTGAAGAGTAGGTGAGGGTGAGTTTAGTTTGTTGTCAGATGGATGAGAATTTTAAATAGTGCGCGTTAAATATTCACGACTACGCGGTCGCTGCGGTGGTGTTGTAGTAGTAGGATGGTAACTCTATGTAGCAGCCACGCTGAAAAATCAAAATGTGGTGGAAGGTCTTTATGTCTATAACTTTGTTTGGTTATACTAGCAAATATGATGTATTTAAAAGGAACAAAGATAACAACTCTCTATTAATTGTTGTTGTTTTTCATGTAAATCCTCAACGTTAAAAAAAAGTGGCAGCAGTGTAGTATGGGAGGCTTTCGGAAAACGGGAAGCGCAAAAAAAAAATTCAAAGAGTTTAACCCTCGCTAAATCTGCGGCTCTAGTCGGTAGCGATGTGATTTTTAGATAAATTGACAAGTTGTACAAGCACCCGTTGGCAATATATATATGTATATTTACGCATACGCATGGATCGTGAATACAAAGTTTCGCAATGTTCAAAGCAACAAAATCCTTTGAATGGCCAACATTCGGGCACAAACGACATGGATTCTGAAAAAACAACTCAGCTCTGTTTGATCAAAAAGTCACTGCATTCAAATTGAAAGAGATGAACGTGGGTTTAGAAAAAAAAAATAACTTTATGATGTATATAGACTTTTATTAACGTTTTATCAATGAACACCATGTATCGTTAGTTTACAATGTTACAAATGTATTGAATTAAATTTTTCGTCATTTTTCATGTCCCTCTTTGTAATTTGAATGTTAAAAAAGATTCTGCGTTTTTATTTTTGTGTAAATTAACACTGGACAAAAACAACTGGAAACGCGTATTTTGCAAAAGACTATATAATTGATGATCAAAATCTGTGCAATACAGATAGTTCAAGCATTCTTAGTCTAGCCATCGACGGAGCAACATCTCTCTTGTTAGCGCTCGCTAAATTTTCTATCTAAGTATTGTAATATTCGGTGTTGCTGTGTCGTGTTAGTGTGTGCATTGCAGTGGTTTTTTGTTTGCTGGCTCTGCCCGGCCTGCAAGACCTCAGTAGCCGTGGAGAATGGATCTACATGCGCTGGTTGTTTTGCACGTTATTATGCATCATGTACCGAAAAATGCTCTTCAGACGTCACAGGTGTTTTTACATGCTGTATCCACAATCAATGTGCCAATACTTCACGAAGTGCCAATGTAAACAATAGCACCCCGCACAGACATAGCAAGGCTGACTCACACACACACCAACATCGAGCCCAGCGGACCTACACAAATCTACCGATGCCCCTTCTTTATCTCAAGAAATCTCAAGATAGAAAAAAATTACTATTAAAAATTAATTAACCCCAAAATTACTTGTACGAAAATATATTTCAAACTATAACCATCACCATCTTGAAGAACCTTACAGATCCGATTAATCACAGCCTATACAGCCCAAAGAACTATTATTTTCAGCTCCACTCTTATATTATACCTATGACTAATACGTTCTATCATTTTTTCCCTTTTTTTCTCTTTATTCGGCAACCCATCCGTGCAAAGTACACATAAGCCTCTTCAGTTTTTTATCTCTCCCGCGAAGAAATCCTCAAAAGCCGACACTGTCAGCATGTTCGCGGCACGCAGGCCCGGCATGCGCGTACCACCAGCAGCAGCAGTAGCATCAAGCGTATAACAGCCTCGCGCGCAGCAGCAGCAGCAGCAGCGACGTCGTCGTGGGTGGGTAGAGAGAGAGTAGGGGTAGCTAGCTTTGCGCCTGAGAGCTACGCGCAGCTGGAATGGCGTGCGGCGCGCGCGTGTATGTGCGGGAGAGACGAGGATATAGCCAGCTTCACATCGCTCGCTCGACTGGGGCTATTGATTCAGTTCTACCAACCGACGGAGACGTATGGGAGCCAGTAGTATAGTAGTATAGTATAGAACGCGTGTGAGTGAGAATGCGAGAGAGAGAGAGAGAGGTACAGGCACGGAAGGAGCCCTTAGTGACTTTCGACATTTCTCGATCCGCCTAGGGAATTGTAGAGAGCTGCAAGTGCCGGGGGGCTTTGTTACAAGATAACGGACCACGAGGGAGAGGGTGGGAGTGAGAGCGCTCGCGCGGACGTTCCTAATGGTTTCGGTCAGCAGCCGAGTGCCTAGAGCAAGAGAGAGAGAGGGAACGCACGCCGGAAAAATTATGGGCGAGCGGATACACATACATACATATATATGTATATATGTATATATATATATATACACGTGGGAGACGACGGCGAAGAGAGAGAGAAAGAGAATACAGAGCGCAGCCGATATGTCGCGCGTCTACTGTCTGGCCGCAGGCTGACGTGGACTACTTGCCGACGATGCTTCTCTCTCTCTCGCGCGCGCGCGCGTTCCCGCTTCGATTTCGTTATTGTAACTTTGGACGTGTGCGCGCCCATGAGAAATGACTTTTTCTTTCGGCTTTTTTGCCGGTACGAGAGATGGATGGACGCGGACTTGGGGGGCGATGCGCACGACCTGAAGAGAGAAAGAGAGGAAGAGGGAGGGTTACAGTGATTCTTTTTAAATTTTTCGGGGTTAATGGTGTTGCGAAAGTGCGATACGTCGACGTGTACAAGTGCTATTTCGATGTTATAGGTGAAAAGTTTCACTTTGGTCGTGTCTTGTGATGAAATGGATATATACATGTGGATTCGACAGAAAGAATGATAATAGAATATTTGCTTGTACTCGGGATATGAAAATAGAATAGTAGATGAATGAAATTGGGAATTTTTGAGAAATTTAATAAGATAATTGTGTGAATAAGTTGGAAATTTTCTTTGTGAAATATTAGTCTGCATTTCATGGCAATTACGTACTGACCAACGAGTGAGATCTTGCTAGGCATATCAAAGAGATTCGAAACAGTCACGCGGGGTTTAATATGTGTGGCTCGGCGTCTTTGTAGACCTGCGGATTTTAGTATGCGAAACCCTTTTAAACCGCCCAGCAGAGATAGCCACCGGTGTATATGGTGAAATATATGGACGATACAAAATTCAAAACTCTGTGAGAATTACTCGTATATATATAATATGAGCCCTTAGGAGTTACGACGGAATTACTTGGGCTTTGAATAATTCAAGGAACCAAATAATGCTTCAGTCATTGAACTTGACGTAACTATTTGCCGTTGAATTCATTTGAAATCTAATTTTATAAATATAATTTTATTAATTTTATGGTTTTCTTTTTATTACGTCTATATATATAGGCTATGATAATGTACGAGAACTTTGCACTTCGGAGGCGAGAAGCATCTACTTTCTGGCATCCTCTTTTATAGAAGGTGGGGGGGGGGGTTACTCCACTTTGAGTTTTATAGCAGTCATTAGGAAACTGGTAAGGGGAGTATTTTGGTAGTGCTCTTTCTCTGTAAGTCGATAACCATGAATTGTTTCTGTTGCCCGTGAAATATACGATTTCTCTGATTTTAGGTAATCGGTTGGTTGAGGAAGGTCGGAGAATTGTCATCGTTATAAAATAATTTATGTGTTTTTATTTTCTTTAAAGAGTAACGGTTGGTATGGATCGAGTAATAATCAAAATATAATGCAAGTAGTATACATTGTGTATACATTGATGATTTATATTGGTGAAATAGTGCTATTTTGAACTATAATATAGGGCTAGTACTTTGCTATAATTAATAAAAATAACTTTTTAACTCCATATTATTAGAATTCACGAAGAAAAAAAATTTTGTAACAGTAGTGAATAAATTATCTTGGCAATATATATCACAAAAAATATAACATTTTTACAATACCATTTTTTGTATTTTTCGATATTTTCGAAGGTCTTAGAAAGTTTTTCAACCTGTCATGATAAAAGTTGTTCCTTTTTACAAACGCTTCACCTTACAAAAAATAAAAATCGACCTATACATAACCGTTAAAAATGATATCACATTGAAATGTACGTTACGTGCTTTACCTCGACGCTTGTGCGACAATAATTGCTTTATTATCCCGAAAAATTCGAATCTCCCTGGATCTCGTTTCCCCGTCACTTTTTATTCCCGAAATGAGAAACGCCATCTCCTCTCGACCCCCAAGGTCGCATTTCACCTCTCCCCCCTTCTTCGCGAGCATAAAAACAGAGAGAAGAGCCATCTCTCACTTTTTCCACGATCGAAAGCTAGGGATAAGAGAGAAAGAGCCGCTTATAATTATTGCGCGGGAAGAAAAGAGCGACGGGAAACGTCAGCCACAGCCGTGGCTCCGATTCCTTCGATCAAAGGCCGAGGTTTGGTGAAAAAAAAAATGAAGAAGGAGAAGGCGGAGAAGAAATAAAAGAAAGAAAAGGAGGGAGAACGCCAGAGAATCAGACAATTAGAAAGAACAGACAACGGGAGGAGGGGGAAGGTGAAGCGGAGGGATAGGAGAAAAATGGCGAGGGAAGAATTGATAAATCGAGAGGTGGCGGCAACGCTGGCGTCGTTTTGTTTAATGGATTACAATGAATTGACGAACGGCTAGCACAGCGCGCACGTCATCGCCAATGCCGTAAGAAACCTGCTGCTGCTGCTGCTAAGAAAGGTGAAAGAAGTAGGAGGTCAGCAGCAGGAGCAGCGCTAGAGCAAGAGAGAAAATTGCAGGATGTCGGGGGGGTCGAAAGGTGTTTGGAGCGCTATACTACGCGGCGATCTTAGGCCACAATAATCCCTGCGAGGATGATGAATCACCTTGTCGCTTCCTCTTCCTTCTCCTTTTTCTCTCTCTCTCTTTCTCTACTCCTGTCCGACGACGGCCTCACTGTGCCGTCTATATCCCCTGGCTATACACGAGACACGACGTTGTATCGTTCTATACGTCCGCGCGCACCTTAGAGCTGCAGGAATGGACGCGGGTCGAGAAAAGAGGAGGGAGAGCGGATTATACTCCCACACCGGCTTTCTCTATTCTCTCCTTGGCTTCCTTCCTTCCTTTCTTTCTTTTTTTTTTACGAAAAAATACCGTGACGCGCAAGCGCGCGTGCGCTACGTTCGATTCAATTTAACTGCCAGCCTGAGATATATGAATCGTGTGGTGGTCGTTCCAAGGCCTTTTCTTTTCTTTTTCTTCTTTTTTTTTTGTTTTAGGAATAGCTGCGTACAGAAAAAAGCGAGGACAGCGTGATGGACGCGTGGTCAACGGCAAAGAAGTTGCTGTGATTTCTTTTCTGTCATTGGTAATCTTTCGATAGGTCCTTTCCTATATATATACACTCGCTGAATCGTTCGTTTCTCATTACATCCGTAATTATCTCATTGATTTCTCGTACGAACAGTAACAGTGAACCCTGTAACCATGTAATTAACCAAAAAAGCTCTATAATTAACAATAAACTACCACTTTACCTACAGAACCCTTCACTTTTTTATTCTTTCAACCGCACAGCTATACAACGATACCGACCCATTACCACATAGCGCAGCGCATCGGGCGACTATCGAGGAAATCACGCGTGTGTAAAAACGATTAATTCGAACGAGCAGAAGTCGTTGTCGTTGCATTACCATCACACGTCGACGAGGTACTTCTCACTTCCCCTCTCTCCCCCCATATATGCAAAACCATCGTCGTCAGGGTAATAGGCTCGACGGCTGCGGCGACGTTGGGTATTAGTGGTCTGGGCAATGAAATTAGACGAGGCTGCAACGACCTTATATATAGAGAAAGAGTCGCGCGCTTATCACACACGTAGCGCGAGTACGCAAAGACAGTCGTTTCATCGACGGCGCGTAATCAGCGTTGCGAAGCGTTCTTTCTGTATAAAACGGTAGCGATAAGCCGGTCACACTATGTAAGTCGGTATATCGGATCGCTCGCGTAGTATACTATAAAACTACGCGTGGGTGTAAAAGAAAAGGGAGAAAAGTAGTAGTAGTAGTACTACGCGAGCATGCTTGTAGTAGTAGTAGTAGTACGCGCGAGTGCTTCAACGCAATTACAGCTTGACTCGAGCGTTAAAAGCAGCGCCGTAAAAGCTTTCGCGTGAACGCTACGCTCTCTCTCGCTCTCATGTGTATATACATATATACATATACAGATACAAGTAAGTATATACATGGAACCTCGCGTAGCAGTTGACTCTCTTGACGCTCTCTCTCTCTCTCTCTACGGGAACTGCTGCTACTGCTGCTGCGTTGTAGACTTTGTGCATGCGTTTTCGATGATGACGCGTGCACGCCCGAGTGAGTGTTTGCTTTACTGCGAGTTTAATTTCACTTACGCCTACGTTCACCGAAAACGCTTGTATGTAGGGTTCGGTATGTTTGCTATACAACATTGCTGTCGATGTGGCACGGTTACGTGTATGTATGTATGCATGCGAGGTACGTTTAAGCAATAGCAAGTAGATGACAGAAGTAGTCTTAGAGACACGCACGTTATACGTAGTAATATTTGTCGGAAGGAGACGCATGGCGTGAATCAAAGGCATTTCTGTATATACTTGAATCCTTTAAAATTCATTTTGGACCTCAGGAGGAAATGTTATAATTATCGCGTGTTTTGAATTCACGTGGAGTTGAGTTCGGTTGAATAATTGATTTAATCACCAAGATAACTGTATACCTTTCATTTGCAATTGAATACTAATGAGAGCGCAACTCTTTTGCTACATTCGGTACGGTCCGTTAATTCAGTGACATACCCTATCGTACCTTTTTTTTGTTAGGGAAACACACGTGCGCTGGTGGTATTGCTAACGAAAAATCGAGCTCTAAATAACACCGACGCTCGTTCGGTAAAATCCAATGTGACACGCGCGTGCGTATCAGTATGGGAAAATTTACATTGACGTTACCTGCGATATTTCTCCTTTCGACACATTGAGTGAAGGGAGGGTACTCGGCTAAATTACCAATTTCAGAGCCTATTACGCTTTGATCAATAAAGAGTATCAATTAAACGTGAAAAATAGAGAGAGAGAGGAAGTTCGGTGAAAGGTGTAGAGAGATGTCCGATCTTCATCTACTCCGACGAGTGTAATTCATCGAATTTTGATTATCGCGCTAATTGCAGTTCATCAGAAAGTGCATGCAAGCGAGAAGGAGAGAGAGAGAGAGAGAGAGAGAGAAAATCCCACGGAAATGAAGTAACAGACGCGGAAACACGTCTACCCGGATTACACGCCGACGTTAAATCTCTCTCTACCTACCCCCTCTCTCTCTCTCTCACTCGTTCCCTACATCGAGCGAGAGCATGTAATCGATAAGAGATGGCGCTCTATGACCGCAT
Organism: Torymus tubicola; assembly: GCA_035583055.1. NCBI lineage: Eukaryota > Metazoa > Arthropoda > Insecta > Hymenoptera > Torymidae > Torymus > Torymus tubicola. The sequence continues at coordinate 25,382,346 of JAWWEQ010000045.1, read as the reverse complement.
CCGAGTATACCGAAAACGCTCGACGCAGCGTATAGGTCATTGCCACATCGCATTGACGGCCGACACCGAGAGAAAGAAAGAGAGCTTGTGTCATATCTCGTATAATATCTCTCGAGCTCGTAAACATTTTTCGCGACGTCGGGAATTATGCGACTCGGTCTTCCTAAGAAAAGCCCTGAAAGTTTCAGGCGACGAGTAGTGGAGAGCCTCTGCCCGAGCTGTAGCCCGCATGCTGCCGACGCCGTGAGAAAACTTTCCTGGCTCCTAGATTGAAAGCTCCAAAAAATGTCTCTCTCTCGAGCGAGCGAGCGAAAACCACTCGCCGCGGCACCGAAGAGGAGAAAAAAAATGACCCGACCGGCTACTTTTCTAGAGAGAGAAAGCAACGTGGGCACGCGCGCGACTTTTCGTTATTTGGATTGGAACGTCTGCTGCTACGCGAGCTCTCTGGGACATTTCTCATTGCAAAAACCAAGCGGAAATGCCTCGATTGTACCTGTCATAAAGTAATATGAACTTTTTACTACGCTTCTTCTGCGATTTCCTTCTACTATCTCTACTGCTACGTATAACGAGCATGTAATTTCTTCGAAATCGTGTTGTTTTTTTCGTATATATATACACTTCCACGTGGAATTTTATTACAAGTGTTTAGATAATTTCTGTTTTTTTTTTTCAAACAACTATGCACATAATAATTAAGGTCGTAACCGTATGTCTGGCCTATGTGCTTTGTCCTTAATCGCAATTTGCTTGCTTTCTCTGTTCTTGGCCTATTAGACGTCTAGGTAATTTCACGCGAAGCTAACCATTTTAGAAGTTTCCGAGCTATTTATGAATCACTTAAATGGCATGGCAAATGTATGTCTCTATGTGTATATATATACGAAGCGAGTTCTGTGTAAGCTTGCGTCTGCGCAGACTCGGCATGTTTCTACTTTACGCACATAAAGGGAACTACGTGTTGCTTTAAGGCGGTCAATTAATTCTCATATTGCTTTCGACTGTAACTTTCTCTGCAATATGTCGCTAATGCGCCTGTGTAATTAATAATCGTACTTAATGGTTATAAGCATGCTTTAAAGAAAAGAGTAATGATAAAAATTATACAAGAATGTGTAATGAGAATTCAGTATTATCTGAAATGACAAACTACTCTGTTGCTCTCTTTTTCTTTCTCCCTAATTTATTTATGTTCACTAATGGAAATTGTGAACCTAACAGCAAACTTATATTATTAAATATAAGATTGTACATTAATTTTACATGTTATTTGCATTATACATACGCTTAACTTTTAGAGTAGCGACAATTTTATCCGAAAATTAAGGTCTTGTATAAGTGGTATCTACTGCATATTTATGACGTATATGCTGCAGGGAATGTCGACATTTATATGGAGTTACAAAAGTGGTCCGTCTGTATTTTAAAGGTTAAATACATCAATGGTAATTGATATCAGCCTCCGGGATTGTATTTAATAACAGCAATAAAATGATATTGCAATTTTGAGATACTGTCAACATTATTAATTTTCATTGTATGTTATAGACTCAGTTATAGAGTTACTTGCTATAAAATCCATTTTTATTCATCAAAATAGAATTTTTTTTCTTCAAGGACTAACAAATCAAAATATTCAATCACGGTACCTGAAAGAAGGAAAAATAATATATTCATCTGAATTGAATTTTTGGTAGATTACTTCTCTTTGAAGAAAAATTCAGATGATTTAAAGAGGATTTTGATAAAAAATATGCTGGCTTTGCTATGAAAATATTTCAAAGTTTTTAGAGCAAACTATATCTGAAAATCCTTGTAAGCTACATGGAAATATCATTTTCTGGTCGTTGCCCAAACTATTTTTTTGTTCCAACTTGTTCCAAAAGCAACCAAAAAAAAACATAAAAAGTATACTATCTGCTACACCGTTATACGACATCTATATTATAAGAAAATCCTTCGCTGCATCACCAACAGCACCATTCATACCCTTTCACAAACTCTAGCACTTCGGCTCATCCTCAGTTCCCATAGCAGTTCCCGTCACCGGCGCGAAAAGGACAACAATTAGATGCAGCGTAGCAGAGGGATGAGGAAGGAGATTCTCTCTCCCTCTCTCTACACGGAGGCGGAAAAGGAGGTACCCCACCTCTCTCTCCTGCTTTGCTTGTGCATCTCCTCGAGGGCAGTTGGCACACCGGTGTTCGCAGCGCGAAATCCGTGCACACGACGCCTACAGAGAGAGAGAGAGCGACCTCGAGAGAGAGAACTATATGGTGCCACTGGCAGCACCACTGGCCATTGTTCGCGAGTACAATGGCCAGTCGCTCGTTTGCCAAAATGGCCACGGCTGTGTGGCGCACGCGAGGAGAGAGAGAGAGAGAGAGTTGTGTCTCGTGGCCAGCCGGCCGGTACAAATTTATTAATTGACCACGGACAATGAGCTCGAATTAGAGAGACCTTCTATCCTCGGCGTTCGCTAGCTATAGCTAGCTATCTAGCTGCAAGCTTATTGGCTTGCAGATGATACTCCATTAAACGTGTAACCAGCGCGGGGTGGGTGGTTGAGAGAGAGAGAGAGAGGGCTAGGAGGTGGCTACTTGGGTTATATACCGCGATGAGCTGCTGCGCTTACGTATGTGTGTGTGTGTGAGAGAGAGAGTGGGGTTACTGCACAACGCGCGGTTTCGCGGTGTGTTAAATAATGCGTGAGAGAGACGCGTGCGTGTGCGGTATATGGTCGCTCTCTCTCTCTCTCTCTGTGCTAAGTAATGAATGACTCGGTGCGTACACGGATGTTTTAAGGCCCATTGCTTATGTACACCGGATGGTACGGGCCGCTACCCGGTATAGCTTTAATTTTATAGTCCTAGCCCTTTTTGGATTATTATACCACATGGTGTAACCGAAATTGCTCGGTTACAAATGAGAGATAGACTCGGGTTTATGATCAAGTACAATGGGGATAAATATATATATAGGTAGTAGTAAAAAAAAATAACTTATCCTCTCTGTGCGAGATAAGCGTTCGATCGTGCATAAGTGCAGACTACTCCGGTCGTAGCCTAATATGTACACTCGCACGTAGTATACACGACGTGCCTCTATACGCATGTATGTGTGTGCACACCGTGCGTAAAGTAAACGTGCTATAGCAGCTATAGAGAGTGGGAGAGGTGATTTTAATCGAGCGGCTGCCTCGACAAGAGGGAACGAAGGGCGGAGAGACAGGCTGTGCTCACTCTCTCTCTCTCTCCTCCCCCTTTGATTGGATTTTTAAGGGGTTAGTTGAGCGAGATGATCGATTGCATATTAATGATTCTTGCCCCCTTCTCCCTCCCCGAGCGTGCACGCTTTACATCAGCGCTAACGACGTAATCGATTCTTTGGCTCGAAAATTACAGCTGATTTAGCCTGGCACCAGCCGCGAGCACGATTATCGTGCGTAATTTTCAGTGACGACGGAATAAGCTTCGCAAAGTGATGAGTGTGTGTGTGTGTGTGTGGAATTTGTTGAGTACAAGAGCTTTGCATGTGTGTAGTACTACATGTGTATTTGAACTGATGTAATTAGTTTTTTTTAAAAAGGTTGGTGGTTTATGTATTAAAGGGTGAACAGTAAATAGTTAATTTTGTTTTCGCATTAGTTAGTTTTACTTACAACGACATCGAGAGGAACAGAATAACAGCTAATAAGTGGAATCTTACTTTAATTATGTAGTATAAAGTTAATTTTATTATAAAAGAAGTTGATTTTACTTTTTTTTAACCCAGTTTATTCATCAAATGCAAACAAGTTATAACAAGCTACTGTCATTATCTATATGATACGTTCTCAAAATCATAACGAGCCAAAGTTGCAATCACTAATGAAATTTATCTCGAAAAAGAACAATAATTCCAAAAGTATAAGTATAGATTTGGGTCATTAGTTGGCACTTACTTTAATACAATCAGAAAACTTGCCGTGGCAAAAGAGCACAGTAGGAAGAAAGAATCCGCGTGAAGAGAAGTCGTCGTCGGCGGCGAACGAAAACGGCTTGCTCGAAAATTATCTCCCGACCAAAGTTTTTCATTAAAACATTCCTCGTGCGGTTCGAGTATAATGCGACTTTTCGGGGGTCTCTCTTTCCGTTCGACCCTTCGACTGTCTGTCTACAACCACTTTTTTTTTCTCTTTCTGGTCCTCTCTCCCTTCTTCTCCTTCTTCTATCCTCTTACTTATGAAAGCGAGAACGCGTGCGAGTCCAGCATTCGCGGCACGTGCGTTTTTTTTACGATTTTCCACTTCCTTTATATTTATTTCGACGAAAATTGCCCAAGCCCTCCGTTGAATTAAGAAAGGGGTCACGTAAGATACAACGACTTTTGAAGACTCTCGATGCTGAGTCGCGTGTATGTGCGAGCTCGCGAAAAAATCGACCGGAAGTGAAGGAGGGAGGAAAAAGAAAGGGAGAGGGGAAAGCTGTAAAAAGAAACGATCTATATGATTTCACGCCAGTATGCGCACGTGCAAGACGATATCAATGTTAATTTTTTAACGTTTCAGTTGGTTTATCGATGAAGCGTGCATGGTAAGCGGTTCAAGGTGAAACGTAAAGCCTTACGGTTTATAGGTCATGCTAGTTTTGTTTTTGTTTTTCTTTAGGAAATTATATTGGGGGAATTGGCCAGTATGGGCTAGAAGATTTAATCTGAAGCAATTATTTAGAATATTTATTTGATATAAATCGTAATTAACAATTCAGATAGTTTAACTTGAAAATAAATTAGAAACATTTGACATATATTGTTATGTAATACATGACCAGTAAGAATCAATATTCCATTTTATATTGTACTAAGCTACTAAAAGATTTCATCAGTTTAGTGAAATATCGATTAATTTTTAAATGTTTGAAGAAGATATAAAAATTACTAAAAAGATGACAGTCAAGTTTTGAAAATATAACTTTTAACATATGATTGTTGTTGTAAAACTGAATTCTCATGTATAACTTCGTGAACCCCGTATTAAAATTATGTTTAATAAAATAATTACGTTCTGTTATCAACCAAATAACTTTGTCCAGCCGCCATTAACCCACACATCACGTTAAAATGTAGCAATACAAATGTATTTTTTTTTTCTCAGTTATTATGGAATGAAATATTGAATATTTTACGTATGACTTATTTGAAGCATAAAGTAGTAAAATGTTGGCAAATTATCTCACTTTTTCTCTGTTCAGATAAAACCCTTTGATTATGAAATATAAATCACATTAAGAATATAAATAATAATAACAAATGTACACCATTAAAGTATAAAATGCTTTTTTTTATTAAATGTGCAGAGAGTATACAAATGGCCTACGAGTGCGTTAATAACCGACTCGAATGTACAATAATTCATGAATTTACAAATTCATATTCATATAGCAATCACACGCGTATAGTAACACACGCATGGCAATCAATTGCATCGAATGTTCCTTAACATTTTCCAAGACTGCTCGCAAACTAATGTCTATATTTATTTACATAAATTATCCTAATTGATGCGTATTTTTCAGCTTTGCATACTTAATAAGATACATTGACTACAGCACTATCAAGTCCGATGAAAAGGGGTAAGTATAGCATTAGCTTGTACCACAAAAACGCGCACAGCCGCATCGCATATACAAATATTCGGAGAGATACATCGTTGCATTAAAATTCCGTTCGTTTAACTTTTTTTGTTTTCCAAAGCTGAAAATCGCGTGCATTCCAGTAAGTATTTGCGAATCACTCGTAACTTCGCTGCCCTAGCATATAATGTATATATATATATATATATATATATGTATACGCACGCGCACTCATTTATTCTACACCCAAATCGTTGAGTACACACATCGACAAGTGGGTCCTCTGGATTTTTAGCATTTCATGCGCTCCTGCGCAGCTTTGACTTTTTTTTTTATTTATGTAAGAGAGTCACACATACGGTAATTAATAAAATGTTACGTAAAAATATACTATAAAAAGATTATAGAAATATATATATATGGTCATTTTTTTCCAGTAACGAAACGAGGTACCACTATATCAAAAAATGTATTGTATATATAGGAACATCTTTGTAAAAGTTACAAAAGTAGATTTCTTGATAATGGTTGATGAATCAGTATAAGAATGCTTTATTTAAAAAAATTTCAATATTCACTTGATAAGAGGTTGTTTTATTGTCGGTTAAAATGATACATTTGAATAGTAAAATAGATGATCATTATATTTTGTACCTCTTCACCTTAAATGACACTTTATCAGTCTGTAGTATTTAAACTATATAAAAAAAAAAATCAGCTACTACATAGAATGTGAAAAAGTCATAATTTATACAAAAATTAACTATATAGAGTTTATTCGGAGTATAAAAAAAAATTAATTACGTTAAATTACATTTTCTTTCGCGTCTAAAACATTAATGTATAATCGTAAAAACGGCCGGCTACAAAACGTTTAAATTTACGTCAAAAATAAACGATTAATTCAATTTTGTCGTCTCGTTTTTCGATAAAATGGAATTCAGGTAGAGCAATCGACGATTCAACAAATATATTTATCGCTTCAGTGAATTTCGCGCCCGTCGACATCTGGTAATTTATATAAATGCCGAATGAATTATCTATAATGTACGAGTTCGCCATCCGTAAAAATTCCGACAGCACCAAAGCTACATACATTTGCAATTTCCGGGAATGGGAGTGGGAAAGGCTATATACATATACATATAGCGACGGTCAGAAGTATTTTATAACCAAGAAAATTTTTCGGAATTTCACTTCAAACTCTATATTCCAGTAGCGTAAACAGGATAGAACATTTTCATTTTTATTTTTAAACAAAAAAAATTTCGTATCTCTGTATTTTTCAGTTCTCGGTATTTTTAAAAGCTGTTTTATATTTCGCTAAATAATGTTATGATCATAATACTATATACCCCCCTAGATCGAAAAACAATGGCTGCTTTTATAGATAAAACAGTTTTAGCCGGCGGCACATACACAAACGGGTAACGAGTCAATAACAATTCCATCATAGCTTTACCTCTATAAGTAAGCTCTTTCCCTCGTCTCTCGTGCAACGCGAGACAAAGAAGAGGTTCCCAGAAGAGGGGAAAGAAAGAAAAAAGGTCAAAGAGAGAGAGAGAGAGATAAAGAAAGTCAAAGTCGATATCCCGGAAAGACATCCAAGTCTCTCTCTCACTCTCTTTCTCTCTTCCTATACCCTCACGCGCACACATTCACATACACACACATACACAGACGCACGTACGTCCACTTTATCCATCTCCAAGGAGCGTCTGAATTTGTCCATTCTCCATTTACAGAGGTTGCATCGGGGATGCACGTCGTCCGGCAAAAAGAAGTCACGGCTCCTCGCGAGCTCTTTTCCATCTGGCGTCGGTGCCTTTGATGTGCGCTGGCGAATCCGTGGAATCCGTAGCAGCTTGGGAATAGAGAGAAAGAGAAGACGAAACGCATCTTCTTCTTCTTCCTTCTTCTACAGCTTCGTCGCAGCAGCTTCGTCGTGAGTGTTGACCCTTTGCACGACCTCGACCCTCTCAAGGCGTCGAAACGATGGGATTCTACTAGATGTCATATCGCTTGGTAGAGGCATTTTTTCACGTCTTGCTAGTAACAATCGTTGGTAAGTTTCGTTGTCTTGAAGTTGACTACTCGTTGGTGCGACGACGGTAGCTGCTGCTGTTGGCTTGCTACCGGAACGAGGTATGGTGCCAGTAGGCTTTATGATGATGCGTGGGAGTTTGGTTGCACGTTCTGGTATTGGCCGCCTGGTAGGACAGTCCGGTCGACGTACCTCGTCCTCTTCCTTTATGGCCTGATGCTGCTGCTGCTGGAAGCTCGGTGCCTATATGGGGAATCGGTATTTTGATCGTATTAAAACTGCGGAGATGCGAAGGTGGATTATGGGAGCTCGTATATCGCATGAAAGGGGAGCACGGGGACACTGACATTTCGGAAGGATATTGCGGATTTCTCGTAAGTTTCTATAGGATCGCGTGTAGGAGAAAATAGTCGATTTTACTGTTTACATCGTTGATTGGGGAGTAAATGCAAGGTTCATTTTTATTTAGAATGAAAGTAAGAGGTAAGTGAAAATTCTCATTTTTTAACGGACTCTTTCAACGGATTTAATTTCTGTTTGAAAAGGGAATTTTCCTCTTAATTGATGGAACTTTCATACAATGATAACTTCATTTTTTAATATAATATATTATTTCGACTATGAATAAACGTTGTTCTTTTCTTATTCTTTGTTAGATCCATTATAAATTGTTTTTGTGTGAAATATGATTAAAATAAACTATATATCGGAACGAAGCATGAAATGCAGCGACTCATTTAATTAACTTATTTTCTATTTCTGACTGTTTCTATCCGACTGTTTTACTTTGACAAATATAAAATTAAATACATATTAATGTTAATTATGATTTATCTCAAGGTTATCAAGTAGAGAAATGAAATATTCCCGATATTTAGCATACGTATCTGAAATGAAGTCTTGTTTAATTACGAGCTGGATATGATAAAAGATATATATTTAATAATATAAAACTGTCGGTTTTCTAGAACGTTATTGGTATTAATTTAAAATATATTTTAACTATAGAATTAAAGTAATATTACTTTTCTATTAAATTAATTGTGTGGTTCATTAAGTTTACACGAAAAAAAATTTATTACACTGTTTACTCAGTTGTAAATGAAAAGTTCGTTTTACTTATAATCTTGCCGGGTAAAAGGCTATTAAAGAAATGAAGAATTTATTCAGATATATTGAAACACGTAAAGAGCAATCTTTTAATTTTCAAATAAAGTTGATTTTACTCATACTTTTCATACAACTTCAGCTCTATCTTAAGCCAAGTTAACTTGTTTGTAAAAAGCATCAACATTAACTTAACTTTTCTCCGTGTACTATTACACTTCATTACAAGCATATAGAAATCCATTATAAAAAAATCTGTCGTACCTCTTGAAAATATTCCACTCTCGGCGAAATAACGATCCTGGGCTCGCTCCTAGCCGGCGGCACGATAGCCTCTCTGGAAGTACCATGAACCGGACACATCGGCATACTCGTCGCGCTGGACATCTTTGGGTTATTGTTGTCAGTCGCGTCCGTAAGACTGGGCACCGATTGATTTTTCGGTGAATCCATCTTTTTACGCAATGGCCCTACATGCAGATTAGTCGTTACGGGTAGCAACGAAGATTTGGTCACATCCTCGTCCTCCTCTTCATCCTGATCCTCAACGCAGTCAAGACTCCTAAAAGTTGATAAATAATAGTATTCATGCTACTACAGCCATAGAGTAAAGTACCGCTCCTGGTCTTAGACGACCAAACCGCGACTTTAAAATTTCATACTGCTAAAATTTTAATCTCGAAAAAGTGGCAGTGGAAAGCTCCTTCTACGCGCTACTTCATCATAACTTGGAGAGCTGGCTAAGATAAAGGCTGGGTAGAAAAGGAGAGAGAGAGAGAGAGAGAGAGATAGCTCAGACCACTAGCACTCCGACAAATCAAAGACAATCGACTCTCGACAGCCAGGAGGGACAATCCTTACTCCCAGATTACTACAGAGGAGGGGGCGCGTCGCTTCTCCTCCCCCTCGACACGATGAATTAACCGCGTTGACATACCTGGAGGTGCCGTAGACACGAGGGGGCGGCGACGGGGGACACATAGGCGTCGTCATAGCCGGCTGTCGATGAGCCACGAAATGGCCCTGCGGCTGCTGTTTGAGGGTTGGTTGATGGGCACCGATGACGAAGGAGGCGTTGGGTGGTAGAGAGCGACGCTTCTCAATGTCCGGTAACACCTTTGGATAATTGCGACGTCTTATCGTTCTAAGAGCCTCCTCGTGACTGCTACTACCACCCGGTTCGGACGTTGCACCAGCTAAAGCTGTATCACGACTCGTGACGTTCACGTCGACAGCCGCAGCCGGCGGCGTGCCGAAAGTGAGCAATCGTGGTAGCGTCGTTGAGCAGCCTGAGGCCATCGATGTAGACTGCTGCTGTTGGCTTCGTACCTCGAGATCCGTTGCTAGTGGTGGTGGTGGATGCTGATGGAGGAATGGAAATGTATGTGTGCTTTTTTTGTGCTTTCTCTCTAGTTCTAGTCTCGCGCATCGTCTGACTGTCGTCTGTCCCAAGCAGACGAGACGAGAGAGGAGCTTTTGTTCCGTTCCGTATAGTGCATTTTCCCAAGGTAAATGCGGATTCTTACGAGTGAGCTCGAGCGCAATTTGAAATCGTTTTTCTTAGAAAAGGGATACGTTAGCTTGAATTGTTGTAGGTACGTTGTAAAAATTAATAGATTCGATCAAAAATGATGATAAACTACATTTATAACAATTTTCACAATATTTTAAAAAATATAAATCTATCTTTCATTTACTATTAAATATACAGTAATATTCTTCTTGTAACCCTTTTATCGCGTCTACATTTCAACCGCAACAGCCAATTTAAATATCAAGCTCATCGCAAAGTCCGCAAAGTCAATACACGCAGTAAATTAAGCGAATAAAAGGTATATATATATATAAAAGAATTAATTATCTTACGAAATGTTCAGGTTGAATTCGCTGCTGCCTCGGTAGCCGGGATTTTGTTCTCGGATTGATTTTCGCGTAGAGGCTGCTGGCGCTGCCGGAGTCCGACTCGTTTATACGTGCCGCTGAGGATATCGCTTTACAAGCGTTGTAGCTCGGTAGCTTGTCCATTGGTAGGGGATCGCTTCTGGAATGATGATGCTCGATGATGACGATGTTAGCTGCGCCACGTGGTTCCACCTGTGGTTGACACAATTGGATTATTGCTGTATGGTCACGTAAAATTTTATAGCGCGTGGTTTGATCAAGAGTTAACTTGTAACTTGTTCTTTTTTTAATTTTAAAAACGACGAGAGACGTTTACGGTTAGTTAACTACAATTCCTGGGAATTTTTCTTTGAAATACAAACTTTGAGTATTAAATTGAATCAGCTTAAAAAAAAACGGTCCTCCGAATTTTCCCCCAGAAATAAGAAGATAATACGGAATTCTCGTTATTCCCATGGAGCGTGAAAATTCGGCCACTCAAAGTGCCATCAGGGCAGTGGCAATAAATCTCAAGCCAAAGCGACAGTAAAAATCACTCAGCCATATATTGAGAGAAGGACCCCTCGAACCCCTCGGTCGAGAAACTCTCTGCTTTCACTCCCCTTTGGACATTCTTGCCTTTCTCTCTCTCTCTCACTCTTCCCCCCCGTTATACTCACCGCAGGCATCGGCATCACTTCGTCGTCCGTAGGCGGGCCGAGGTCAGCAGGCTCACAGTACTCAGAGGTGCCGAGTATCGTAGTCGCAGCATCCTCGAGGCAGTTGAGGTACTCACCGGAGCCAGCCGCACGTGCCAGTTCGATGGGGATTTGATTGAGGATGGATTCGGTACGAGCTTTTGGCGTTGCATCCACCGCTACTGAAACTTTAGCAGGCTTTAGCTGTTGCTGCTGTTCCCTGCGGTTCGATACGCCTGGACGTACGCGGATTTGCTGCCGCTCTTCGTACAGCCGCCGTCGGCGTCGTTCCTCCTCTAGTTCTTCTTCTTCTTCTTCTTCTTCAGCATCGTCCGTCTGTTGCAACGAGTCCTGATGCTGCTGCTGCTGTTGCTTCATAAGCTTCTCGCGGTGCTCGCGTTGTAGCGTCTCGCGTGTTTTGCGCAAAAAGCGAGGTGAACATCTGCAAGGAGAGAAGAGAAGGTTTTCTAAGTTCTGAGAGAAAAGACCGAGGTGGAGAATGTATGAGCTTTTGATGGGATAGTCTCTGGGGGGAAAAGAGGCGAAGGTGTGGAAAAGAGAAAAGTTTTGGTTGTGGCTTCGTCTGGAGCGCGAAGGAAGCAGCGGGCCACCGAAGTTCGGATTTTAATTAAAAGTACAGCGGGCGTCTGGTCGAAGTTTCATTCTTACTTTCCGAATTTTGCAAAGCTGTTTTATTCTTCATCTATTCACAGCAGTTTTAAATACTACTGTGAATAAGTTCAATGTTTACAGCCTCTACGATCCTTAAATTAGCAAGTGGCATGTAAACGCGATCAAAGGATTTGATAAAATTTTATGTTTTTAAAGTTTTCAGTGACACGATCAAGAAAAGTAGGACGAAATTGTGAAAAGGACGCGTATTTTGATAATTCACGTGAGGTTGCTTTTTTTATTACTCATTCCTCGTCTCCCCTTTGTACAAAGTAGTTTAATTTGCAAAACGAAGAGCGCGCAATAAAGTCACGTTTGCCGACAGCTCAAAGCCCGAGGCCCGTGTTAATTAATGCTCCAGTTTGACTGTAGTAAACGAATTTTCGTCACAGATTTTTAAATATTAAAATTCACATACTCTAAACTTACAATAATTAATTTGAAGTAATTAAGGTAGCTCTATACGCGGTCATGAATTTATGGCTTCCTTAATAAGGAATGTGTCAGGAATCTGGATCACGGATATGGCTCAATATTTTAGGATATGGTTTTGGATGTAGAAACATAAAGAATGCTGCAATATTAGACCTGAATACTAAAAAAAACTTAAGATTTTGATATTTTAAGTTGAATTTTGAAAATACTTTAAAGACTTTAAAAACTATGGAGACTAATCTTGAAAAATCATAAATTTCAATTAAAAAGGAAAAAATAAAACTGTAGAAAGCAACTTTCAATTTACTTTTTTAAAGTTAAAAAATATTGATTCGTTCAACGTTGAATAAAAAAAAAGGCATGGAATCGAACAATATATTTAAGGGATTTAAAAGTGCATTTTCAACTTTCAAAGAAATCAATATTTTTTAATTCTGAAAAAAATCAATAAAAGTTAGTTTTCTCTAGTTTTATTTTCTTTTTTTAATTGTTATTTAATACTTTTTGAGATTAAATAGCTAGTATTACAGGAAAAGACTTTTTTTTTTAATTTTTCAAAATAAAGCTAAAATGATCAATTACTTCACTTTTTAAAAGCATTCGAGTCTAATATTACAGCTTCGTTGTACTTCTACATTCAAAAAAATTTCCAAACATTTGAGTCATAATCGTAATCCATATCTCTGACATTTTCTTGGTAAGCTGCAAAAGTATTTGAAAAAGCTTTCGTTGGTAAACAATAGGATTATACCCATATAGTCATGCGAATAATCAACTTAGTAACTTTTCGGCTTAATCATATAGAACGTGATGAGATCAATCCATTGACCCAGTTTTTAATCCTATTAACAACACAAGAAAAAGTAAAAGTTTCAGCCCTTACGTAGCCTTTGTCTTGCAGCATTAATCTACTTCATTTTTCCATTGCCTTCTTAGTAAATATGTAATTGTTGCAATTGCAAAAAATATTATAATTCTAAACTATAAAATGACATGAAAATCGCTACCGAAAACATCGCCAATACCTCGCATGATATATCATAATTAATTTAAAGTAATTTCAATGCCCATTGTGTAATTCTATATATACACAAGCAACGAGCGAATTCGCTGCTCTCTGCGAATGCGGGTTTAAAAGTTCAAAGAAAGGACACGCAGGAGAGAGAGAGAGAGAGAAAGCGTGCATCGTTTCGCTCAGAGGAAACGAGCCGCAGCGTCGAATTAAAATTTGACTATCCGTTTGGCGGTGGCGGTGGCGCGCGTGCGCCCGACCGCATTAAAATTGCAAATCTCCATTACGCTGAACCACGCATATGCACACGCGGCGGTCTGTGCAATTTTTAGGAACCCGGTGAAACTAAAAACAACCGGAACAGCCGTAGTAGGACCACTGGTGTAGTATAACCCACTCGTTTTGAGAATTTTCACTCTCGAGCGGATTCGCTGTTTAATTTATAAAAGTATACGGGGTAGAAATTTTCCCTCGCCTCCCCCCCCCCCCGTCTCTTCACAGCGTGACCCAAAAGCTTTTCTCTCGCGCACGCAACTTTCTGCCTATCTCGACGCGACGGACGGTTAAGCGTTGCATTTGCAATTTTAATTATAATTTCTTAAAAACACATCATTGAGCCGATGAGCCTCTCGTTTATTGTGTACGCGAATCGCTTCCTCTGTATGTATATACTTTACGCAGCATCATCGGATTTTCACGTAATATATTTTTCTCACTTACTAACAAACGAATCTTTCTTCGGTTATAATTTCATGACATTACGAATTTTATTCCAAATTGACCTTTATATAATACTAACATATTTTGAAAAAAAAAATTCATTGATGCTGTATAACAAAAATATGAGAAGGTAAGTGAAACATATTAACATTTACGGTGCATTTCCACCACCACATAATTAAAATAATTCAAACACATTCGGCTGGGAAATTATAGCTGTAAACCAGCTCGCTCTCGTAAATGATTCCCAGCAATTAAAATATTTTTTCGCAATTTTTGTATATATATATATATACCATATATCACGAAGAGGATACTCATTAGTTGGAAAATTAAGGGCAGTTATGAAAAAGACCATAACGCAAACAATTTTAACGCTGGTACGGCTCTCTAAAATCCTTCTTTATCCTTATTATGTCATAATTGCACGTTATACTTGCGCATCTCTCGTTTTGCCAAGTGTTTACCCCGTCTATAAACGGTACGTTCATCGGTTTTCAAAATCAAATGTCAATCGCTTGATAAGGCAGATATAAATTAAAAATCTGTGAACTACTTAAAATTTCAAGGATTCACAACACTCCTCCCATTGTAAAAACTTGAACAAAGCCAAGGAACAATCGAAGCAACGATGCATCAACGATTCTCCGACCGATGCACACATCACAGCAAATTGTTTAGCCGAGGCGATCGCGAGTAGCATGGCAAAAACGAGAGAAAGCTCCGGTGAGGTGGAGAGAGAGAGAGAGCGCGCGCAGGCGCGAATTAGTCCGAGCTTGCGCGTGTTCTCCTCTGTACTCGGCTCGTAAATCGCCGGCGTAGCGTAGCTCACGTTCTCCCTCGTCCCACTAATTTATGCCTCCGCATTAATTATACCTCTCGCAGGGAATGCGCAATATAAGCGTCGCGCGCGGCTCTGGCAGCTGCCTCGCTGCACGAAAAAGCTTACGCGTGTATAATACTATACGTACACACACTTTCCTAGCCTGTGCACCACGGCGCTTGACTATGGAAATGTCCCGGGGTTAATTGCTCGTTTAATTTCCATTAGTGGAAGGGGAAGGGGGGCGAGATCTGACTGGTTCCCACCCGCCCGCGCGCGCGCTTGCAAGATCAAAGGCTGGGATTCCAATTAATGAATTTATTGTCGATGGCTAGTCGCGCGTGTCCCTTGACCGCCGCTGTATCGTGGCACTTTCACCTTGTCGAGAGTTAGAGATCATGATCGACAGAGCCGCGGTCCTAGTTAACCTTTACGTTTTGTTGGTTAAAGCAAGGTTCGTACGTTACGTTGGAGGTGAGACATGGCGAAGAAGAGAATAATTTTTACATTTATTGCAGTGGTATTGGTACATTGTATACTGATGTGTATGGAAATGCAGTTTCAAAACAAATGGAGGTTCTCTTTTTTCTGAGAGACTGAGGTTGTATTTCTCGGATCCCTGAGGTACGCGGGAAGTAAGCGTGCCGACCTTCTTTTCGAAAGAATGGAATTTTAACTCTTAAACGTAACGGAAACTACAATTTCGATATTTATAATTCTATGTATATTACTGCTAAAGTTAATTTTACTTTTTTCTACATAATTTCAGATTTTTTCCTAGGCTAAGTGATTCAATTATTGAAAATATTTAGTTTTGACTCTAATGAAAAAAGATCTACGATTTCATTATGAATTTTTATTTAATTTTTATTTTCTACATTATTTTTCTATATTTTTGAATTTCCGAATTCTGGTAGTCGACATATTCCTCAATTTTGATTTTATCATTAATTTTGGTTTTTTGGTGATTTAACTTTGTATATATTTAGAATAATAAAGTAGGGTTCATTAAAAAGGATTAATGTAAACTGAAAAAGGAGATGTAATGGAATTGCTTGAAAGGTTACAAATAATTAATTAAACGAAAATTTATTATTTATTCACCGGCTAACTCCTGTGAATTACAGAATATACATTTTACAAGAGTTCTGTTGGCACGTGAAATTGTGTTTGCAAGGACTAAATTATTATTATTATATCGAAAAGTTTTATTAAAATGATTAATAATGGAACTTTACAAAGTTATACACAATTATTTATTGTTCGTCATTGAATTTTTGATATACAAAATAAATACATAATTAAAAACACGTTTCAATTTTATGGTTTCAAATATTATTTTGAACTATTTGTATGACAATAATATAGTACATTAATCCAGAGTATATAAGTTTCAGAACCCCTCAGTGTAATGTTTGTTTTGTTTACATATATCCGACTAGAGTAACTGTATTCCATTACATATGCACATACTTTGTGTACATAAATTTGTCGTACAAATAGCAGCGATGTA
This sequence comes from Torymus tubicola, assembly GCA_035583055.1. Classification (NCBI taxonomy): domain Eukaryota; kingdom Metazoa; phylum Arthropoda; class Insecta; order Hymenoptera; family Torymidae; genus Torymus; species Torymus tubicola. The sequence continues at coordinate 25,365,826 of JAWWEQ010000045.1, read as the reverse complement.
TTTTATTTATATCGGTAATCACTATTCCTCTTTGTTAGTATTAATTGTATTAATTGTATTACAGCTAAAAAAGCATATTGAAAAATAATTTCCCAATAGGAAGAAAATATACAAAGTAAATGGTAATTAATATTTTCAACCAAAATTAATTTTTATAATAAAGATAATGAAGCTATGTAATGTAATTTTGATTCGAAAAGAAATTAAAAATATTATTTGCACGAAGGAATTTTGCCGCTTAATTTACCATGCAAACTCTGTATACCATTAGCGTTAATAGCTGCTTTAAAATTACCCCTGATAAAGCAAACCCTTTATCGGTTTTTATGTACATAAAAAATTAAATCCAGTATGATCAACTACAAATAAATCAGCTAATTGCTATAATGGTATAACAATATAATATATATAACCTAGGAATTAAAATCCTTTAAAAAGGAATGCCTGTACTGAAAAAAAAAATTATTGGTATAGTGTTGATTAAAAACTATTAAATATAGAATAAGAAAAGCCAAAAAGTATTCTGCAAAATTTAAACTTTTTCCCATGACCGCAAGCGCACGCACGCAGCGATTTACACAATTTGCAAAAACCGCGTTTCAATTACCGAGGTAACGGCCACTTGGGCTGGATTCAATAAGAGAACTCCATTGTCTTTTACAAAGTTCAAATAACAATTTTAAATGTATAAAACTTCTCCGCCAGCGCGGAAAAAGCTAGAGGAGGAGAAGGAGGAGAAGGAGAGGTGAGGAGATGGAGGCGGAAATAAGAGGGAGAGAGAAAGAGAGATAGAAGAAAGGCGAGGGAGAGCACAAAGAACGTGAGAGGAAAAAGGAGCAGCGACGCGGACGAAAAGAATTCTAGATACGCTCTCTCTCCTCTCTCTCTCTTCCTTTGTGTTCATCGCGTGCACGCTTTCGAAAGTTCCGCACAAGCGTGCGACAGTTTTTCCCTCTCTCTCTCTCTTGCCCTCTCTTTTACGGAACGCGTGTACAGGTATGTCGTCGCCAGAGAAGAGAAGAGGAGGGGTTAATGCGGGCGCACTTATCTGCTCATTAGCTAAATGCTGGGGTGCGCGCGCGTGCTATTGATATTTGACGAAGTTTTGCCGTTGCAGCCACCTGCACACGCCAAACTTTCGCGTGTTCTCTCTCTCTCTCCGACATGACTTTTATGTTTCTCCCTCAGCCGAGAAGGCATATTTTCCGTCAGAGCGATATTCTTTTACTTACGAGTCTAGACGGTATATATGTAGCAAACGGTACGAGTTGGTAAGATAGATGGAAATGGCTGGGTCGTTAAGATAAGAATATTATTAATTTTAGTGGGTATGTATATGTATACTGAGGTCATTCGAGTAACTTATTATACGATTCTATTACAGTTATCAGGTTTAAAAAGACTTTTTTTTCGTTGAGGCTAAATTGTTTTTTTTTCTTGTTTTTTAGAACAAAATGAAAGTTCAATATAAATCGAGATGGTTTTATATACAACAGGAAAAATATAGGATTTTAATGTCTGTAGTACTTTTTAAAAAATTAAATTTTATTTTACGCCAAATCGAATCTGCGAGCTCTACAGATAAACCAATTTGGATTTAACAGGCTCCACAATAGAGTTTTATTTTGAAACAGCTTTATGAGTACTTTTAGTAAAGAGCTTTTTAAATTTAAGAAAAAAAAACTATCGTTATAATTACTTTTAACGTAACTACTTGTAATTTAATCACGTTAGAAACGAGTGTTTTAAAACGTCACCAAAAGAAAAAAAAATTAATGAATAGGAATGAGAAATGCCATTAGATATGACTATATAAATTACACTTTTCTACTCTAGCATTTAACCGATATTTAAGCAGCGAGCTAAAGTAGACTACATCATGCTACCTACGAAGCAAATTAGAAAAAAATACGCGGCAAAGAAAAGCAGTGAGCGTATATACCCAACGCTTCTATTGTTACTGTTCAAAGCTGTTAAAGCGACATTTAGATGTACTATGATGATTGTCGGAAATATCGTACTAGAAACTCAAATGAAAATGGTTGTGAAACTCGCAACTGCATGTGCAACTGCACTACTAATTGTTATAATTTCACTGATTTCACTGCGATTATATACGAGAATATCGCGAGTAAAATATTTAATATTGCGTTGAAAAAAAAATAAAGCATTACTTTTAAATTATTTCTGTCAAAATTACATATATAATGAGTTTCAGCTCTCTCTCTCTCTCATTTAAATTGGAATAACACACATTTTCCAAAAATAGTTGTATATGCGTGGAAGGGCTTGATTTTCGCATTTTGATGAAACGTATAGGTATAGGCGAGAGAGGTTGCCAAAGACGCGCATGGGAAATAAGCGCGAAATGAATGCAGGAATATTTTAATTCCACGTACATTTAAGCGCTCGGTTCTTTGCCACCATATATACTACGCGTCGCGTCGAAAATATTCATGAAAAGTCAAAAGCGCATAGACGCGTCTATACAAGGTATATAACAATTTAAAAAGCGTAGCTTGTCCGTCAAGTCCTCGTTAATTAAATATAGCTCTTTTCTTCGTTCAATCTGATACTATTACCCCCCTTTTGGCGATGTTATTACTTGTTATTGGGCTGTTCGCATTGTCGTAAGGAGGAACGGACGGAAGTGGCTAGCACATACGTATATTCCAATGGGCCGTTAACGGCGCACGAAACCGGAAGCGGCTTTTAAGCCCCTCGGCGAGAGAGCTAGCGCCGGGTATAATATCTCGCCCCGGTACACACGAAAGGCTCAGAGCACGAGAAGTAGGGGGGAAAGAGTAAGATAGGAGGAAGAGGAGGAAAGGAGACGAAGATCAACAATGGGTATAGGAGAGGAGGCACGTCTCGCTCTGTGTCTATGTGATTCTCTCTTTGCTATGCCTTCTCTCTCTTTCTCTCTCTTCTACTTTCTCGCTCTGTTTCCCTCTCACCCTGTTTTTTTTGCGCTTTGTCTTCCTCGTTCGCCAAGCTCTTCGTCTTCCAACTTGGCCTTTGCCTGTGCGCACAGACTTGTGCTTTTAGTGGTTATATGCACGCGAGAGACAACACACGGGGAGAAGTGAGGGAGAATAGAGAAATAGAATAGAAATGAAGAGTAAAGCAAGCAACGAGAGTAAGATGCGCAAGTTAAGATATAGTCGCGGGGCGTCCATTCAGTAGTAACACTTTTGGTAAAAGCTTTTTAGAATGACAGCCCTTATTGTTATTGCAAAAACATTGTAGGAACTGTGCCGAGTGTGATGTTGAAGTTACAGCAGATCCATGTAAAAACAATAATGGTAAACTACAGGCTTTGTTTTAAATGGATTTGGTTTCGTCAAAGGTTATGCAATTAAGATTAGTAATTAATAGAAAATCAACAAATTTTTTCCTATAGCAATACTTTTGACTTCTTTTTATGTAAGTTTGTAGACTCTTTTTTATAAGTTTTAAGTATTTATAATTAGTACATATTCACAATAGAAACCATACTTGTTTTTTATCGTTCGAGAATCTGAAGAAATTTAATTTTATTCTTGACTGATTTCAAACAATCATAGTAATTTGTACTTCGTCGTGTGATATATTACGTTATGCAAAAGCATAACTGTGTGTTTATAGTAGCAGGTACAATTGTTGCCTTTGAAACACAATGGAAATCAATAAGGCATGTGAAATTAAAAAATTTAAATACCAACGATAAAAGTCTTTATAAGAGAAACAAGCATAAAATAATATTTGATTGACATAAAAAATATTCATAGATATTTCCAAATCATATATGATAGATTGGAATATTCATACCAAATGATTCATAAGGAATGTTCTTCATATACACATATAATGAAATTGTTGATTCAATTCTCGTCGGCATTAATTTATATTTGATTACATCTGTCTGCAAAATTTCTTTCTTGTCTTTTTCCCAATACATTGCATTCAATAATGAAGTGGGTTTACCGGAAAAACATTTGATCACTGAGGCAACCAACGAATCGATTAAATACAGCCCAGTCATTCACTTCCATAAAATTTTGTCGAATCACTGCACCTGTACGGGATCGATTGCATTTCGCAAAAAAAATAGTCGGTTATTGATATTTGTGAAACCGCAGAGCTTCCATTATTCAACAAAGCCTAGAATTGATTTTTTTAATGCTTCAGAAAAAGCATCCATTGTTTATTTTTAATAACGTTTATTTTTATTCATTGCCATGCGCATATAGCAAAAGTGAAAAAAGATAATCAAAAATAAGGTTTTTATATGAAAAAATTAATGTTATTATAGTACTTACTACTTCAGTATTTATTTTATTCACCCTAAAAGTGAAGCGTATGAACAGGGACTTCGAAAACTCATGTGTGCATTGATTCGAACGGAAAAAGAATTAATGGTAACACAAGCATACAATATGTCGATAAGACTTTGACAAAACAGGATGATTGGATCTGCGTTCCACGTAAGTAACTCAAGTAATTATAAAACCAACGTGTCAAAAACCTTCAACTCTTCATGTTGATGCGTAAGGGAAAAGATAGCTCACTTACTAAGCCAAATAGGCCGTAGGTCGATAAACCAATGTACATACACAAGCATTACATGTACCTTGGGCTTCGCATCCCACTCGCTAAACAAGATCAGTGGTTCGGCTTCGTCGTAGCATCAGGTGGTGGTAAGTGTCTTGCGTAGATGTAGCAAAATTCTCACTGTCTTCTGTGCACATATATGTGTGTGTATGTGAACGCCGCAGAAGGAGCTAGAATTCGCGTCGTGTAGAACAGATCCTAGCGTAGCAAGAGTCATGCTGGTGTATGTGTATAGTACAAGTCCAACTTGGCTGTGGTCAGTTAGAGGTATAACGTCTCAGCGATTCCTCCTGTTATGCCTCATCAAAGGTTTCGAAGAAAATCGTGAGAATGACTCTTGTGCGAATAGAACAGTTAACTAATTGTTGTTTACATATTGCATTATAAAGTGTATGGTACGTTTTTTTATACTTTCGCTGTATAAATTTGTTCTAATAATAAAAACGTTAACTTGTAATGATATCTTTCTTTTGTGAAATATCTCTTCCTTGTCAATATCATAACAAGAGAATGATGTACTAATGGGGTCACTCATTTTGCTAAGAAGGATTTTTCTTAAGATGCTTCTCAGTGTCTTATCGATTTGCAACGAAAGCATCCATGATCCAATGGTTCAAATCTTTTGAGTGCACTTGCGCATACTTTCACAATTCCTCGTAGGCGCGTTTTTTTGGTCATATTTTTTACAACTACTAGCTATATAAATGACAATAACGACTCCGAAATAATTACAGGATGGGCCAACTAGAGTTTTGAGAAATGTATATGTATATAATTGTTTCATTGTCCTCTAAAATTTCAAGAACGCTGTAGTTACAGGTTACGAGGCAGACTCAAAATTCTTTCATTTATCACGTATTATGGTTTCTCTTTTACTATGGTTTAGTCTGCTAGATATGGTTTATTTTTTTTTATCTTGTTCTCAAAGTTATTTAAATTATCTTTCTTGTACTATACTAGAATATATATTTTGAACCACATGGACGACTACTAATTATTAAAAAGTTGTTTTTAATCCAGTGAAATTGTAATATTAAATGAAGTAATAAAACCTAAAAAAATTTGTAGTTTTTAAAGACTCACAATCAACCAGGGAACTACAATAGTATAATGAGTGCACGTCGAGTTATATTCTTTTTACTGAGTCGTCGGTCTTTCATTTTCTAACTTATCTAAAAGTCGACGAAAACCTCCGTGACATTATTTTATTCGGCGTTTGCTTTGCATAATTAGTAAAAAAAAAAAGTTAATTAAACGAATGCATTTTTTACGTGACCTAAAAAAATTTTTTTAATATTCTCTTTCAGCCAATATTTATCAATTATCATGTTTGATGTTTATTTAAAAAAATTGAAAATACTTCATATTTTTAATAAATATAGTAAGATAAGTAAATAAATACATTTTTCATTTAATTATTTAATTAAAAAAATTTCAACTATTCTACTTCATTCAATATTCAATATATGTACGTAAACTATTTTGACAATGCGGTTTTTAATTTTAAGGTAATATTTATTCGATATTTAAATTTAGCAGGTTTATTTAATACACGGCAATAACTTTATACATGGCCGTGTATACCGTGGTATAGTCGAAAGGGCAGGTAGGTACCGAAAAGCGTATCAGTTTTGCATAAAAACGTGCGCTGAGCTTCATTATCGAAAAATGCCTATACACCTCCGCTAATAAAAAACAAAATTTAGCCAGGCTGAAAAGCGTTCGTTTAATGTCTCCAAGCGTGGTAGAAAAAAAATATCGAAATTTGATCTAAAGCCGATGGAGCGCGAGACAGCGGCCGCTGCGGATAATAATTTTGCGGCAGGCGCACACTGCACGCGAGATGGGAAAAGAGGGCGAGAGAGAGAGAGAGAGAGAGAGAGAGAGTGGCAGGGTTGGCGAGGAGTCGTCGAGGCGATATATTCGGCGAACCGAGGCCGTAAACATTGGAGAAGAGAGAGAGAGAGCGAGAGGCTGCGAGCTAGCCGATATCTCCGCCACGGAAATATGGCGGTGGGCCCGCGATATGTATCGGTATATATACACCCTTCCTGCACCTGGCCAATTCTCTCAAACTTTTTTTTTCCGACCCTTTCAATGAGTGAGATAGAGATAGAAAGAGGAGAAGGAAGAGGTGAGCAAATTCGTTCGGGAGCACGTCTCTCATGTAAATTTTATTTCTTCAAACTAGACCGCCCGGAAAAGTGGATTCTTTCTTCTTTATTGGCACACGTTGGAGAGTACCGTAATTTGACTTGCTTAAGCATTTCTTTTTTCTCTTCTTTCGTCGTTCAAAGCATTCAATTAATTAAGGGATGTGCTTTTTTACAAGTACACATTTTCCTCAACGTTATATATGTATAGCTAAGAGGAAAAAAGGGTAAAACGGCACAAAAAAACTGTTTACAAAGATTTATGCTGCATAATTTACGTAAACTCTGAAGAATAGTTTAAAAGGAAAATATTAATGTTCAATTTAATTCTAATTAAACGCAAAGATTAATTAATATCCAAAAATAATTACTGTTATCAGAGATAGTAAAAACCGTTGAATAATACATTTCACTATACATACGTTGCGACCGAAAGACGTAAAAAATAAGCTAGTTTCAAAATAAGAAAAGAATTTCAGTCCCAAGCAAGCTATATAAGCTACGAAGTCGTCCCATTTAAATCTCCCGCGCAACGACGATGCTATATATGTATATACATATACGAAAGATAGCTGAAAGTTGATACGTTCAACAAGCCTATTAAATTCGGAATCCCATGAGCTAATCGTAAACCTTGCCTCTCCGATCTCTCCAGCCTCCCAAGCCTGCACATTCTTATATATCCATCTCTCCCCTGCGAATCCTCGAAAAGTCCCGAGTTACCCCAGCAAATCCCGATACTAGCTCTTCTTTCTCTCTCTCTCTCTCTCTCTCTCTCTCTCTCTTTCACCCCTCGTATCCGCAGCCTACCCGCAGGAAAAAATTTTGCTCATACGCGCGCTTACGACTCAGACGAGGCCACGAGTAAGAAGTAGGGAGTCTCGACAGCTCGGAGCGGCTTACTTTGCATTGTGTGTCGGTGGCGGTATTAAAGCGGAGCTTGCAGTATACACATACATATATATATATATATATATATATGTATAGTAGAGTGCTAGAACAGCAGCAGCAGCAGCAGCAGCAGCAGCAGTAGTAGTAGCGTCTCTTTTTAAAGGAGCCTGTAATTGGACCGGCTTCTCTCCTTCTCTCCACTCGACTCCAAACTACTGGCGCTACTGCTGCTGCTGCTGCTGCTGCTTCTACGAAGACGGTAAAGTCGCGTTGGCGAGCTGGACAAGTGCCCTCGAATCGAGCCCTCGCCTCCTTCTCCTTCTCCTCTGCTGCTCTACGGCCCGCTCGCTCGTCCAATTAGGCAAAGCCGGAAAAGACACATACACGGTTCTCTCTCCCTCTCTTTCTCTCAGTCTTCCTCGCTCTATTCGCGAACCGTTCCTCTCTCGCGTTGCTCCTGTTTCCTCGTCTTGCTTCTCCGCCATCTTTCGCGTCTTCGCCTGACCCTCTCCTCCCCCTCCTACTACTGCTCTCTCTCTCTCTCACTTTCTCGAGCGAGTCGTGAGAAACCTGGCTAATGGATTTTTTTCGTCTCGGGTCTTCGTCTCGAGGTTTCTCGTATTTTTATCTCTTATCTTTTTCGCGGACTTGACGTTTTCCTTTTGCCTCCCCCCCTCACCCGCCCGATGGGATATTTCGGTGTACTTTTTGCGCCCTCTTTCCTCTCCCCCCTTTTCTCTCATCTCTTCTCGCTCGTATTAAGCTTGAGACATAATAAGTATACTTTTTTATCAGAGTCATAAGTACGGGTATTAGCTTTCTTGCAAGCTTTGGAGAATTTTGTCGGAGATGCTCATCGACAGGTTAATGGTTTTTCGGTTTATGTCTTACTCTCTGGTTTTTATCCTTTAAATATTGTAGTGTGTCAGGCAAAATACGTTCAAGTATATATAGAGATCATCCCTGGTTATCACTCGAATCTTCAATTTCTAATCCAGATGAGCATTTAATAACGAATGAAAAATCTAATGTCAATAAATTACTTCTACAGCAGAAATGTGAGTCTAACAATCTGACGTTGATGTTTGCAGTATTAAGCTGTAGAATTAATATTAGCAGCTGAGGCTCTGGAAAATCAAATACCATTGCTTTGGGTGACAAATGAGCTTGGGGTTATACTAATTTTCGATTCATTAGGTCATTTAAAATCTGCTTCGCTATTGTAGACAATGTCTCGGTAATAGAATTTAAATTTTAATAGTCTTCATAATCTGTAGTTTATTATATTTTTGTTTGGTATGCATGCACGCGCTAAAATAAAATTTAAAAAGCGATAGAGCATACAATAATTTTAAACCATGTAGCAAAGAAAATACCTGTGCACAATTTCCTGCTGGATCCACTCCCTGACCTTGACCCTGGTATCAATGGTCGATGATGAATTCTCACGCGACCTCCTACCAAAGTTCGAGTTGTTATCGTAAGCCTTGTCGTTCTTAATCAAATCCCGTATATCAGGTTTGCTAGCACTGTTGCAATACCCAAGCTCCCGATGCTGTTCACCCTTGCTAGTCTTCGACCTCTTATGCATCGTAGCTGTAGTATCCACTGTACCAGCAGTACCTCCAGCTCCACCAGTACCAGAAAGATTGGCAGCACGTGGTGCCAGTAGGTTATTCGCATTCGTGGCTTTCTTACGCATCCGCTGACGCTTGTGGTAAAGGTAGACCAGAGCCGTCGCGTTAATTAGGAGGAAGACGATGCCGAAGCCGATTACCAGTGAAACAGCGGAGCTGTTTCTCAGTGCGCTACCTGTGCCACCGTTACCCTCGTCCTCGTTGGATTTCTGCGGCAGGCACAAAAACAAAGGGCGCAATTTAATGGGGATGTATGTATGTATGTGTATATATATGGGAGAGATGTAACGTGCGCTACTGTGCAGCAGCAGCAGCGTTCGCCACTCAAAGGAAGGATTAGCGACGGGGTGGAAGTGGAATTGTGCAGAGCCGCTTGTGTAGTCTCTGCGGGCGCGTATATGACGTAGTAGATAGCACACATATATACTTGAATTTCTATCCAGAACGTGCGCGTACTTGCAAGCTTTGCCTAGTATATGTATATGTATGTGGAATCAATATTGTGTTTCTTCGTTGCTCTCTCGTGCAGCCGCGTAAAAAGGTACGGTGTCGGATTTCTTATACAGAAACCGTACGGCTTTACATACGTATATGTCGCGACCAAGCAATGCTTCGAGGTATATTCGAATTTTTCAATTTTCACAGTACTTGTTTGCTAACGGATGTATATAACCTTAGCATTCTTTTTTGTGTATAACACGTTATTGAATGGTAAAAATTTTACAGTTTTTACTGTCATTATTTTACGGGTATAATTTCCATTTGGATAACCTAAGTGAGATATATTGTTATTATTGGAAAATACTACGTTATATATATATAGAGATTATTGATGCGATTATTAAACGGTATTAGCATAACAAGCTAACTACGAATTGACAATGAGGAAAATACAATATATAATAGTATATAATCATCGTAACAATTTGTGACAATATTTACATAGTATATCAATCAATAAATTGTTACTAATTATCGTCATTTGGGAACCACATATTATATTTATATACTGAATCATACAAAATTTTGAAAAAATTAAGCGAATTATCCCATAGCAGGATGACAAAAGCTGTCGTTACGTATTTAGATCGGCTACTCTTGTGTCCCGCACACGATGAACCGAGAGAAGGCGTATATAAACAAGGATGAAAAGGAAATGAAGCGTGCTATATATATAGTGTTACTCTCATGCAAACGCGTGAAATCATCATACTCACGTCAGCAGGCTTATCAGACTTGCCATCGCCGAGGTTCGAAGGTGGCTCTTCGTTGTTACCCGTCGTCGAATTACCCCGGACGTCGAGTACGTTGTTGGCTGGTGAGTAGTCTGGCGTTGTGCCGTTGCTTCGTCCAGCAGCGCCACTATAGTCACGGTCGAGGACATCGAAGAAACCCGGACGTTGGGGCCTCGACGATTGCGTGCGTTCGGTCTTGGGTCGCTTCAGCAGGTACGGGATCGCCTCGTTCCAGAACTCCATTTCCGCGGTGCGATAACGAGCGCCGATTTGTGGTGGTGTCGCTGTATGTGTGGGTGTATATATATAGGTGATGTGTACAAGTAAGTGAGAGAGCTTTTATTCTTTTTACGTCGCGGTCTTCGTGTGCTTTTACCACGGCGAGATAGAGAGAAAGAGAGAGAGATGTGAGTTTGTCGGGATCTCTCTCTCTCTTTCTTTACCTCTCTAGGTGGGTGAACGCGCGCGCACGTGGAATTATTGGATTTCTCCCTTTTATCCGGGTTAACGTTTGGGATTATCGATGTTGCATTTTATGCGTTTTCGATCGAAAATACATAATTTCTGGATGGGTGTAGTATTGCTTTGGCATTACTCGATTCGAGATATTATTTCATTTAGTGGCTGATTCTTTTTTTTCTTATAACCGTTACTGAGGTTAAGTAAATAATCGCGTCGAATCTATGGATACGACGAATAGATGGGGCAAATAACAAGATTATAGAAATTCAGTGATGACATTAATTGATTAAATCGTTAAATCTATAATTATTAAAAATCAAATACGGTCCAAAAGGGAAATATTTAATTGGAAAAATAAATTTGCAAAAACTTAATGCCTTTGAAATCTCTTGTGAGTAGTCTAACACTTATCAAAGGTCGTAATTTAATGCTGATCAGTTCAAAAGCGCATTTTCACGGGAAATTCGTTTTAATAAAAATAAAATTGAATTTATAAGTATTTCAAGATCAACGAACTAAAATTAAATTTAATGGCCTCTTTGAAAAAACAAATCAATCATTACGCCTTTTTGTTAATTAAAAATGTAATGATTATAAAATTTAAAGTTACCTTTTAAAATAACAACAGAACAAAACAATTAATCAGCTAAGCTACGTAAAATTCATTTAAACTTGAAGAAAGTTACATTTCAAAAATTCCATCCAATCGGTACACGCGTTCGTCTAAAAATATATAGTCCAATCAGAAAGGGAAACAAACATCGACGGCATAGTATATCACTATATAAACACGTCAGCGCACGATCGCTTTGAAAAGCCCTGCGAGCAATTTTTCTTTTACCTCCATATACGTGCGCTCACGTAAATATATACACACATATAGGGGCCGAGCAGCTCGGGGCATTATTTAATTTCTAAAAGCCCGCTGACAAGCTGGCAAACGAATCGAGCAGAGGGCAATTAACGAAATGCGAGAGAGAGAGAGAAAACATCGTCGTAGGTATAACCCCTCCCCTCAATTATCGATTCCAATCGGACTAATGTCCGCATTAACGTTACGCTCGGAACGTGACCCGATCATAATGCGGTCAAAGATGCAGTACTACTCTTGCCTTTTCCCTCTTTCTATGATCAACCTTTCTTTCTTACTCTCTCGTCTCTCCCTCTCTCTCTCTCTCTTATACTCTTTGCCTTCGGAAGAGCGAACGACTTACTGAGATTAAAGTACGTCTGGTTCTCAGGATCGTACTCTGGCCAGTCGATGTCGTACGGTGAACTCGCCTTACTATAGTCATTCCTCAGGTAAGCGAGTCGTCGTGGCGGTGGTCTCACGTTGTTCGGATTCCTGCGAATTAGAGAAACGAGAATGTATTATCGGTTGTAGCTAAGGTTTTGCGAAAAGTTTCTCTCCCCAGTACACCACTGCAGAGACTTGATTCACTTATTTAACGCGAAGCTATCTATTAATTTACTATTGCATTGTACGCAAGCTTTTTTTCGTTAAAGCTTAACTTCGCGCGAGGAAGAGACGAAGGGAGATTATAATTTATGGCTTGGCACGGAGTAAGCAGAGCTGCTCTGCTTCTTTCTTCTATATATATATACATATATCCAAGACGTAGAACGGACTTTTCGTTACGCTCGAGGAAATGAACGGAGATGTTACGAGAGAGAGAGAAATTGTACAGGTGAAACAATTAAACCCCCCATGAAAATCCTCAGCTGTCTTCTAGAATGAGTGAAATACTATTTGATACGATGAGAATCTGTTCCTCTCTCGAGTTTTATCCTCTTCTTATTCTACTACTTTCGCCGAAAATTAAATTTTAGACAATGGTTTGAAAATTTCTCTATATGTCTTACCCAGAGTAAGCGAAATTGCACCACCAGTCCATCATAGCCTTCGACAGAAGAGCTTCACCACGATCATAGGGGGCGCTCAGGTGGTATCCTTCACCACCAAGGGGCACGCCCAGCACATACGGTAGTTCCTCGCCGTGAACCGTGCGCCGGATCTGCTGCTGAAACGAGAGAAAACCCAGATCTCCTTTATATATATATATATATATATATATATATAGATATTTTCCTCTACTCCTTCGTTTCTGGCTTTTCGGCGTGCACAACGCGGAAAGTCGTGCCTGTCGCTCTCTACACGCGCACGCGTTCATATACACATGCACGCCTTTCCTTTTTATTGACGTGAAACCTTATGAAATTTCTTTCTAGCAACAGCAGCAGCAGCAGCGAGCGGATGGATTTGATAGGAAAAACGTTTCCCAGGCTAGATCGCGAGCACCACGCGCGGCGGTAAGGATTTCCGTGGAAAATGCGCCGTGGAGGGATTTGAGTGGAGGGTAAGAGAGAGAGAGAGAGAGAGAGAGGCGAAAGCTTGGCCAAGCTCGCGCGAGCTTGAGGCGATTGTTGTCGGTGGAACGATTGTTGGGATAAAGCTATTTTTTAGCCGATATGGATTGCAAGCGTGCTTTTATTACATTTTTTTCCATTATTTTCTTCTTATTTCTTTTTGTAGGTTTCGGTGTATATACATCGCTGTACTACGATAAATTACTTTTGAAAAACAATCATTAAAATCGTTATGAAATTAAGCTGAAAAGTTGACGTTTATATGCTTAGATATTTTACCTTTTAAACTTTACTCTACCTGAATAGCTATTTTCGAAGCTCTTCGCTTATACTTGTTTTCTTTTTTCCTAGCAATTTACTATAACGCACGGTTACGATCGCATCTTATCATATAGCCATTAAACTTTTATATCCTATCTTACGGCATTTCATTTTTTTTTTTTTTTTTTTTTTTTAAAGCACATATAACGTGCCCAGAATCACGTGCATTATAATTAGAAACACTTTGCGAGTACATCAAAGGAGCACAATTAGGCCTCTTGCTAAAGCACGAGAGACGTGAAAAAGTATTATTACATCAAGGGTATTTATAAAATAATTCAAACAACTTCCAGCAGAGGCAGAGAGAAACAAGCCGAGATTAAGCATATGTATATATGTGTGTGTGTGTGTGTGTGTGTGTGTTGTTGAGGTACATTGCTGTTTCAAGCTTACTAATGAGCGAATCTTTGCTTTGAGTGGAGAATGAGAACAATCTTTATAGTTGATCACACTTCATGCTTTTATTCAATTTAATCTATTTAACAGAATCTGTTAGATAATATTTATGAAAACTTATTTTAATGTGTATAAAACTCTGTTAAACTAGATTTATGATAAATGATAAACATTAATATGTACACAATTATACAAGCATCAAGATTTTAAGAAACTATTAGCAGCTCTTGTCACTCAGAGCTCGTAAGTAGTAACATGCTAAACATAGTCAGACCTTTCCTCCAAATCAAAATTCAACACAAAAATAAAAAAACAAACCAATAGTTATAACAAAACAAAAATAATATATATGGTGAACAACTTACATTGAGGTCCTCGACGAGTTCATCGCGTATGGATTTCAAATGTGAGAAAACGTACATGTAACTCTTGGGGTTAGCCTTCGAGTGCTGATTCGCTGTGGCTACGAGAGGCGCGACGACCCAAGCATCCGAGACAACCTCGAGTGCGAGCTGCCGATTTACCTCGTACTTGTTATCCTCGTACTCGCCAGCCCTACGTCGGACTGCTACTTCGTAGTGAGCTCGAACTTCTCGTACGATCAGATCGGGCTCTAGCTCGTGACTCGCCTATACGTGCGATATATATACATAGAGAGATGAAGTATTAGTTTGTGCGCAAATTTTGGCGCGGAAATGCGAGATTCGTGTCGACGCGCGACGATAACGTATGTGTACGGGTATATGTGGGAGAGTAAACGGTATGTATATATAGGAGAGATAGGTGTGAACTTATTTTTATGCGACAGTAATCTTTATCAACGTATTTGAATGGCCGATGCTGAAAAAAAATATTGTAGATATTCAATAAAGCGTATTGTTTAAATATGACCTTGTTTTTTTAGTAACGTATGCAGGTAAGATTATTAAAAAGATACTTAGATAATATTTGAAAAAAATCTGGTATAGTATATATAAAATTACAGTATATAATTTTAGAATCAGTATTGCATTTGGGATAATTTATAATTTATTTACATGAACCCTGATTGAAAACAAACTAACTTTGTTGGTTAACGTATTGATTAAATTACGTAATCTCTACATCGGATTATTGTCAAAATTTCATTAAAACTATTTTAAACTACATAATTACATTTTAAAGCATCCATAAACGTGTATAAACAGTTATTATTTGCCGACCATAATAATATAATCATGACATTTTGAATTTAAAAAAATGACAAACAATTCACCAACTATATACTGTTAATTTTCCAAATTCCAAAATCATTCGACTGTGCGGGAGATTTTCCAAAGAGCTTCAGGCGCTCTTCAGTTAACCAAAATAAACTTTGCGCGAATTTCAGCTGTGGGATATCTTAAATAGTTTACCAACTATATACGCTTGCTGGATATTATACGCGTGTCTGCATACAACTACCACGGCTCTCTCCTATACCAATTTAAACTTGTATAGAAACACGTGCGGAAATTCACATATGCCGAAGCAATTTTGGACGATCGTGGGTTTCAAAAATCGCCGCGCGACAAAATGAACCAAAAGTATATATAGACGACGACGATAGAGAGAAAGAGAGAGAGAGGGCGCGGTAACCAGTAACCATCTATAGCACGTGAATGCCATACTCTCTCTCTCTCTCACTCTCGACGTGCCATGCGTGTCGTGAGCTCGCGCGCCGGGATTTACCTACCTTGACGCTGTCGCGGATGAATTCGTCCCTGGCCAAGTCGGACAGACCCTCGAGTAGCGCCACCCCCGGCAGCACGTGGAATTTCTCCAATTCCGTCACGCCGTACATGAGGTCGAACCTGCAAAACAATGCGGGCCTTGCATTCTCTCTCTCTCTCTTCTCTCCTCTCCACACTCTCCTCGAGTTTTAACGTTCCGCGCAGCGAGTGAACGAACTAACTCCGCGAATTAGCCGCGGAGAACAGTCGAGAGCTGTACTATAGCAGTAGCAGCGAGTGTTAGTTTGCGCGCTCTTTGTCTCGCTTTATTATATATATATATATATATATATATATATATATACCGCGCGCTCGAGTTGGATAAAACGCTCGCTCAGAAATTTTCTTCTCTTCACAAGCGCGCGCGCGGTGAGAATAAAGCGGACGTCGCGATTTAACGATTTTAAGAGCTGTTTTTACCCTCTCTAACGTTCCGGAAAAGCTTGAGGATATGATTTTACCGGAGATTTTTTTGCTTGTTGCTTACTATACTACTACTGCTGCTGCTGTTGCTGCTGCTGCTGCTACTGCTGCTACAGAGTTTGAGGACACTCGATGTCGAGTTGTTTTTGCTTTCTCTGTGCAAAGATGGAAAAACGGAAGTTTCGCTCGGTTACCGTGCATTATTACAAACACAGAGCTTTCATTGCATGCCTCGCCCCCTCCCCCGCGTCTGCACTTGTTTCCGTATCACCGTTTTTCTCTTTCTCCATCTCGAACAAAGTATATACACACGTCGGGCGCGCTACGTTATTTGAGAAACAAACCGTATGTATATATGTGTTACTTTTTTTTCATTTGATTTCAAACTTTGCCTGTATCGTGTAGTATATATATATAGATCAGATGTTACAAAGTTGTCGTGTACATACGAATCGACCGAAATATTAATTCTGCTACGAGAAAATCTGAAAAATTCCAGGAGCGATTCGCTAAATTAATTTCTATAACAGTGGAGTCCCTATATATATTTTGGCACAAATACATCGTTGAACGTGTTAAAGGAAAGCTATTAATCTTCGGCGTGAAGAATTCACCGCGTGGGCGACAGAGAGAGAAAGAGGAAAAGGGAGAGAGAGAGAGAGAGCTACTCTCGGTATTATACGAGTTAATTATATAGCCGGAGCATTCCGTGAAAATTGAATTTCCGTACTCTCTAATTCTGCGAGGCGTCGGGTGCGCGCCGGATTCCGGCGGGTAAATCGAATTTTAAATAGGCCGAATTCCGGTGCTCTCCCTCCCCCCTCCTCTCACGCCGACTTATCATCAAGAGCCTGGTCGTATTAATTGCGCGTAATTAATGGGTACCACCCCTCCTCCCACCCCCTCCTCGTTCTATACATATACGAACGCTACGGTGGCGTCCCGAATATTTAATGCAAATCTGACGGCAGTGCAGTAGTAGTAGTATAGAGTGGCGGATCTGCGTATATAATACCTGGCGAGGCGTTCCGCATTCTTCATCAAGTTGGCCGGCTTGTCCGGTATGACGACCGAGTCGACGAGGGGCGCGAACGCCGGCACGTACTTCGGCTTTTCGATACGCGCCGACAGCAGGTCCTTCACCGAGCGATTCTTCAGGCACGCCATCAGTTCCTCGTCCCTCACTTGCGGACAGTTCAGGTAATGTGCCACCTTACAAATTGTCAGTTTAATTGTTATTTTTTGTGTTTTTTACAATACAATGATTTTTAATTTTATTCGTTAAATTGTTATATTTATAATTTAATTGAAAAAATTTGTTTTCTTTTTCAGTGTAATTTTATGCAATACCACTTATGAATTTTATATTATTAATTCACGTCCGTCGAAGCGAACAACATCTTATTAATTATCGAGAATTCCATTATCCACGTTTTCGAAAAATCGTATAAGCATCTATTTTCATCGTAATTACTGGTATAACGTGGTATTTGTTATCAGGAAATCCGCTGCCTTTCTATTAAATCTATTTCCAGTCGATCGGGAAACCAAAATCTAATTAAAACAACACCATCTGGCCCTTTTCCATTAGACGGAAAAGAAGACGAAGGCGAAACAATAATCGATAAGAAGAAGATTAAGACCTCGGTTAGCACACCTGTTTTGTGATTTGTAGAGGAGCTTTGCCAATCGCGTCTGGATTAAGGGCGGATCCCGACATGAGAATAGCTCGTTTGAATAAATCTGAAACAGGATATTGGAAATTAAGTGAGACATTCAGTTGTGTGAAATAAATGTATATGTGGTACGTTAAAAACTATAATATACGTACTATTCATTGGGCTAAGGAGTAAAAGGTGAGCAAAAACAGCGCCAGTACCATGGCCTACAAGAGTTATGCTGTCACGATCGCCACCGAACGCTGCGATGTTGTCCCTTATCCAAACGAGCGCTGCTATCTGATCGAGTAGACCGAAATTACTTGCTGTCTCATCTTTTGTACCTGGTCGCAGAAATCCTGAAAATTCATGGACAGATATATTATTATATTGTTTATGGCCTCGAACTTTAGTAATTCAATGGTGCGAGATAATTTTAATTTTTCGCTCTTTCAAAACTTTTCTTGTTTCGAAATTAATTAATGTTGTTTCAAACTAAAATTTGAATTTTCGTACAACAAAATATAAATTATAAATTTTAATGATAAAATCGATCGATGAAGGTTAAAATTGAAATGCAAAATTAATTTTACGATCTTTTATTGTGAACACTGAATATTCAATTTACTTTCATTTTCAATAAAAAATATGCGGTAAAAATATTATAACTTTGTGAATATTGTAACGGAAAATAACCGAAATTCTCTCTGCCATTATGGTTAATAATATATTGACGAAAATAAAGTAGGGAAGTTGCGCGCGGGTATAAGACTAACAATGAGAATCCGTATTAATCCCCGGAATTTGAGCGAAATAGAAAAAGCGGATATTAAGAGCAGGCATTATCGAGTAAATCCTCGGTTATGAAGCGCTCGCTCGCTCGCTCGTATACGCTTCATAAAGCTATCCGTGTATCAAAAATTTTGAGCGAGATAACGCAAGCGGCTGGGCTTCATTAAAATCGCATGGCAATAAAATTATTAAAATCGCGCTCTCTCTCTCCTGCCCCCCGCGTCTGCGTACAAGGAAAGGCTTTCAGTGGGCGGGAAATCACTTTTAAACTTCCGGGAAGGATAAAGCGCGCGCGCGCGCGCGCGCAAACTTGCAAGGATTACCGAAAAAAAGAGGGGATAGTACGTGTTGGCATGGTATAGAAGGAGAGAGAAGCGTGGCAACATAGCGTCGTGCGCACGCGCCCAGCTCGCTCTCTCTCTCTCTCGGCCGGCGAGCTTTTAACCTCGGCTTTTCATTAATAGTTGGGAATAAATTAAATTACGCAGCCGCGTTTAGTCGAAGCCGACGTTGGCAAGGCTCTCTCTCTCTTCTGGCCGCTATAGTGCAAGAGAGTGAGAGGGAAGCATTTTACCTAAAATCCCCAGTCGAAAGTTGACGGTGACGAAAACAACGTTGCCGTAAGCCGCTAAAACACTGCCGTCGTATGGATTTCCGCTGTTCCACTCGTAGCTCTCCCCGTGGATGAACACCATTACCGGATATTTCTCCAAGTTACGACCTGCAAAACATTAAGATTTCATATGTATAGTACGTGAATGGTCTCTTTAACATCCTCGTTAAGCTATATATTAATCTGCGTTGCTATTTTTTCCTAAGTATTTAAAATTCGCCCGATGCACATGAAACTCGCTGTTCTTTTGTAAATAAAATTATCGAATTAGAATATCCTAGATTTCAATTACATTTTATATATAAAACAGCGTGGTTGAAAAAAGGATAATAAACTTAAATAGTAAAAAGAAAAATAACATTAAAAGTTTTACAAGTCAACATAACGAAAGATGATCTATCGTGACACATAAAGATATGTTGGGTAAAATGAGACACCTCCCATGGTCTTCACAAAAGTAAAAAATAATGTTACCAGAGCCTTTTAATAATATCCAGCTTTCATTGGAGATATAACAATTTAAAATATTTACTATCAAATAACGCAACTCGAATTTGATTCAATTATTCACATGTCTTACTCGAATTTCGAACGAAGCGAAAAAGCGAATAAAATTTCAGACAAGTAAGTTTTAATCAAGTTGCCTATATAGAAACTGTTGTAAAATCGATATCTGTACATCAGAATAAAGAAAATAGACTTTCAGATCTGTCATTCTATAACGATATATACCTATACATTCTTTTACACTAGCGCAGCATAAAAATAATTTCAACCTCATCAATTAAAAATTTCGAAATCCACTGGTATATTTCCTGCGCAGAGTCTCGTCGGCTGAGTCGGCAGACGACGTTTCAAAGGATTATCGCACAATTGCGTAAGTGCAAAGGGGGAAAGAATGAATGCGCGTGCGCGCGCCCGCGCACAGAGGGCGTACACCCCGAATAACTGAAAGTACAAAAGGGAAGAGAAGAGAAAGGCCAAAGAGAGAGAGAGGGAGTATGAAAAAGGAGAGAGTATAGTGTGCGACAGGCATTGTGAGTATACGCCGTAGAGCTCACGTAGGGTCAGTTATTAAAAGCTCGCCTGTTAACGCAGGTGTCGCTGAATTGTTGGTTCGCGACCGATGCACGTTTCGAGGGGTTTTTATTGTTAATAATTTACAGGTTTAACCATTTTTGTAAACCCTTTTTTTTTACTATGGCAGTGTTTGGGAAAATGGTTTGCTTGATTGTTATGTATAATGTCCTCGTGTAAAAATGGTCATAAGAGCGTAGCAGTTACATGCGCTATACTTTATTGGTATTGGAGAAACGATTGCCTCATGTATTAATTTGATTTACTTTGCAAATAGACTAGAAAAATTAATGTCGATGAAAACTGTATCACAAGACTTTTATTCGATATTGTTTCATCAATAATGTGATCGGTATAACAAGAAAAAAAATTATCGTAGAAGCGTGCATCAACTTCTTTTTCATCGTTTTCATTCCTCTATAATGAACATGTACAATACTGAATGAATCGTAAAGCTAATATTGAATATTCAAAAATGAAATGTAATATCTTCATTGGCTTTCGAAACTTAATCTTTCGAATATAATAATAATTATTGCTATATCCACAACAAATATATCAAATTATAAATTGAATAATTTTTAATTTATTTATTTCTAAGAATTTAATGAATATGTTTCAATGAATATGATGAACGCGTTCATTATATTTAAATGATTATACGCATTAAAGTGCTTATGTAAATTTGAGCTCAAATAGTACGCTGTAATAAAAAGCAAGAGAAATCAGTACTTGTATTCATTTTTGCTGTGTAGGTAAATAAACTGTTTGCATACATATCTCAAATGAGGTAATTAATATTGTTCTATACGTATCATAATTAGGGAAGACCTGAACTAGTTGAACAACTGTTTGCATGTTATTGTTTTTTTTATAAATAACTAAAAATTTAATAAGTAGTACATTGAGTTTCGAATAAATTTACCAGCAATAAATCTTAGAATAATATATAAGATTTAATGATATTATAACATTAAATAAATCAATTGAATACGAAAACGTAAAATCTAACAGGAACTTTCATTAGCACTGTTTCCATAAGACTTTATTAAGTCTATTAGGTTAGCTAACATGCTCCAAGGTATATTTAAATTAAAAAATTCAAGTAAAAATTGAAAGTGCAAAACGATAGAAGTAGAAAATTATTGAAAAGTAATTATTATAATCTACGTTAAAGTAAAAGTACGTAATCATAATGTTTTTTTAAATCATGCCTTATTTTTTAAACGTAAAATTTGCTCTGATATATACAAAAAAATTTTCAAATTTAGATCTTTCCACCGAGCAAGATGCTTTTAAACTGAAAATTAAAGCAAATATTCCATTTTGCGTTAGTGATTTCTAACAACCTTGACCTCTGTTATTTCAACCACAAGTAATTAGTATTTGACCAACCTACCCCGTATACCAACGTACCCTGGTTTCTTCTATATAGTTTAATGATGCATATAACGCAGACAAAGCATCAAATAATTCCAACAATTGTACATCTTAACGTTATAATTATTGTTTTACCCGTAATCATGTACATTATATCATCATTTGTAAAAGAAAAAACTCTGTGGTTACTTTAACGAATAGCCGCAAGTCGTTAAGCAAATGACAAGCAACGAAGGTAACACAAGCACAAGCATAACGCGTAGGAACAATAATAACTTGGCGACTATACAGCAGCAGTATCATCAGTAGCGGCGTCAGGGAAACAATTTGTCGTAGCATCCACGCAGCATAGCGCTTTTATGCAATTTCCCAGCGATCGTCGGGCCAGTTTTGCCTTTTACTACTTACGAGCGTCGCGTGGTGTGTATAGCAATGGAACGACTTTTTCGCACACGCCTCGTAGTGAGCGCATCGCTGCTCCTACTGTTTTTTCTCTCCCTTGCGCTTATTCGTGCTCGCTGAAGAGAAGAGAGAGAGAGAGAGAGGAAAATACGCGAGGGAGAGGCCCAACGACGACGACGACGACGGCGTCCCTTTGGCTCTACCCGGGAACAAGGGAACTCGCGCTTTTTGCCGAGCGCACGACGACGGCGGCGGCGATCCTTTTATGCAGGCCGCTCTCCGCTCGCGGCATGAAAAGAGAGCGGAAAAAGTCGTCGGCGACGGTGGCGTGGCTGCTGCTGCTAGTGGGAACGAGAGAGAGAGAGAGAGAGGAAAAAAAACGAAAAGAGCGAGGGGACGACGCGCAATTGAATCGTCCCTGAAACTTTAGACTACGCGGCCTTTTTGCGTTTGTTCTCTCTCCCCCCAAACCCCTCGCTTCGCTCTCTCACTCGCTCTTATTATTATTTGATTTACATTTCGCGCAGTTTCGCGCTCGCGCACGCGCTCGGCCGGCAATGAAAAAGTTCGGGCTGCACGCGCGACCGGCAAAACTTTTGATTTATACCGGTATAATGGAAAAATGAATGAAAATTCCCAGCCTCCCGTCGTCGTCGTCGTTGCTCTATGGTACGTGAATAAAAATAAAAAAAAGGAGAGAGAGAGAGAGAGAGGTATATAGAGCTTTGGCTAGATTCACGCGCACGCGCGTAAACACGAGCAGGTGGATACGATGGTGTCCAATATTTTTCGGCAAATGCTCAATTTGTTATGCTAATGGATGGAATAAATTTCGCATCGTCGCGCAGTAGACGACGACGACGACGGAGGCGATGAAGCGCGTTTATGCATGTATATATACGTATATATATGGGCAAACGTTTGAGACTGCAGCTGCACCACTTGAACACTGTCAGTGAATTCACTTGCTATATAGTAATTGTTGAATTATGTCAGATACGTTCTTATTTATAAATGAATATTAATAATATATAATTTAATGATTTTTATATTTTTATAAAAAAGAAAAGCATTGGAATCAATCATACGGAGGTACCGCAATTTTCGTCAAATATAAAACCGGCGATTCGGCCATTAGCGTCGGCCAGGAATTGTGCGATGAAAATATAACATTATACATCACCGCAGAGAAAAAGCTCCAATTGTCGACAGTTGAATGGCTCAAATATTGGACGGCGAGCGCACGAGTATTCCATTCTTTCTCCAACCCGCCGAGAGAGAGAGAGAAAACGAAGCTATCTCTCTCTCACTCTTTTTTCCCTCTCTTACTCTCTTTCTCGGTGGCCGAGAGAGGCTGGATCGTAAATAACGAAAAACAGGATGGAAGCGCGCCAATCGACGCGCTCTATAAACTTAAGCCTCGTAAAAGGGAGCCACAGCGCGCGCGTATCGCCCTGAATTTTAATATTGCGTCGCGCCGTGGGAGAAGAATGTCATGAACTGTGTGAGAAAGAGATGCATCCTCTATTTTTCCCTTCGCGCGATTTTGCAGCGCGAAGACGCGAGTGTTTTGATGCTATATTCGTGTATATAATACACTCGGGAAAGGGCGTGGAAGAGATGGTAAAAAGGGCGTAGAAAAAAAAGAGAGAGAGGAAAGAGAGAGAAAAATGCGCCAAGTGGGTTCTGTATAATTAAGTTTTTTCGTGCTTTAATTGGAAATTTATAATTGCGCAACTTTTACATTAAATACGACCGCGAGATATTTCCGTAGCGGAGGTGTACGCAATGCGCGTCGCGGCAATTACCATCTTTGTGATTATTATGTAAGAGAAATTTAATGAAAAAAATTTTAATTGCTCGGTATAATTGAACTCTTTGAGTCGCTGTGTGTCTTGTGAATCACGCAGTCTCCGTTATATAGCGAAAGAAAATACACTTATTTCCTTTCTAATTAACTTGTGCCCCAATCTCTCTCTCCTCTTTCTCTCTCGTTGTTTTTTTTTGTATACTTTTAATCGTGCACGTAATATATATAGAGATGTCGGAAAATTCGACATAAATCTTCATTATTCTTAGCATCTATATATAATCACTATTTAATTTTAAAAAGCAATTGTAGCGAGTTTATAAAGATGTAAAGTCAAAAGGAAACTATACAATAATCGAACTTCAATTTTATTAGATTTATATTCATAACCATTGTGAAAATTAAATCTATTCTCGAACAAAATTTACTTTAATTAGTATAACGTTAATATAATCGTTTATGCATGCATTATTATCTTCGTTCCAGTGACCATTAATTAATTAATAAATTAATTAGCTTCGTCATATACACCGAACTCGTAAAAAGGAACAATTGAATTGTGAAAAACTGTAAGAAGGTGCGAGGTTATAAAAATATCGAAAGAGAGAAAGAGAGAGAGAGAGAAAAGCGCGCGGTGACAACGATAAGAACGGTGCAAAGGAGAATAAAGTATTTATATACGGCAATCGCAAAAGTTTCTATAAACCTAAAAAGCCGAGCTCGTCATCGTAAAGCCGAGAGGACATTGAAATCGTTTTCAATTAACTACGATGCGAGGAGCGACAGCTGATCGTTTTATTCTCTGCTCACGCTATACTCTCGAAAGCACATCGAGCGAGTAGTGGTGCATTCTCTCTCTCTCTCTCACTCTTTCTCTCTGTGTCCCAGTCTCTTGATAAAAGCAGAAAAGACAAAAAGTGCCCGGGAGAAATTTACGACGCACGAGCAATCGCAGAAACGATAAAAAGATATCGGCGGGTATAGCGGCAAAGCTAGAGAGTTGCTGCTGCTGCCTGCGTTCCTATAGGAAAAATCGAAGTAGCGTATGCATATACCAGGAGGAGGGAAAAGGGGGGGGGGGTGGTTCCCCCTTTCGGCCAAGATTTACATGAAAATTGAAAGCCCGAGGATCGATGGAAGCCCCCTATAGTGTATCACGCATACACGTAAAATTGATGCGTCGTCGGGGAGAATCATGCTCGCGAATATTTTCATTTTGCGTGTGCTTCTCTTATAAATCACCGCGGGGCCGAGCGAAAAATCTTGGAAACACCTTATAACCGCGCGTCTCTCACTCTCTTGTATACGTCGCACGTCGATATACATTTTCCTCTTATTCTTCGTGCACGGCAAAAGAGAGAGAGAGAGAGAGAGAGAGGAGAGAAGAGCTTTTCTTCTTCCCTTTTCCTCGGGGCTTATTCTTCTTGTTGTGAGCAAAGATCGATATATATATATACACACACACACACGCAGGAACTGTTGCTATATACGTGCTTTTCCTATTAACGGAACGAAGGTGAGGAGGGAAGAGAAGAGGAAGCGGGCTGTACTTAAGATTTTACCCGGAATGATTTTTGTGCCGGTTTACGGGGAGAAAATGTGTTACGATTTCAAGTGCCTTTTTTCTTCGGGCTCGAGGACCGAATCGAATTATTCGGAATATTTCAGTTTTCACGCCGTTGAGTACCGGCGTGTTTTTTTTTTCTTTCTTTCTTCTTCTTTTCCTATCATCACGTTCGGAATGTGATCGAACTTTTAAAGGTTATTGACGTTGCTTAAATTTGTCCTGAAATAATCAGATAAAAGTGAATCTTTTTTGAAAATCTTTTTTGGTAACGTTGAATTTTAGTTTATTTTTCTTTTAGCTTTCTTCGTATTACAATGAGTGTTGTACTTTTTGAACATTTTTAAAAGTTCGACTCGGAAGTAGAATGTCACCGCAGCAACAGTAAAATCATGACACGTTTATGAAAGAACGAAGTTTAATAGATCGTTTTCATGCCGTTATTCAAAGTTTTTCGAAAACTTTACATTCTGAAAGCAATTTAAAACAACCGTAGGTAGAAGTTGAAATTGCAATTCGAACTCGACATTAATTTTGAGATATTGATGCAAATTGCCACATTGCTCATTCTGTTTTCGATTCAAATTACACTTCAAACAACTACAATTTGTACGAACAAGAAAAACTTCAAAGCAGCAAAAGTTCAAAATACTTGTCGAAGCACATTCTTGAATAAATTATTAATCTTTATGAACACATTAAAAAGTATACCATTTTTTCAATCCTTTTGACATTACAAGGACGTAAAGTACGATACATCTTTCAACCATAAGTGAAACGCACGTCGAGTGAATGACGGCGCATGATTTTCATTTTTCTCCAGTCATTTTTTTTTACCTCATTCTATCTTCCTTCGCTCCGTTCGCGTGTGGTATCAGAGATACCGCAACACCGCAGCCGTGTTTGGATTTTTATTTTGTCGCCGGAGCACGTCCGTATAGCTCTCGCGTTTTATTAATGAAATTTTGTTCTCAGGACGTACAGGTTGAGATTAATAACGGAATAATTAATTTTGTTTGGATGACAAATTTATGGGGGGCGATGCCCCGTACGGTGTGGTTATAAATAGTCGATCGAGAGACTCTTTCACGGTTTGTAAACAGAATGATAATTCGATATTTCCTCTATTAGAATGAATAAAAAAAAATCATGTGCGTCAAGCTTTCGACAAGTATCGTCATATTTTTACAAAAGATACGCGAAATTCGGTTTTCGTTGTTATCATGCGGTGTTGAATGCAATAAACATTTCAAATTTATTATACGCATGCGGTATCGAATTTTAGTGTATACATGTAACGTGGTTGACCACAGGGTAAAAAGAAAATCTTCGTAAAAATTCGTAAATATATGAAATTTTTATTTTAATTAATAAAGTATCCGCAATGAATATTACAGAAAACGCACAGAAAACGACAGATTTATTGGATGGAAAATATTTATGCAGCAATTTTTCAAACTAACAGAAATTTTTATATATAGATTTCATTCGCATCAATAAATCAAAATAAATCGTTGTAAAAGTATGCACAGGTATTTACGAAATTATTTATCATCGATAACTCCCTATCTATTTTTATTTAATCTATATGAACAATATTTTACAAAATAGATAAAACAATTTCACATTCACTGGCGACCATTAAATTGCCACGAAACCCAACCTATACTAATCCATTCCCATATACACAAAACTATGAAAACTATGAAAAAATGAACAGATGAAATATCTGTCAGTATATATGCTTGACCAATTGCAAAAAAAAAAAAGATTAAATCAATCGACTGCATCACGAAAACCTACCTCGTACCGCAAACCAAATCTAAAATGAATAATTAAAAGACGCTTCAGCAGAGCTGCACCGGATCAATTTCAAGTCCCGTATACATGCAATAATCGCCGCGTACACACACACACGTGCAATCTGACGATGGCGGGCCGTTTGATTCCCCAATAAAAGCCGCCTTCACACAGCCAATACTACCATGTCAGCTATACCCCCCTTACAATTGCGGTATACCCGCGTCGCACGCGTGCGCATAAAGCGACCCATTCGCACCTTCGTCGCCTCTATACCTCTCTCTCGTCCTCCGGCAATTAAATTTAATAACCGGCGTAATCCCCCTCCGGCACTTTATATCCGAAAACCACGCTAGACGCTATACCTCCAAGCGATAAATTCCTCTCTCTCCCTCTCTCTCTCTCTCTCTCTCATCCATCCTCTTATACTCTTTTTGTCCTTCCTTCTCTCGTGAGTGTGCGCACGCATGCGGGCATCGATCAAAGCAATCCGACCGCAAATTGAAAAGCGATGTCCAGGCGGCCGCCCCCGTGCGATTTACGACACGCCGAGGTTCTCTCTGTGTGTGTATGTGTCAAGCCCAGAAGCAAAGAGGAAGAGAAGGAAGGGATGATGGGGTGGTGGCTGGTGGTGTAGGATACGACAAGCTGCTGCCATCGGTAGGGGAACTCGTGAAACTTGGGGTAGAACGAGAGATAAGCTTACCCGGTGAGCTTGACTGGTTGGGGTCGGGATGCCACCGGTAGATGTCGACAGTTAGAGTTGCCGGAGCTTTTCGAAGTATCTCGGTTGGTTTCTCGAGAACCATGTATGTATATATACAATCATGAACGGTATCAGTCGGAGCTTAATTATTGGTAGTGATAAATATTTTGAAAATGTCTATCATTGAGAACTGTTTTGTTTATGTAAATACATTTGCATTTTGATTAAATGATCTCACTATTGTTTTATAATGCAACTTTCGAAATTATCATTATATGTTCGACTATATAATTCGTAGTGAAACCCATTAATTTTGAAATTTAGCATTCAAATTTATTGAAATTATTGTTAAGCCGTGCGTCACGCAACCATTATTATTATTATTATTATCATTATTATTTAATAAAAGCAATTTCCCCGTATATACCGCTTTTAAATTGAAACGATTTCATAGGGTAACATTATTGTGTTTGTGCCATTTAATTAAC
Source organism: Torymus tubicola (assembly GCA_035583055.1). NCBI lineage: Eukaryota > Metazoa > Arthropoda > Insecta > Hymenoptera > Torymidae > Torymus > Torymus tubicola. Next base: position 25,337,307 of record JAWWEQ010000045.1, on the reverse strand, counting down.
CTGCTTATCTTTCTGCAGAAGGCAAAAACAAACCTTTAACCGTAGTATAGCGTGTCGCGCTATATACGTGGTAAAATGACTTTACCCGCGGTTAGGAATAAAAAGATTATCCGGCAAAGATTAACAAACCCTGGCGTGGAATTACAAGAGAGCTTGGGGAAAGAGGGAAAGGGTCCGAATAAAAAGCTTATTATATAATCCGTACGCGAGAGGTGAAGCGCGTGGCGCATAACGATAATGGCCGCGCCTTTAGATTCGCATCCGGTAGCTTCTTGCCGCCTCTTTCCGCTGCTACTGCTGCTGCTGCACGCGCTAGAGACGATCACTTCCGAACTGAGTGCAAAGCCATGTCGGTAGTGGTGGTGGTAGTGGTGGGCTTTTTGCATCGTGGCCATGCGCGAAAAATCGCTAGCTGCCAGTTAGAGAGAGTCTATGTGTGAGAAAATGTGGAAAGAGGAGAGAGAGAGGAGAATAATCCATTATGCTCATCGGAGAATTTCTTTAACAATAACGATGGTCGCGGTGGTTGCTGTTCGTTATTTTAATGATAGGATGCCGCGCACGTGAAAGAGAACCGAGGGATTTTTTTTTTATTTGAGGATAGGGGAAATACCGTGAGAATATATATTGTAACTGCTACGAACAAAGATACCTTTTGCGAAACTCGCTGTATGTGAAGAGGGGGACGGAGGGAAAAATTCGTTTTAGCCTTTTACTGCTTTTTGCTGACGAAGAATAGTTGTAACAATGGGAATAAAAAAAAATTCTTTTTATTACTGCGAATGGTTCGATTACAATTTTTTGACAGCTGCGAAATACCAAAAATTGGAAGGTAAAAAGTAGTTTCTAATGAAAATGAATTCTTTTATACATTTTAGTATAGATTTACGTTAATTGTTTATATACGAATAAAAAATAATTGATGAAAATCAGGCAAAAATTTACGTAAAATTTATTTTTCCCTGTACCAAGCGTAAAAAAATGCGCAGGATACGCGTCGGTATAAAGTAACGATGTTAGTCGTATTACGAGCGTACAGCAAAAAAAAAAAAAAAAACGAAACGAAAAAGTTCAACATTTCATGCGCTAATGGTCCATTGTTTGTAAAAGTCTCATCTTTCACCTGTAATTAAAGAAAAGCATCGACTAAACAAACTCCATCCTGTACGGCAAACACGCAGCGCACGCGCGCTCATCTGTTTTTAAAAACTTGGCGAACTTTCGCAAACACATTGGCAATCAAACAGAAAAGAGAGATAGACACGAAGGGAGAGAGAGAGAGAAGCAGCAAGGGAACGTTGAGTTCGCCACGGCGGAAAGTAATTGGCGAGAAACCGTCGAAGCGTAAAGAAGTGAAAAGCACGCCCGGGTACACATATATATATACACACACGCGTGTACTGAGAGAGAGAGAGAGAGAGAGAGAGAGAGAGAGTGAGGGTACAAAGTGAAAAAGCGCCTACGGAAAAATCAATCGAGCCTCTCCGGAGTTACGGAAGATAAAGTCCGCGGCCCATGAATTTGGTAATCATCTAATGCAATACCAACACTATGTATATACCTACACATACACACAAAGCGCATGTCGCGCGACGATGTCAATGCCGATAGGTGTATAGCTTGGAACAGCGGCAGCAGCAGTAGCACCGCGTTACGCGTAATTACGCGAATTGCGATTCCGGTGTAGCGCGCGCGCGCGCGGCTATATGAGCGAGCGTGCGAATGGATGCGCTGCTCTATATATACGTGTATATATAGTCTCTCTGTTGGCTTTCCAACGTGTATAAGAGTAGGAAGAAACGGAAGAAACACGTAACGGTGGAAAACGGTTTATTTTCGCAGTTGCGTAACAATAACGTAGCGGCCGCGTGGCAGCGCGCTATGGACTCGCGAGTATTATCGTGTTTGTCCGCTTCTCTCTCTCTGTCTCGCTGGATCGTTAAAGTTTTATTTCTATTTTATCTCTTCTGGTGCTTTTCGCTCGTACTCGCCCTCTTTTGTGCGTTGAACGCGAGAGACAAGGGGAGAGAGAGAGGACGACGAGAGGGGGGGAGGAGGGAGGTTTCAGAGTAGTTAATTATTTTTCACCGGGGGAACTTTCATTTCAGAATTACGCACAGCGCGTCACGTGTAATTTATCCCACGTACTTTATCAATTACTCTCTCTCTCTCTCTCTCGTTCTCTCCTCTCTCTATTTCGCTCTCTGCTTTTCTTGTTTCACGTTGGTATCCGTTAAGCTTCGTATTTTAGTAACGACGGTACTTTATATTAATGAAATTATAAAAAATTTTGTCTGTCTGACTATCACAGATAATTATTGAGATTAACATCTCGTATATTCTCCGTTTAAGGGTTTCTATAAAAAGAATTTTGTTTTTTTTTCCTGCTCACGTTCGCTCGTCTTCAACTTTTGTACTTGTATTAGGGGTTGACCGAGTAATTCGAACGTTTTTGTTATATATTTAAAACTGATACTCTTTTTATGGAAGAGTTAACTCAAATGTTCACTCGAAATTTTCAGTCACTCGTGTCCTCTCTCAAGCGCCTCATCAGTAGAATCGATGTACTGATCGAAATATGACGTGTATAGAGCCAATGAATACAAGCTACTTTCATTTCTCTCTCGATATCTTAACAGATAAAGGCCCTCGCTATATTTCTTGCGTTATGGGTACAAATTCAAACTTGCACACTTATGAGCTATCTATCGCAGTGTTAATTTCATATGTTTCTCTAATGGTAAAGTCCATTATAATGAATGTTATGATATCGTATTAAATTACGTTGATAGTGTATATATTATGCGCACAGCTGTAAACACAGCATATACGGCATGATCTGCCGGCAATGGATCATGTGTATATTATATTATTATACTCACAATGAGAGTATCACAGATCCGGATCACAGATTTCGATCAAACTTTAAGATATGTTTATAGATGCTAAAATGAGAAGGAAGCCTGAATACTTCGAAATCTAATACTTTGAAAAACTTAATTTCTCGACATTTTTAGCAATATGTTAAGTAAATTATTATTCAATCTAAAAAAGCAGTTTATAAACTTGTAAAAGAAATGAAAACAAAACTTTAAACTACCATAATTTTGAACGGAATTACTAATAATTACTGTTTAGTAACGAATATTCGCATCTCGAGTGCTTTTTTTATCAAACCGTCTATGAGATCGCCATCGTCACTATTACACCGTAGTTCGCAACTTTTATCTACACTCATGTGTTAGTAGTGAGTAATAAACCATCCGGGCGACAACAAATTTCCATGCAAGTAAACACTTTTATTAAAAAATAAGCTCAAATTTTAAAAAGACAATTTTATAATATAATACAACAATAGGCACTAACTTTCGAAGATTTTTAATGGACTACCTTTTCGAATATTTTTTAAAAATAAAAATCATTCACTTTAAAAATATTTTTTATTGTTGAACAAAAGTTAAAACAAAAATCAACGTACAATAACGTAACTTTACATGGGGAAAGATTTTTTTTCATATTTTTCGCTCGATTTTATGACGTTTGAAACTTTATACGAAGGCGTTGATTTTTTTACATTTTTTGGCCAATTCTCTGATGTTTGTCGTGATGAATTTTTTGTATATGCAATAGCGTTCCCGTTTTTCGAAAGGATTTTTATTAAGAAAATTCTTCTTTGTTTTAATTTGATAAGAGCCATTATTTATCTATACAATCTATATAACAATACTATAAAAAGTGCACTATAGCTTTAAGTAGCCGATTCTATTCGAACTTTAGTATATGTTTTCCAAAGTGGAAATATAAAAAAATTCATTCTGTAAAGTGGGGTTACAAACATTTTTATATTTTCTTTAAGAAAAAGTCTATATAAATTTTTTTTTTCTATCGTAGATATTTAGTCAGTCTACAAAAGTATAAAACAGAAATTATAAAATAGAAGAAATAACAATAAAAATTGGCTTTCATTAACTTCATTCGAAATTAAAAAATCATAATTCGGAGTAAAGTTATGACAGTTTGAAATTAAGCAGTGAAAATGCGCCGATAAACTGCTAAAATCCGCAGCTGTACTTCATATATATTTTAGCGCGTTGATAAATCACTAAAATCCGCAGCTGTAGTTTATGTACATATTTCAGTACAGTTACGTTACTCAATTTTGAACTACTATCGTAATTTTGCTGAAGTATTATGTAATTAATAATTCTTTTTTCATTCCGAAAGAAACCAATCGAAATTCGCATCGATAATCCAAAGATAAAAACTTTTAATGTAAGTGCGATAATGAAGTGAATCTACTGCGACATTGTCGCTACTAAAAATACAAATTTCAATAAATATATTAAATTCATACTTCTAATTAAAGTATAAATTTCGATTCCATAAAAATATTAAAATCCCATAATCTTGATTACATGGTTGAAATATTAATATTTAAATTTTTCAGAAAGGATAATGAAATTTTCAAGCTCCTATCATACGCCGTATTCGTTTATGCATTAAGCTCCGTATATTAAAAAAATTTAACAGTTATCCTTTCTTTCTCTTCCTTCCGCTAAACGGTAATGACGACATAAATGAGAAAAGCATTTTCTAGAAATTTCTTATAATGTTTTTAAGTACATATGGTACGAACGCGGTATGTGTACGCATATTACGATGAAAAAAAAATCGATACTATTAGCGCCGTTCATCAAACTAGTACATGGCATATTCCCAAACTGCCAAATTAATTGGAAGTTTCGTTGATACACGTAGATTTGCATATTTGATGTACACGTACGTATTCATAAAGCAGCAATCAGCGGCCGTGCGTTAAGATCGCCCGTAAACATATAAACTGCGGTTTGCAATTGTTATATTTGCCATTCCCACAATGTTATTTCAACAGCACGCAGTTTTACTCTAGATTAATAATATAGTCATAATATAATTTTGTCATCAAATAATACTCGATAACTATTTGGATAACAGCGTCTATATACCAATGAATTAGAATTCAGCAAGTTAATTAAAAAGAAAGAAATATTTAAAAAAAAAGTATTACCATTTCAATGTAAAAATCAAAACCGGAAAATCGAGCTTTTCAACTTAACTAATGAATCACTCGTGTAGCTTCTGCCTCTATCGGTTCCTTTCATGTATACATATAGTCGCACGAGGCTATATAGATTTAAAGTGCTTCGGTTTATACCGACACTTCAAGACGTGTTATACACACAAACCGTATATAAACATTCACTGATACCACACCCACATATACAGGAGCTAGCCTACCTAACACCATCATATTGTCACGTGTCCGTGGTTGAATATTTGAGAAGGCGTACATATACGCCCATGTGTATGCGTTCGCACTGCACGCATGTGTGTACACATACGCAAGTGTGGAAATATTCCTGCCTGTAGAGAGAGAGTAGAGAGAGAGACATTATGCCCGATGGAGTTTCTATATACGCTCGAATTACACTGCAAATACAAGTGAGCGTCAGAGCGCGCACGCGTATATATACCGCGTGACGAGATGTCATTAAACGGTCGAGAGTAAATATACGCACCGCGCACTTTAAATGAGGTACCGAGAGGAATTAGAGCTGCGATACTGTACGGCTACTGCTGCTGATGTAGCTGACCTACCGGATAGAAATCAGGGGGAGAGAGCGAAAAAGAGATGCTTATAAATATTGGAATTTTGGTAGTCGAAATGTCAGACAATACCAGCAAAACTGTTGTTTTGGTTTATCGAATACCGAGGGTTTGCATGAATCGAAATTTCTAATTGGCAAGTATCGACGGAGATTCATTTTTTTTCAGCTTTCGCTCGAACTTTCGTTTGCTACACGAGGAATATTCATAATGAACCACATAATAACAGTCGTATAATCGTATATGTATACTTTGTTATCTAATTGAAAAATTATGCCCTAAAGTATTTTATACAACTTTTCTACATTTATCAAGAAGATAAAAGTAATAAAAGAGCTTTAATAATTGCCGGGAGTGTAATAACTATGTTTCAACGTAAAGCGACAGGTATTTAGAACCTGCAGGCTTTATCGATCCCCCTCTTCCCCTCCCCCACCCCCACGCACATACTTGAAAATTAAACCATGCATCAAGCAGACAACTCCATTCAGAATGAACCAATGAACCCCGTAAATATTCTAATTAGCGCGCTGGAGCTCGACGGTAACAAAGTTCAATTAAATCTCACACTCCTCATCCTAAATAATTATCAATTCATCAAAAATTCCCTCTCTCTCTCTCTGCTCAACAATCTATTATTTCGATATTTCAGCAACTTTAATAACTGATGCGTTAAACGTGGCTATTTCACGCGGGAATAGCTTACATATATATACTAAATACACGATAAATAACGTTATTTAACATTTAGCTATGGTTATAGTGAAGAGATGGTACATATGTGTGTATCGTTATTTCATATACAGTCACGATGTAGAAAAGTAAGGGAGTTATAGTTTAAAAGTACATCGATATATAGGAGAGTTTCATGGAAGAAGCTTTCAACTTTGATTGAATTCATACCTCGTTCTTATATAAAAGAGCAATCCACTTTAGCTGATCATCGAAGATACTTCAGTATATATATATATGTTTCAATAATAATAATAATAACAGCCTCTTTATTAATTTCATCGTATACACAGCCCCGCCATATCGCATCACAATGCTTCTTATAATTGATAACCGATTAATTAAAAACAAGTGTGTTTACCACCACACGTTCCACGCAATCAATAGCACCCATTATTATTATTATTATTATTATTATTATTATTATTATGCCGCTGATATTTCCAAATATATATCTATATCTATGTACCTATATAATATACATGACACACCTGCGAAAAAGCACTCGCTTATATTTCTATATTATCATCGTATATGAAAAAGCTTCTGCTGAAAAAAAAACACACATAGTCCGCTGGCGATCATTCAGCAGCGCGAAAGCCACAAAAAAAAGGGGGAAGGGGGTGGGAGTAGAGTGAGAGCAGGAAAAGACCTGGAGGGGGGAGGGGGCCAGAACTTTGTTAACAAAAAAGCGCGATAGAGTGCATTGCGCATATTTCGCGAGCCGGTGATTCGGCTTGGCCGAGTAGAAAACGACTGACGTCATGAAAAATGACGCTATTAGCGCGCGCTGCTGTTGGGTTGCATGTGGGGAGCGCTTCGCTCGCTCGGATAAAAATTACGCGAAAACTCGTCAAAAGACTAAAGCGAGAGAGAGAGGGTTGACGTGAAAAATTTTTGCGGAATCGAAGTTTTCATTGTCGCTTCGTTGAGCGTTGTGGCTACGTCCCTCTCCGAAAAATACCAGCCGCAACATACCGGATTAAGCGGCCGAATTAAACCGCGCTTTTGGTATACCTTTATTTGTTACTGTATTAGAGCAGGATTGAAAATTATGAAATGATATGCTGTAATGATTTTTATCCATGAGGTATCTTTGTTTTCGTTGTTGTTTATTGAATATCAGATGTAATTGATGTTATTATTTTTTTTTTGTTTTAATGCAAAAATCATTTAATGGATGAAAAAATAAGCGAATAATATATTGTAGAATTGAAATTGGTATATACGTCACATTGATTCTTCGAATTTTTTAATTGAATATTTTGATACATGATGTTTTTATAAAATATTTTATTATGGCAAATTCAAATAACAATATGAACGTCAATAAAACTTTTGTCTGTCGCGCCAAATTATTGTAAAAGCAATAAAAGCTTTGCTTCGTCTCGATATATATTGTGTATAAGCCAAGCTTGCCGTGCGTTACCAGTAAACCTTTATTTATAAAGTATCGGAGGTCTAGTTTAACCTTCACTGTATTGTATTTCCTCGTAATTCTAAAGTTGATGGATTGAGCAATTAATTTCAGTTATTTTGCTGCTGCTGCTGCTGCTTATAAAAGCTTTATATGCTCCATAATACACTCGCTTATTTTGATAGGTATTTATGCAGCGTAAAATTAAAAATATAAATTGCCACGTCGCGCGTACGAGAGAGAGTGAGAGAGATAGAAAGAGAGTAAGAGAGATAGAAAGAGAGGGAGAGAGAGAGAGAATACGAGGCTGATGTTAAATTGAGAGCAATCAACGAAATTCAAATGCTAAATTCGCGGCTTGCATTCGGAAAGATTTTCGCGGCCGTATAAATAAATCTTTCAAATTTAAATTCGCGCCCGCGCACGGATAAAATCTGGGAGTGAATTCAAGTGTATAGCGAACATTTCCACGTGAAAAATTACGGTAGCGATCGCGTACACGCGGATATACATATCGTTTTCCGAGAAAGTAACCAAAAGCACCGGGTACCCAGTAATTTGAATTGCCTTAATAAAAGGATGGAAAAAGGGAGATTAAGGATTACACAAAGGGATTTGAACGAGAACAGGAAGAGAGGGTGAGAGAGAGAAAAAATAGAAGAGTAAAGAGTGGAAAAGCGAGTAGAGAGAGAGAGAGAAAGCAAACAGGACAAATCGAAGAAAGTAAGTCTTGCAAAGTAGTTTCTAATCGAACGACGCCTCATCCCTGCACCAGCGGCAGCTACGAAATTGGCCGTAAACGGGAGCGAGCGCGCTAACGGAAAGTAAACGACAGCACAGCGTACGTACGAGCGTACGCTGCGAAAGGAGGTGAGAAGCAAGACAGGGAGAGGGAAAGAGTGAGAGAGAGAGAGAGGCAAGTCAAGTCGACGATGGCTGAAAGCACGAAAAGTGGATTGAGCGGTGTAACGGGCTAATGAAAATGGCCTTTTCTCTCTCTCTCTTCCTCTGACACTATACCTTTTCTTCTCAAATAGATCACGTTCTTAATTGTTCTAACATTTACAGTGTAGCACTTGACCAAAACAAAGGTAATAACGTTTTTAAGAGGAAATACCATGACGATAGAGTCTGTGAATTGTTTACGATTCCTTTTTACAGTGAAAAGTATAAAAAAAAGTCTTATAAACCATGTATACGTGTATAGTTACAGGAAGGATGTTTCATCATGTAAAAAGATAACAATAAACATTTTCGTAAATTGACAGCTTCCTTTCGATCAAAAAAGAAAAAACTAAATCAAATAACATTGCAATATTGCACGTACATAGTAAATAAAAGAAATATTTGCGTGTTTATAAAATTTCGTTTATAAACCGGATACAAATGAAATATCTCAAACAATTACTGTGTATATTTTATAGAATATTATTATAAGTGACAAGGTATATCTTGCCCAAACCTTTATTTATCCTGAAAAACAATTTACACAATATATTACCACTATGAAATTGTTTGTAAAACCAGCTTTATAAAAGCACGAGTATTTACGATTTTGTTACTTCCTCTCTCACACACACACACACACACTGATACGCGGCTGCCTGCGCGCACTCTACCGTTATCACCCGGACAATATTCATGTACACACGATGGTATCTGGAATTTTAACACGATCAGATATGATCGCACGCGCATAAAGTATATTTTTGTATATTTTTGCTCAAATGCACTCTCTCTCTCTCCCTGCCTACAAATGCACGTACAAACCTTGCAAAACAAGGCGAAAGAGCCGCAAGTTTCGTTAGCTCTTTGAACCGTAACCATCAGCGTACCGAAAATGGCTGCGTAAATAAACAAAAAAAAAAACCCCCGCCGAGAGTCTGGTCAGTTCTATCTACCAGAGTAACGAAAACCCCTACAGCATAGGTGTAGAAATGCTGTATGCTGTACATATACTTGCTTGCACCTGTAACGACGAAAAAGCTCTACCCCTCCGCGTATCCATCTATATAGGAAGAGCGGCGGTGGCGGCGGCGGCGGCTCGCGTTCTCTTTTTTTTTACGAGCTGAAATAGCTACACTCGCCTTAGCAATACGTGGGATAGCAAGAGAGAGAGAGAGAGAGAGTGAGTGAGAGGCGTGTATCTCACCGGACTTTACTGTAGCAATCTACTGAGTGGCAGACGCATGCAACATTCATTCCGTGCGGGTCAGCGGACCTGACCGGGTTAGCCTCGGTAGATAGTAGCAGCGCAGCTCGCGGCAACGGTGTTCCTACCTCGCGCTTGCTCACTCGCGCATTTCCCTCCCCCTATTGTCTCGATATTATAAAGGGAAGCTAGCGTTCCTGCTACTGCTACAGCTACGACGACAATGTCTTTCTTCAATTTGCGTACAGGTCGTTACTTCAGTCGTGTATATATACCAGAGGCCGCGCGCATTGTTTTTGCTCGCCCCCCTGTGTTCCGTAGGGGGTTTTATTGCACGTGTTACACTTCCCTTCCCCCTGTCCCGCGCGTTATGTAAACTGCGGCTAGGTAGAGTTGTGTGAGTGTCGTTGGGATGCAAGCTCGCGTTGGTAGACGCGTACCGAGTGGCGGCTTTATGCAACGCTTGCTCTTGATTAAGATAAGTGAGTGGACAGGGGGATATATATGGGGCCTTTGTCGGACACCGACTCGATCCCACTGAGTGCTTTTCGAGAGATGCGGCCCATGATGCGTGTGCCTAGCGGCTATGCCAATCGCTGCTGGTGGTGTGCTGCCTACCTACTTGAGCACGGATTATTTCGGTGTAATTGTATACAAGGGTAACGCCTCGTACTCTTGGTTCACTTTGCAGATACTTAATTCTGGATTCGGATGAAGTTTTGTCGTTAGGTTATTTACCATGTGTATATTAATAATTGGCTAGGTTGAAGAATAATTATTTGGTTTGGTTTATTTATTTTCGTATTATTAAATGATAATTAAGTGAGATTGCATCCTAAAACTATGATTGATTTTTCTTTGCGACATTCGCTCAAATAATTTATATTTAATGAAGCTTAATTGAACTTTCGAAGGAAATTCTACAGTCTGCAATTGTCACTTCTCTCGAATTTACATACTTTTAATTGGTTTAGCCAGATTTGATGGTAATTCCTATATACAAATTTATGCAAATAGATATTATTCGCGTTGAGGTAGCAAGCTATTAGAGAATAAACCAACTTGATTTAATAATAATTCAGTTTGTACAAATTCAAATAATAGATTGTCAATAGTTATTGTTCATTGAAAATTTTATTCACCTTTGCGTAAATTTAGTAATCGAACGTATAAACTTTCATTCAGATTTGTTATTGGTTATACTAGCTTGAGGAGGAGGGGGGATCATTAGACTACATCGTCTCTGAATGAAATGTACACATTGAACGTAGTCATCTGACTTGGAAACGAATGAAGTGTTATGGTAAAAGTACATTCGTCATGTATCAATATTTTCAATGAAATATTGCATTTTGTACTTTTACCATTGGTGTAATTTATTTTAGTAATGAATAGTGTTACTATTTAATGTGTTTCGATACTTTTTTCCTAATGATATACATATTAGTTACAGTATTAGTTCCTTATTATAGGGAATCAAAATATTTGGTTTTCGCAAAATCATTGTTGATTACATTGTAATAACTACTTCGAGCTAAAGGCGTAGTTTGCAAACAGTTGAATTGCAGCAATACGAAGTATTGGGTCCTCGCTTGATGCGAGTGATTCTTAACAAAAATGAAAGGAATATCTAAAAATATTGTTGTAGTTTTTGTGTGTATCATAGTAGAACTTTTTACAAAAAGTTGCGCAGATTTTTCTCAGTTACATGAGATGACAAAAAAACTAGACTCCTTAATGATGGGCGATGCAGACTTTATAAGAAAACCTCACCAAGTTCAAGGAAGGTCATGGATTTGGAATGAATATGAATTCGGAAGTGGTTTTGGAAATCGCGAAGGTTAGACTTTATTTTTGTTTTTTTTTTCTTTGTAATATTGGATAACTATTTTCAAAAAAGACTTTACTTTACAAGATGTTTAGTTTTTGCTATTTCATTAACGAAATTATTGCATAAAATTAAAGTGTAATACAAATAAACCTTTATAATTATAATCTATTACTTTCAGAATTACTTATTACCGACGTTAAGTCATTACAAACATCTGAAATGGAAAGAAATATAAGAAATTGGCAATTTTTAGAATATAAAAATGCAACATACATTGTTGGCTCGAATGAATCAACTTTAATAATGTATCGTTTTAATAAACAAACAAGTCAAGTGCGGCTGTATACAACTATACATATACCTGTATCTATGATCATAAAATCGTTTAGAGCAATACACTCAATAGATAATATTAATACACCTCTGGAGAGTACTCAATTATATTTAGTTTTATTTGTTGAAAATAATAATGGATTTCAAACATTGGAATGGTTTTACTTGCACGATCAAGAATTCATACAATTCTGGACATGGAATTTGCAAAAACCTGTAAAAAATATGGTAGACTTCAAATTCTATGAGCAACATAAATTATTATTACTGTATGAAGACGAAGTCTTCTTCAATGATGCATTTAATCTTGTAGAGATTTACGAAATCCAATTAAACAAAAATGCCTCAAGATTTCAGTAATTTATTATAAATTCATTGATAATTTATAAAATTTTAATAAACTTATTTTATTTTATCTCTATTATTTTCATTTTTCAGCTTATGCAATAAACTCGTGGTTCCAGTCACATTTAATGTTCAAGTTTGTCCAACACAAGGGGAGACAACGATTATTACTTTCTTAGTTAAAGATCATTTAATATTATATGAATATAAAGATAAAAATATTCAGTGCACGTTTGAAAAAGTTCAAATTATTCCTGTGAATGGTTTAATCAATGCGATATGTTTTGAAAGTGGATATATACAATACCTTGCTGTATCAGGCACATCAATGGCACTTTTCAAGTACCACGAAAATCAATTTGTAAATGATAATAATATGGAAAAATTATTTGATGGTACCGATATTATTACATATAATATCTAATGTCCTAATAAGGATAACTCCCTTTCAGAAAAATTGATACCAGCTTGTTTGCGTTTTAGAACTATTCTGATGAATTATTATTGTTTCAGAACTTGGTGAAGTGAATTTTGTTCAAAGCTTACCAGTAGAAACTTACAGAGATGAACAAATTTTATTTGTGCAATTGAAAAATTATACGACGAAGGCTTTTGCTTGGCAAGGATTGACTTTCAAACCCATACTTTTGCCAAATTACACAAATGGATACTATAATTTATCCACAGCTTTAGTTATTCCAAATTATGGATTTTTGTCTAAAAATACGCTCTTGAAATTTAGTACTAAGTTAAACCAGCTTCCGAGGCCAGCAGAAAGTGAAATAGAAAAAATGTTAGAAACAAAATCCTATCTTGAGGTAAGTAATTATTATAAAAAAAATTATTAGTTTTTAAATTTCTTTATTAATAATAACTTTTATTATATAATATTTATATCTCTAGGATTTACTTATTAAACAAGAATTGATTATTAATAAAACTAATTTATTGATTGAACAAAATCATATGTATGATTCAGTTGGAGAAGAATTTTTAAACATAGAAGAGGTTGAAATAGATGATCTTACAGTGAATAATATACCTGATTTCATTATAGAAGTAGGATCGAAAAATTACAGTTTTCACGAATTACAACTGCATTACGAAAATGTAACGCGGTCATTTAATGAATTGGAAGCAAAGCTGGATGAAATAGAAAATAATGCAAAACGCGCTTTGCTAAAAAATACTACAAATAGTCATTTACAGCAAATAAATATAAATGGAGATCTTGCAATAAGAGGAATACTCACAGTTGATGATTTGACCATTGAATATTTAAACGGTATTCCTATTGACGCTTTAATGAAAGAATGTTCGCAAAAAAAGAATTCTAAAATTAGCGGGACAAAATCATTTCCAACTATCCAATTTGCGCAAAGTAATTTGAAAATAGGAAAAATTAATGGAATACCTTTAACCGATATTGAATTCGATGAAGTCGACCGTAATTATACTGGTATTGATTTATCAAAAGTAATTAAATTGGACATACATGGCAATTTAAATTTTTCCAAAATTTCTGATATGGACTGGGATTATCTCATGAAAAATAAAGTTTTAAAAAATGAAAGAAAAATAATCCGCGACAATACAACCGTAATTGGAGTAAGTATTTCATATGTTTAAACATTTTTTAATTAAAATATAAAATCAAGTACGTGTTTTACTAAATTATGTTAATAAATATTTTGTAATTTTTAGCAAATTACCGCTAGCGTTATTCGACTTGATTATTTAAATGGCTTAGAATATGCTTACGATTACATAATGAAAACCGGCATAGAAGACGCACGGATGACAACAGAAAAAACATTCAAATCTCTTACAGTTTCAAACCTACAGGAAGTTGATACCATAAATAACATTGATGCCGACGAATTTATTATTTTATATGCAGATCAGAATTTAGAACATGAAATTACTTTCGAAAATTTAGTAATCGAGGAACGACTTCAGGTATAAAAACATTATTCTAATATTTAAACAGAAAATATAATTAAAATGTATTTTGTATTATCGCGAAAAAAGCTTTGTTACAATACAAAAGCAAAACTTCCTCTAGAAGGAAGCAATAAATACAATATATTATGCAACTAGTGCTTAACAAACTATCTTAACGAAAATAAATTTTATTATTACACAAATTGAGATCACCTGATCAAGCATGCTGCGTAAAATACATTTTCTAGTACCATATAAGGAGAAAAAGAATAATCTTTATCATAGAATGTATGAAAAAAGCTTGATGTTCACTAAAGAAACTAACATTGTCTGCAAGCGCGAAGCTCTTTTTACCCTCATTTCAAACGAAAAATCGACAAGCCTATTCACTCAAATACACCACGGTTAGAATTGCTCGATTCGTGTGATTATAGCTCGCTTTACTTATACAAAAAATTACACCTAAACGTGAAACTCCTACAACCTGCAACTATGATCAAAATATATGATTTAAGTAGATAGATTACAAAAATATTTTATGTCGCTTAGCGTCAAAATAAAACATTTTTAGTAAATACCTATATATATATATATATATATATATACACACGTATACGTTGCGTGTTTGTATATATATATAGAACTTTCTATTTTAAAAACGGCTTGTCTGCATTTGATCGAACGCGAAGTTCGGTTTTTATTTTCTTTTTGTGATAGTAGGCCAAAAATAATGTACTATCTCAAAGTTAGTCTTTTTATTTTTTAGATTGATGGCGACATCGCTGGATTGCCAAAACAAGATATTGATACGGATTTGACCTTACTGAATAATAATTTAGTTCAATCTAATACGAGGTTTACCAGTTTATACGTTTCTGGAAAAATATATGTCGAAAATTTAGTCAACGGTACAAGTTGGGCGGAGCTTGATGACTTAGTACTTGATAATGAAAAAAATGTTATAATCACGGGATCAAAGATATTTCTAGAGAATGTGTTTGTTAATGGCAATATTGAAATAGAAACTGGAATTATTAATGGGCATCCTGCAGATGATTTTGTTACTATAGACACTCGTCAAATACTACCGAGTAATCTAAAACACTTCACATATTGTTTATGATTTCGTGAATATAACAATAAATAATCT
Source organism: Torymus tubicola (assembly GCA_035583055.1). Lineage (NCBI taxonomy): Eukaryota > Metazoa > Arthropoda > Insecta > Hymenoptera > Torymidae > Torymus > Torymus tubicola. The sequence continues at coordinate 25,321,757 of JAWWEQ010000045.1, read as the reverse complement.
AAAATTGATTTCTTGTTTTACAGATTTGTCAAAAATATCAGGGAACTTTACATTTTCCAAAGTGTCTTATGAGGAGTTAAAAAATTTAGAAGGAAAGTTAAAATCAAACATCGATGATGCAGGATTACCTATTTGTAACAAGCCATACATTTTTATAGAACCTCCTATAGTTGATGAATTTTCATTTTCATATGTGAATGAAAATTTAACAGCAACTTATTTTTTAAAAACCCTAGAGTCAGCATTGAAGCAAGTTCATTTCGAAAATCTGAAAGTTGACAGATTAATTGTAGAAGATCTAGTACCTACAACTGTAAATGGCATTAATTTTGAACATTTTAAAACGCAAAAGATTTCAAGAAGCAACAATCAAAATATTTCAGGAAATATAACTTTTAAATATTTAGAAACTGATGAATTTCATACTGACTATATTAATAATAGAAAAATTACAGATTTAGAAGATACTGTGAAACAATTAAATGATATTATTGATGACATTTTTAAAGGCAACCGTTTTATTCATTCATTAGATGTCACCGGAGCTGTAGTTACATCGATTATTAATGATGATGATTTAAATGACGTTCTTGATATAAACTATATTGAACAATTTATTTTTAGAAGAAATGAGTCAATAGATAATATAATTGTTCAAGGTCTCATCAATGGTTTTAATTTCACAGAGCAAATATTTGATATAGTACTAAAAACTGATGATGAAATTGTTGTAAATGGACCAAAAACAATTACAAATCTTAAAACCAAAAATCTACATATAGATTATATTAATGGGCATTCGATAGAAAATATTATAAGTTGTGATAAGGACCAAACACTTTCTGGATTAGTAAAAATAAAAGGTTGAGTAACTTAATTTCATTACATTGTACTAAAATGAATCGCTTTAGATGTTTTCTATTTATTGTGAGTATTTTTATTTACTTTCTTAGGTTCTGCAAATATTGAAAATAGCATTGAATCTCGAAGTCAAATTAATAATATATCTTTTAAAAATCTTAGTGAAATAATACAAAAAATAGATGATAAAGTATATAAACTTAGTGGAGACTTTTTTGTCTATGAAAATGCTTTAATAACAGATTTGAACATTTTTGGAAACGTGCAAAGTAAAGACATAAATGAGTTTATGGATAATCTAGTTGTATTAAACGATGAGTTAATTATTATCAATGGCACTAAAGTTTTTAATGGTTTAGTTACTTTCTCCAATAACATTACTGTTGTCGAAAATTTAAATGAAATGAACGTTGCGCTCTTCTATGAAAATGTAGTTTTAATTGACCGTCCTATTTCCATGAAAACAAAATTAATTTTTGATACTGATATTTTGCTAGAAAATGATTTAGTTGTTACAAATAGTTTGAAAGCGGATACAATACATGGTATTGATATGGAAGAATTAATGGAAAATGCTGTGTATTTAAACAGACCAACGTCAATAGCAGGTGATAGGAGAATGGATTATTTTATCTAAGTAAAACATTTTATTTTAGTTTTCCAAATTATTTTAAATTTTATGTGATATATTTTTACTACAGAAGCTGTTTCAATGTTGAACGTTATATTCAAGTCAGATATTACAGTCGAGATGTGGAATGAGGTTCCAATGGATGCGCTTTTCACGTTAAACAAAGATGAAGTAATCAGGGACACTCTTATGTGTGTCGACGCATTTGTCGACCACTTAGAAATTAAAGGATACATTAACGGTGAAAATTTAACTGAAATATACGACACTACATTCACGGTATAAATCAAAAGAATAATGCAGGCTTACAAACAATGAACGATGGTCTGATCCGGAAGACCGATAATCATATCCTTATGTATTTTCATACGTTAAAGCATTAAACTTAAGTAAGATACCTCTAACTCTAAAAATTTCAAGGTGTCATTATTTTACGATCACAAAATTTTCTTCATTATTTTATTGGTGGCAATACTTAGTACTAATTATATCCTACATAATTCATTTTTGAATAATATGAATACCATTATTCTTCTTTGAGAAATAATAAATTACAATAATTAAAACTAGACATCTTGAAATTTATAGAAATACACGTATATCATAATCCCGAAGTAACACAGTGCAAATAAGGTCATATTTAAGTTAGTGCATCAAGAAATAAGAATATGATTATCGGTCATCTGAGACAGATCACTTTTTTGTTTGGGTACCGGTGTAATTATTAAAAGACATCAGAACAAATTTTCAAATAATCAATATTTTCACAACTACAGCTTTCGACAGATCAAAATATTACTGGTAGAATAATATTTTTAAATAACATACATGTAAATGGTGATTTTGATTCACCTTATATAAATAACGTTGATATGACAAAAGTTGTTACGTTAAATGGTAATGACTCATTAATAGGTGAGATCTTACAAATAATACATTTCTATTATTCAATAAAATCAATTTAAAAATGGTTTCTGAAAGTGATAATATTATTGCAGGTAATTTCATATTTCAAAACGGCCTTTCAATAAATGATAGCGTAATATTAACCGGAAAATTAAACGGAATTAACATGTCGGAATGGCAGGCCATGGCAATTACAAACATACACGGATCAAAACAAATAATCACTGACAAGTGGACAGTGTATGGTAATGTTGATTTTATGGGAAACTTAGATGGATCTGGTTCTATTAACAACATTAACTTAGAACAAATCAATAATGATATTAAAACGCAAGAGAATGAAGTTCAACTCTATGTTATGAGCAACATGGTATAACTGCATTATTTTAAAAATTATACCAATACAAATATTACTGATAATTTAATTTCTTTTTTAGGAACATTTTAAGACTTATTGTAAGGAGTTACAAGAAATTAAACGTAGAGTCGAGAATATGTATTATAAATATAGAGCTTTTGATTATCTTAAAGTAATAGAATTTGGCCATAAAATAGTTAGCATTCATCATTTTGAGATGAAAAATACCGATTATATCATGGTTAATTTTGATACGTGTCATTTGGATATTCTTGCTTATACAAACCAAGATTTTATTTCAATTACTAATTATTCTAACTTTGGTTACGTAAAAAAATATATCACTCTCCATTACGAAAATAAATTATTCTTTGTAACTATTGGTAGACCAGGATGCGGAAAAAACGTAGGAAATCTGTGGAGTTTTGAGAATAATCAGCTAAAAGTATGAAACAAAATTATGCCCTATAAATCTGTTGAAAGTGTTTATTACATTATGATTTTATTCCATAGCATCTATTGGATCTTGGAGATGTACTTGATATAGAGAAGTTTGCTAATGATGCATTTGTAATTATAGTTAATTACACATATCAAGAATGGCAAATCAATAAAATTATTGACGGTATCTATGAACCAGTAGCTGTAATTCCAATAGAGGACAAGAATGTGCAATTTTTCACAACTGAAAGCGACATTTTATTGGCTAGTCAGGATTCAATATATGGTTTACCTTCAAATGAGGTTGATTTTGAAGAATTTGAAAATCCTTTTAATTCTAACTCCATGTTCACTTTCCATGCTGGTATTTATTATAAAGAATATATTCTTCTCTACGATGAAAAAGTCAGCCGCGATTATATTTTGGCAAGTACAAATATAATAGTTTAAAAATACAATCAATAAAATGAATAATAATAATAATGGTACTAATCTGCTATTTTAGATTTACAACAATGTCTTATCTCAACTTAATATTCTCCAAACTATCAAAGTTATTAAGCCCAGTTCGTTGTTAATTTTAAACTTTGATAGATTTGAAGAAAATTACTTAATTTTTTCTGAAAATAAAAGGATCATTCAAATATATGAGTACAAAGGTAACATTTTTTTGCGTATATGATATTAGTTCAATATTAACCGAAAGTTTTATGTTTTTAGGAATTGAAGGTTTTAAATATCATTCAAGCATCAAAATAAAACACGACAAACTATTTAACTTCCAATTACGAATTCAATCGAACTTTGTCAAAAGACATTGTTTAGGAGTCATTGAGAACAATAAGCTATCAATTTTAGAAGCAAAGATGTACGGCGAACGATTGGATATGAAGGATGATCTCGTATGCAGTCGTATATAATTAGTTTTGAAAAAAAATATTTGTGTATATTTTGTTTTGTTGTAGTTATTGGTAATAACTAAATGTATATTTAATACGTTACAATTGGCAATATTTTATATTTCATATTCTTGAAATACAAATAATTTATTAATTTAGGTATTTAAAAAATAAACGATTGCATAATTATTAAAAAAACCATCCAAAAAGAGAATTATCACGAAAGCTCGCTCACAAATGGAATTTACAAAATACGAAGGAAAGTCAAAATACTCTTTGCGTATACACACTCACACACACACACACACACACACACAAAATGAAGAAGCAGTAGCGTATAAAAAGGAAGCTCCGGGCAAGAGCCGGCGCAGATCGCGGGACACCGCGTGTTCTATATATAAACGCGCGAGTGCTCGTGCGATCCAGAGCCATGCATTTTCCATGGGGAGAGCTGCAAGCTAGAGAGAGAGGGAAAACACTCGAGAGCAAGCTCGCGTTGACATTTGAGCACGCGAGTAGCGCATATAGTCGCACCGCGCGCTTTCAATTTTCCATGAGTCAGGGAGCGTCGGCGGCGCGCCTAGCGTTTCGGCTTATCAGTACGCATATGCAAAATTTCTATCTCGTTATGAGAGTTTACTATAACTATGCTAGATTTTACCCTGAGAGCTGCGTATATGCCACGTCATAATCCTATATATCCGTATAAATACAATTGAAACTTTGTTATATGTATAATCGAATGATACTATATAGAAATACACGTATTAGGCGAAGATTAACCGTAAATTGAAAATCTTTTGCTGAAGCGGAGGGAGCTTCAGTGTTGTTATAAATGCAAATATAGCACTTGTTGTTTATTAGACTTTTGTACGTGAATCGAGAGTTGCCGCATAAAGATGGATGTTTGTTATCGACTTATAAGAAGCTTTCGGCACATAAAAATCTTTCTTTGCCCGCCGTTCATAAAATACAAAAGAGCGATATATAGAGTACCGGACCCAGAGTGATTGTGAAGCCTAATAAAAATGAGTCCACTGGTAAAACTTTAAATTAAAGCCCACTCTCTGGCGAGTTAACAAGAAAGATGGCATCCTTTTATTGCCCCCACCCCCCTCCTATATGCGCGTAAAAAGCGGCGCGTAATTGCCGAACTCGCTTCATTTCAATCCTCTTAAGCGTTATAAAAGCACAATCAACGATTCTCGCACAATCTCGGCGTATATAGTGGCTCGGCAAAAAGTAAAGAGGAAGGGGGAGAGAGGGAAGCGCCTCCGTTACTCTCACTGAGGGAAGAAAAGAGAACACTGCTTCTGCGAAAGAGGAAGAAAAAACATCGGAAAAACTCGACGAGAAGCTAAGCAAGAAAAAGGAGGAGGCAAAAGAGAAAGAGAGAGAGAGAGAGAGAGAGAGAGAAAGGCGGATGAGAAGGAAAAAGAGAGAAAAAGACAAGAGAAGATCGGCGAAACAGTAAATTGCATTATAAACGGCTTATTGAAAATCCATAAATAAGCGCGAGTTATAGAGCGAGCCAGAAGGCAGAAAGGAAGCGCGCGGTGCGATTTCTTCATTCCTTTTCTTATCTGTTCCACTGGCCCCGCGTGTTAAATCTCAATGCTGCGCGCACCTCGAAAGAGAAAGAGAGAGGGCGAGAAGGAAAATGCGATATATCTATCATAAACTACGCCGGTGGAAGGAACGTTTGAGTTGCCAGGAGCAACAAAGGGTCTCGAGGAAGTATTGTCCGGCTCTCTCTCTCTCTCTCTCTCGTTCTCGTACCCACACGTTAGCAGATATATACACACGCACACATACACATATCTAAGAGAGGAGAGCTCGAGCTGTACGCCGTTTATTTTAAGGAGTTCTTTTCAAACTTTCGGGCGCACTCTCCCGAGGAAAGTATGAGAAAGTAAGAAGGAAAGAGAGAATGGGCGAAAGTGACAGAGCGTAGACGAGGGAACCCAAGAGCAAGAGAGAGAGAGAGAGAGAAAAGACGAAGCTCTTAAGGGTAGACTGCTCTGGAGACTGCGCCAAGCGGTGTTCGGGAAAAAAATGGATTTGCATACATCGCGACGTAATGTCTTTAGAAAGTTTAGAAAAGTTTTCTTCGCTTGGGAATTGATGACAATATTAATGGAGTTTTTTTTTTTTTTTTAAATTGCTAAAAATGACTAATATCTATATATACATATAACTTTAGTCTCTTTATGTTGTATCGTCTGTTAAATGCCCATCTTTTACTCAACACATATACGTATCTATAGTGATAAATAAATAACCTGCGCCTGATAAAGCAGTGCACAATTGCGTGCCGAGAATAGCCGGAAGAAAGATAGATAGAGAAGGCTTTAAAGGCAGTAAAAGAACTGGAGAGGGGGAGGAAATAAAAAACAGCCGGGAAAAAGAATGAAAACGGGGCAAGAAAAAATGGCGCACTCGGGCCTGCGGTTCAAACCATTAGACAAATTTTATATATAGAGGCGGTTGAAAAGTGATGGAGCACTAGAAAGAGAGGAGAGAGATGGAGAGAACGTGGGAGAGAGAGAGAGAACCCATTCTCAACTTTTCCTTTCTCTCATCGTCTCCTTGCACGTTAGTTTCACCTCTCATTCTTCCTTCTTTGTCCTCTTTTTTTTCTTTCATGCCACTGCTTCTTAAAGAAGCATGTGAAGGAGAGCTTTCTTGTACTGCACTTCATTGTGAATTTTTATTACGAACTCTTCACATGCTTTGGTCACTTTTAGGGGAAAGAGAGTTTTTAAAATTTCGCCCGTGAAGTAGTCAGGTTGAATATTTTTCTCCTCTGGTAAAAGAATAAATTTTTTTCTTTCCTTCATTTGAAATTCATTTGAATAATTTTTATCAGATAATATGTTTTCACAAACATACAAATTTCAAAATGTTATTTCGAAAGTTTGTAAATGGATTCATTTGTGATTGTGGAAATTATTCTACATATATATTAATAAAATAATAAATAATTCTTTGTTTTGTCAATGTTCTCAATTGTCATTTTCATCAAACGACATGATGTTATGTTCCATTAGCAAACACATTGATTTACAAAGGACAGGATAATTAATAAATGTCACTCAAATATTAAAATATTCAGTGGTACTATTTACGTAATGCAGGTTGAAATTAATAATATTCGTAGCATGTATTAATTTATTTCCCCAAAAATTAAAAGAGCTAATTATCCTAAAAGCCAATTAAAATTGTAAAAGAATAAATATACCATCTTATTTTTCAAAGTTTAATATCTTGAAGTAAAGAATATTTCTACATAATCAAATATTGTTTTAATCAGTTTAAAGTATATGGTAATACCTTAATTTTGATAAATAAATAATCAAATTTTTTCATAACGTTTTAGTTATTGTATTTTAAATACTCAAATCTAAACACATTAGATTTTGGCGCCTATTCTACATAGGCGAATCAAATGAATCGCTATCAACCAATCAAAACAGCGTCATCGTAATGACAATTTTTATCGATTTATTTATAAAGAACACCTAAATTTATTTAACATAATAGAAACCAAATATAAACTTACTATTGTTCTGATGAGGCGCATAGATGTTCAAATATAAACAATCCTCGCTCTGATTCTTCAAAAAAGGCAGCAACCGCTTCAAATACTCGTGGCGCGTTGCATCGACCACCTCTTCGGTATTGGGCAGCTTCTGCGGACACACAGGTGCGAAGCTGACAAAGTCTCGGACGCCGTTCCATTGGGTCTGCGAAGTTGGCGGCTCGAACCTGTGCCGGCCTACCGGTGGTTCGGCGTATGGAACTCCTGTGTCAAGAAATAATTCGTATTCAAAATAGCGTATCTTTTTTGTTTGAATAAGAGTAAACAAGTACGGTTTTTGCGGACTAAAGTGACAGGTTTTAGACGGGCATGCAAAAAGATTGGTCAGTAATCATCATAAAAAAATGTTATTATAGCAAAATACTTATTATTAACTTTATAATAATTGAAAATACAACATGTACGTGATTTATATAACTTCGCTTTATATGAAAAAATAGCGAAAAGGCGTAGATGTGTTAAAAGAAAATATAGTATGCGAAAAGAGCTAAGTGGGCTTTTTGATCTGGCGCGTTTGCAATACTCGTCTGCGCGTAGGAAAACTTTCACGTCTTCGACTCCTACTGCAAACTTTACACTTGATCTAAAAAAGTCGAATTTATACGCTTTTAGCATTCTAAAAATGTTATTATTGATAAAAATAATAACAATAATTATAAAGCGTGCATTTAATAAAGCAACAGTTTTGCATTAACATAACATTAAGTAAACATTCCATTTTCATAATTTAGTATGTAGTGAGAGTAAAATTATAAAAGTGAAATTTCTCTTTAGTTTATTTCGCTAAATTAAAAGAAATAAAAATGTAGCAAATATTTTACCTTTTACATTTAGTTGGTTAGTTTTACTTTTTAATTTTTGCTTGTCTTGCTTGCTAATATATGGATTTTAAAAAGCAACGAACCCACCATATAGTGTTATTTATTAAGAGTAATCATATTTTAAATAAATTATTCTAAATAATATATCCCTTTAATATAGAACATTGTACCTAAGAATACGAACTATCGTGTAATAGATTTCCATTGTTTACAAAAGCATTGTCTACTTTATTTCTGAAATGGTAGATACTGAAAAGGATAGAAGCTGTAAATCAACATCTAAAGCATTTAATTATCTAAGACATTCTTCAAGGCTTTCATTCACTAACTGAAAATCCAATTTAAAACAAAGCTCCAGTAGATTCTAAAGTGTTCGAGAATCCCGAAATATTTGGGAAATCCTTGCTGGAATTTTACCGAAGAACAGAAATCTCATTGTCCTGTACCGTCCACATTCCATAGAGTTAAAATCTCAAACCGTTGTACTTTTTCAAACAAAAGAAATATTATACCTACGAAATTCAATAAGATAAGTATTTTAAATTCTTTTAATTTTCAATAGACAAAATAAATTATAATTGACGCTTCTTTGTATTTTTCGTTAAAAACTGTCCATTGAATATTTATTTCAAAGGATTATCTGAAACGTATTCAGTATAAAAAATATCGGCCCCCCAACGACACGGGCAACCACTCAATTACTCACAGTAGTTTGACGCGCGCTTTGTACGATTTAACAAGTTAATGTAACGTTCGATAAAAGTATGACAGGACAATGGCTATACTGTTAAACGCATGAAAAGATTGACTTCGATATAAAATAATTCAAAAACGATGGATGAAGCACGTCCGAAAAAAGTTTAAACCAACTTTCCTGTGACGTATTAAGTTATTATAACATTTTCATAAAAATTTTTATCATTTGTGAAGAATAACTTTATTTGATTATTTTTTTCAATATTTTAAAATCAATGTGTATTATACATGATTCTGTTAATATAGATAAAAAAATATTGTAATATATGAAACGTAAAAATAAGTCAGAGCTTAAATTTATGTTCATTAAATTATAACAAAGTCTAGACTTTTAATAACAGTGTTAATTACGTAGTTGAGAAATACTACGCGAAGTCAAAATTAAAGCTTGGTATCTCTTTTATTTCGCGATTTGCCACAAAGCCTAAAGACATATATAGCTTTTAGCACTCTGATAAATATTCTCTCTGTCTCTGTTCGCCTTCTCGCTCTTTATCTGCCAATTTATCTACCTCTCCCGCATTCACTCTTTCACTCTCTTTCTCTTTCGTACCTTCTCTCTCTCTTTCGTTCGCGACTTAAACTGATGCCCGGGTGACGACCGTCCCTTTCCGGTCTGTGCTACTTCACGCCCGATTAGAGATCGATGCTCTCTGTAGAGGCCGCAACGTGCGGCCAACTTTTTAAGGGAAATCGTCGCCGATAAATAAAGCTTACGGGTTCGCTGATTTTCTGCTTTCTCGATTTCAAACGTATACGAATTTTCTTTTTCCCTCTTTGCCAGCTCTAACCGTCCGAGTCTTTAGGGTATCGCTCTATTTGTATATACGGGATTTCGACTTCAGTTTGTCACCTCTTTTACTCAAGTTTAGATTTTTCTTTTTCTCTTACAAATAAAACTTCTTTCGATACTTTTTCTAAACGGTAATTTTTTTTCGCTAAAATCATCTCATTTCTCTGACATAAAATTATACAAGAATAAATTAGTGACTAACGCGGTTAGCTAAAGTGACCGGAAACCTCGACAGTGGTCATCTCGAAAAAATGCTTGAAAAAAAAAAGAAATAAAAGCGAGAAATGCTTGGAATGCTGTATACTATAAATTACTGGAATACAACGTGTAGGATTCGTGACAGTCGCACACAAGATGCGCGCGTCTATTCCTGTCACCTCGCTATTCTCACCCTGCCTTCTCTTCTCGCTCTCTCTTCGTATACATTCGCTGTTGCCTTTTATCTGTGATTTTCTTCCACTCGCTTTCGCATCTCTTCACATGCTATTGTTGTCTTTAGTATCGTATTTTTATTTTTTTTTTAACAATTCGTGTCTTCAAGTATAACAAACAAGTCCAAATAAAATTGACATAAATATATTAAAAATGTATAAATTTACCCAAACGATTTAAAAAGTAACCAATTTATACCAAGAATCTAATCTAATCACGGTAAAAGAAAAGATTTTCGCGAATTTGCTTTCAATCTAAATAAATAAGTAAACTTTTGTTTCTCTTATTCCGACGTAACTCCCAGTGCGATTTTAATATTCAGCGACTCGCCCACCATTTCTTATTTCCCACGAAAGCTTTCCTCATATTTTTCGGCTCTAATAGGCCGGGCGCTTGGTACACGACGAAAAGAAAATATCCAAAGAGAGTAACGGCCATGTAACACATATAGAGCCAAATAAACCTGGTACATTATTCCCGTCTACCCAAGCCTACGCGCACGCGTTTATTGGTAAATATCGACAACCTTCCTTCATTTTCCACCCTCGTGCCTATTTATCACCTTACATTTCTACTTTCTAACCAACAAAGATTCTTTTTAATTAATATTTCCAGTTGCTATATATATATATATATATATAAACGATCAAACATAGCCAAGTACTATTATCGTGTAACCCCATAATGCGAAACGCCAACAAAACAGCAAAGTGGGCAGCTTTCAGCTTCTCCGCAACCCTTCAAGAGTAACTTTATGATTGTCCGAACCCATCTCCCGTGTTTACTCGAGCGTATCTTTTGAAGTTCTCTAGGAAACTACGTGGTTGTTCAATCGCATAAGTAAGCAAATAGCTCGCGCGAGAAAGCGAACGGAGCTTCTGATCCGTAGTGTGATCCGTAGCGAATTGAGTGTGTGTGTGTGTGTGTGTGTAAGAGGTATCCGACCGTGATCGAGTGATGAGTTAGTATAGCTGTGCATTGATCGCTGCCTCTTGTATACATTCCCAAAATTAGAAATAAACTGTACAAGTCGGCGAGAAGAGTGTTTTAGTGAATAACATCTTTTACGTGGTCGCGTTCTCAAATGTTTACAAACCCAGACGTTGTAAGAGTGATTGTTTTTGTACTTTAAGTGGTTACTGAGTTTCTTTTAATTTTACTAAACATTTTATGCTATGCGGTCTTCAAAATAATAATAATTATTTATAGAACTCATGATTTTTCTAATTAACGTTGTTTCGCTTTAATTTGTTTTTTTTTAGTAATTCTAGTTTTATATTAATAAATTTAGAAAAAAATAGACTTAGGATTTTATTGAAAAATATAGACAACCTATATTCAGTCCACAATATTGATTATCAAAATTCTTACGACGGAATTTTGAAACCCACGTTTATATTATAACCCAATCAAAAGTTTTAAAAAAATTAGACAACTATTTCACCAATTATTGGAAAACGTATTGATTAAAAAAAATACTGATGGCACGAATCGAAAAGAATATAGCGGAAATCTACCTGGCATGAATTTTTAATCAGATCCGACATCGTGTTGCGTCGTATTATTGTGATTTAATGAGCATAGAAATGCCGATTCGAAATGAAACTGATTATTGCAAAAATTGGAACAATTCTTTTACTATTTTAATTGTTTAATTTACAACTAATATTAGAGATAGTTTTTAAAAATTTGACTATATAAACAATAACAACATATCATTATCAAAAAAAAGAGAATAATATTCCGAAAAGTAATAGAAATGCCAGCGTTATTCAAGCGTAACCTAAACGACACACGAATGCCTGCACGAAGCTTGCACGTGTTTCGCAGTCATTAACTAAATATAGAACGCAATAGGCGTGCTTACGTCGGTCTTGCGTAGGTGTATATAAAGAATCAAAACTCGTCCTTAATTCCGAAGGGAAAAGGCAGATTGAGAGAGCAGAAAAAAAGAAAGAGAGCAATCGGTAGAAATGGCAAGTCAAGGGCTAAGCGAACCACCCTTCCCTCAGTCGACATCAATCGGATGGTCGACAGGGAGAAACGCGCCCACGGAAGTAGCCCCAAATAACACATATATATGCTGGCAGTTGCTATCAAAAGGAGGGAAAAAGAAAAATATAACGAAAGTCTTATAATAAGAAACATAAAAGTATAGAGGCGCAAGCGTTAATTAAACCTCGTAAAGATGAAATGACTATATACATCTTCTCGCAATATTTCCCTCACTAAAATCAATCTTACTACAATTTTATGGTGAATTGAGAAAATTCATATAATAATTCTCCAAACGAATAAGTTTGTCTTTCCCAAATCCATTGACCACATCGAGATAGCTAGAAAAGCTCCGTCTACCCAAAACCCTACACGCGCAAATATATAACCTTGGTCTCTCTATATATGCATATATACACTTACCAAGAAACACGTCGACATGCTGGAGGTTATCAGCCTTCGGCTGGACGACAGTACCCCTAAGCCTTCCATACTTGACTTCGACAGTACGCGTCCTTGGTCCGTGATAGCTACCACCACTACCACCAGCACCTCCACCTCTCCCAGCACCACCACGATGGCCATATTGATTGCGCTGCCCATAAAAGTCCCGGTGTTCCGTGAGAATTTGGGTGCAGGCCAGCAGCAGTAGACCGAGCAGCTCTAAGCGTAGCATCCTCGACATTGGTCCTCTGCACACCGCGTCTCTCTCTCTCTCTCTCTCTCTCTGCGTAGATTAAGATAAACAACCTGATGACGATCGATTCTGCATATCCAATTATATTGGACGCGCACGTGTGTGGTTAACAATCAGTGATGCTATATAGGGCAGTTAGATTTATAGGTATGTATTTGCATTGAGGGAAAAGGCTGGTACATGTATATGGTAGCAACAAGTTTGATTTTTATCGTGGTGCTGCAAGAGATCAGATTGTTTGCCGGTGTGATGAATTACGATCAAAGGTTTTTACTTTTAGCTTTTTGCTTTTTAATTAAATGGCGAATGTCGAATGGTATTCTATTTTTAAGCCTTTCATCGGTAAATCGAATTTGATGAATCGAGAGCTGAGTTTTACACGTATCTTGTTTGACGTAGAACATATTAAATTGAATCGAATAGATTAGACAGAATCTGAAATTCTAAAGCTGTTTCTTTGAAAATGAAATTTTGTTTAAAATTGTGATTTTAACAGACTTTACCTGCATTCGCAGTTGGATACTGTTTATCTGCTCTTAATAAAAATTATAGTCGTAATAAAAAGCGCCGTAAAGTTTGATGGCCGATTTGACTTTATTCTTGCAGAATGAAATTTTAATATTTCCATTTCTGTCGATTGTTCACTTTCAACGTTATTCAAATGGTCAATAAAATTAGTTTTTTTTTATTAATGTTTCTCTTTTTTTAAAACTATATTACATATATCTAGAATTTTTTTAAATTTACAATTTACAATAAATTTTATGCTATGGTATGTCAGAGTAGATTAATGCATTTCACTTAAGATTCTTAAAACTGTAATAGTAAATGTGTGCATTGCAAGATACTACCATAATATTTTCTAGGATTTCCCGAGCAGTTCATGAAATATAAACATTTATCTTACTGTATGTTTTAGTGTCACATCAGTTTTAAGAAAGCTTTTATTTTTAGAAAGTGCATTTCCTATATCCATTAATCATGTGCTTATTTTGAAAATAAAAATCGAGGTCAGCTGCTTTCGTTGAGGTTAAATCTTTTGTATGTTTATAATTGAAAAATAATAAAAAGCTACATAATCTTGATACGATAACTTATTTATGAATTAAAATCAACAAACAAGTTTGTTTATCACTGAATTACGTCAAGGTTTCTGGAAATTAATTTAGTTGAGTCACTCTATATACTTTCAAGTAAAGCTTTGATCTAGACTATTTTTAATAGGAAAGCTTTAAAAACCGCATCGAATACTTCGAAACGTTTCATTTCTGCTTTCTATGATTCACCAGTAGCTTCCGCAAAAGTATCAAACAGAGAACGGGAATTATCACAGGAAATAACAATACACAGCACCAAGATTAAAAAAAAACTTGAATTTTTTTTACATAACATTACTCAGTCGGTAAAACCGCATCACGTCATTAAAACGTACAGAGAAAAAGAAAGGTACAGAAAAAGTATTTGAATCAACCACGACTTTTGGAAATTCCATAAATATCTCACCTCACAAATTTATAGTCTCCCAGCTGATCTAGTGCGCATTGTTTACACTAGTCGTGAACTCCCCGGTGTGTCGTCGTATCCACTCCTCCCCACCGCCGCCGTCACACACGCCAACCACACGAACGTCAAACCGAAAAGCACAGTATATAAGACCGAGGAAAAGTATATACCCAACACACGCAAAACCTTGCTGCACCTCACTTCTCTTCTTTCTCCAGTCCATCCTCTTTCTTCTTCATCTTCTTCTTCTTCTACATCCCAATGTTTTCAGCTCCGTTCGTATAGACGCAAATACGTTCGCACGTGCACGACATGTAGCTATATCGTATGCTGTTCCTCTATATACGTAGAAGTCCACAGAGCAAAAAAAAAAGAAAGACTGCGCGCGAGAGCTGCGTTATACACTGCCACGCGCGCGCGTTCCCCGCGCGTGCCTATTTTTAGGAACGGGCCAAGAGCGACAGAGACACGACGGCAAGGGTGAACGTCCACAACTCGCGAGAGAGAAGCGTGCAAGAGAAAGAGACGATAATCCCCCAGTCGAGTTAATCCATCACACTTTTTTTCTCAACACGTATGTGTATACCCGCAGACGCCGATTCTTCTTCTACTGCTGCTGCTGCTGCTGCTGTTGCACTTGATGCACTTATACTGCGGCTTTTAGACACGCGCCGACTTTTCAGCATTTATAAACGCAAACGTCGAGTAAATACTCTTCTCCTTCTCTTGCTTTTTCAATATTTACGCGGTTCGCTTAAATATTTGCGTATATACCTTTGCCTTTTTGGATAATTACGCCTAATTGTTGTACGGCGTAAATCGTTGTTACGTATTCTTTACACTGTTTAATATATATATATAGTTTGAGGCACGTATTGGTACTTGTATAAAAATATATAGTCACTGTAATACTTTTTTATACATATGTATATTTAATAACCTCATAAGAGCATATTAAAATACCACTGGTACACTGAAAAAAGCCACGATTCTTAACCCAATCGGAGGAAAAAAAATCACTGGACACGGTAAAAAAAAGGGCTTTGAACGCGCACAAAGGCACTTGGCTTGGAAATCGCTCGTCGCTGCACTGGAGGGCCCACCGGTAATAAATCACAGATTCTCGTTCCGCGTATATATACCACACTTTTGTACTTTCTCGCACATACATACACCCACACACGCGCACACACGTATATTCTCTCTCTCTAGGTTCGATCGGTTAGTCGCGGTACGGGCCAGTCGATTAAAATCGCGCTCGGACGTCCTGTCGATTGATAAACAACGGTGTGTGGACAGTGAAAGAGAGAAAGAGAGGGATAGAGAGATGGATAGATAAAACGGTATACGCATAGGCACACACGTCGCTGGGCGTTCGTCGTCGTAAACTGCGAGCGAGAAGCGTCGCTTGTATATACCAGTCGTTGCCGACGCCGCTACCGTCGCCGTGTGTCGCTCGCGGGGCGAGGGTAGGCAGGCCGGCGTCGTGCGGAAATTCGAAATTTCTAAATTTAAAGGCCGACCGGGCGTGGAACACTCTCAACGCGAGAGTGAGAGAGAGAGGGAGAGAGAGAGAGAAAGAGGAGAAGAGGAGAAGAGAGTAAGCGAGGATCTGAGTGAAAGAGAGGGAGAAGCTGCAATAGATGGAGAAAGGGAGATTACCAAAAAGGAAGAGCAGGGAAAAAAACGTGGAAATGAGAGAAAGAACGATAGAGAGAGAGAGAGGAAGAGAGGGAGAGATTGGTAAATGTGCAAACAAGGTGGAAAATGGAAAAATATTTTTTTAGTATTTCATCAAGCGAAAAGAAAAAATTGTTAAATGTACAGATATGTGTATATTGAGAAAAATACGGTAGGTATCCAGACACACACACACACACACTGCAAAAAAACATGACGATATATGTATACGTCCATTATTTTCTACATTGTTGAATTTACAAAGAAAAAATGCGGAGATATAAATTTTCAATGCTTCGACCAAGAATTCGCAGAGAGATTTAACGAAATGTCAAACTAAAAAGTGGGTGAGCTTTGATATATGATATTATATAACTTACGTACATATCGTCGTAATTTAATTAAAAGTTATTTCCCCATCACATAACTTCCAAATTATTTGAATACAAATAAACATTGTTTCTCTTACAGTATACACATTTTGGATCATTTATTTTTTATATACGACTATGTTTGGTGAGATAAATTTTTCACTTCAGTTTGTTCATTCTTTTGGGATTATGTTAAAAACTCTTTAATTTGTTACGAATATAAATTATTAGCAAACAAATAATGAAATATCAACAGAATGTACTAAAAATGATGTTCTCATAATATATATAGATAAACTTAAAACAAAGGAGTTAATGAAGATGTCATCTTAAGAGGGAAGGTACATACTTATCAAGTACTAACAGGCAATAAAACTTTCCCCGGATGGTGATAGATTCGGTAAATAATGAACAGTAAATAACTACGGAAAAGATCTCTGAAAATGTGAGTGGGAAAAGATCACACATGCATACGTATATACATATATAGATATGTGTATGTAGAAAGAGAAAGAAGAGGGAGAACGAGGGAACGAATGACAAAGTGGAAGAGAGGCGCGCGAGCGGTAGAGAGCGACGTTATATACCTACACACGCGCGTGCGACTTTATTTTTGGACGCGGGCACAGCGAGAGTAGGGGAAAACCCGTGAAAGACAGCAAGTGCGAGAAAAGAGAAAGAGCGCAACAGCGACGAGCTTGCATATATATATATACGCATTTGGCAATTCGTTCAATATAATTAGCGTGTAATATAGCGTGTGGCATTGTGAAACGTTAGGGTTTTCTTTTTTTTTCATCCGCCCCAGCAATTCAATTCGCTATTGTCGAGTGTATGTATAAACGTTCGTTTCCCCCTCCACCTATATACTAACGTTTTCTCCCTCGATAGGCGAATAAAGTCGTTATAATAGCATTAACCTGGACCGTTTCAATTTCAGAGTAGATTTATATGTATGAGCTAACTCCTGCACAGTATATATACTGTAGCACACTCGTGTAATTTTACGAGGAAAACAATTGTTCCGATTTCCGGGGTAATGCGCTACTGGTATATACACACCACTGACAGGCGTTCCTTTTTTTTTGGTTTGTGTTTCAATTTTGTTTAGAGAGTTCGTTGTTTGCTATCGCGTTCTCACGCCCAGCACGCGATGATTCATTCGCCCTCCGAAGTTTTGACAAGCTTGTCAATGATATAAGTGGATCGAGAAGAAATGGCTCATCTATCAAAACACCTCCAAAATAACGCGCGGTGATAAAACTCACTGATGATCGCTCAGCTCTTATACGTTTTTCCTAGTTTTTTTTTCTCTTTTCATTCTAATGTAATATCTTTCATAACTGTTTTTTTTTTTCGATTTTGATTAAATAAGTTATGTGTGTACATCAATACAGCAAATTTCAAAATTATTATTGTTCTCTGTTATATGATTATTTTGCTGTTGCTATGAGTGTTTAAATAATGAATTATTATATTATTATGCTAATTAATTAAATACTATTATATTAATTATACATATACGTACGCGAAATGCAACCTACCCATAGTATAACAAATAAATTATTCTACATAATTTGTAATATTGTATATAATCGAAATCAAGCTTCAATATACCCCCAATGACATAAGCTCTACAAAATCATGACAAAAGAAACAAAAACACGATGTTTATTACGCATAAAATAATTGACGTTTAAAGCATAATAACAAAACCACGGTCTACCATCGATTTCTCCTTCTCTCTATATATCGGTCAAGCGTATATTATATACAAGCCGCGCTAAATAATTTCGCGCGAATCGTAAAAGCCGCGTGCAGTGTGTCAACAAAGGAGTAAAGGAAAAGAAAGAGAGACCGCGTACAAGGCGCGGGCACACTGTGAAAAAGGAAGCAGAGAGTATAAGAGGAGAAAGACGAAAACTGCAGCGGAAAATGTTTTCGATTGTCCGGTCGTAGTAGTATAGTCCAGTGTGGCAGCAGCAACTCGAGGCGTATAACAAGCGTCGATCGCAGGCTGGCCAAAATGGGATTTCGGTCTCTCTCTCTCTCTCTATTACGTGTGCGCGCGGGCAGTGTGTGCGAGCAAGAGAGTCGTATCCATACTTTAAAAGCGATTTAACGCGTTGGACGTGAAATTGTACGAACGACGGGGAACGCCGAATAACGTTCTCTCTCTCTCTCTCTCACTTGCTTTTGCTTCCCTTTCTCTCTCTCTCCCTCCACTCACGTGTAATCTTGGGCGCGAGGCCGGAAGCAGTTCGCGCGGAAAATCAGCCTCCCTTCTGACCCATCGTTTCTCCCCCCCCCCCTCTCTCCCTCTCTCTCTCTCGCTTCCTCCGAGAGTTTGTACCTTTCTCCCACGCGCTTACGTACACGTGTACATATACGTACATACACGTCCAGTAGTAGAGGTCTATTTTCGCCGGAGGCACACTACTACTACTACTACTATGCTCGACGTATACATTTTTCCATGCGGTATGGAGAGCTTAAAAATTGATGGTCACAGAGACCTTACGTAACAGTAGCTATGCTGAACAAGTCAATGTCGTATCTTTTTTTTCGTCTCTCCTGAAATTTTAATAACACCATCGAGGGACCGAGAGACCTCGAGTCTATGTATACGTTTATTTACAACTCCCCAAGTGTTACCTCCCTTAGGGTTTCTATACCGATTTCATCGACCCCGCGCGTCTATATATAATATATATATACGTAATTAACGTAACCAAGGTTTGTTTGTGCGGCTTCTTTGTACCCTATTTACCGTCGTAATCTTCAGATCTCAAGTATATATTTGTTCTATTCAACCCATCGTGGTGGCATTCGAGGGTTATTTCAAAAAAATTTCAAAAGATCCCAGTGAAAAATCGAGTTCTATTGAACCACACTAGAGAGAGAGAGAACAAAGGCAGTGTAAAGTGAGGTTAATCGCTTCCCGATTCGACGTCGTCGTCGGGGAGTATATATATATATCGGCTCTACAACATAGCCGCAACTCACCCGCAACTCACGTTGCACAGCAGCAGCAGCCATCAATCCTATACACTAGCTACACGTTATCTCCACCACCACTAGCCTATAGCGCCTGTAACAGACGCACTTCCACACTTATTAGAAGATTCCTAGGCGCGTACGAAATATTTGCGGTATGTAATAGCTTCGACTGGTCGCGCTATATATACGCAACCAGCTAACCAATTCGGACTATGTACCACTGCGAGCCGCAACGGCACATGCCACTGTCTGTATATATATGTATATAGATGCACACACATACACAGAGGAAGAGAGAGATAACGACGGGTCTTGCGAGAGAGAGAAAGAGGGATCGAAGGGGGTGGAGGATAATACTCCTCCGACTTGTCGATCGCTCGATGGACAGGCGTGTAGGTGTGTGAGAGAGAGAGTGGGAGATGTTTGCCGACGGAAATTGCCCGTGCGCTTAACGACGTAACGCCGTTCCGCCCTGCTGATGCTGCTACTGCTACTACTGCGCTTCTATATGCGCTGCTGTTACCTACCTATAAACTTTCGACCACGACGATTATTGAAACTTCATCGCGGTTATGTGTGACTCTCGCTGTAGTATATTATCGGACCATTAACACCTACGTGATATGATGTATATGTATATACACATATACACTTACGAAATGATATCTTTATGGTTATACTTTTACGTTAATCATATACATAAATGATAATATTGACCTGTTAAACAGTTGAATTCTATATACTATACGTTAATACCGTGATGAACTTGAGGTATATATGCGAGTATACACGAGCGAACTAAATTTCGCAGAGATAGAAATTATATACGAGTCGCGCATCGTATATATATATATATATATATATATATACAATATGCTATACAGAAATGATACCCTGAATCATTGGTACACGGCTGAGCTAGGGTAGGTATACAAGAGTAAACTGGAACTTTAGCAGAGTCGAATCTCTAAGCTTTGATTTACGTACACAGTAGCAGTAGCAGCAGCAGCAACGGCTTATGCAGTTCAAACAATGCTAAGAAGCATGCCTTTAATACACGGAATTTACTGCGCACACTGTATGTATAGGTATAGGTTGCCTTATGGTGCAAATAAAATTATATTATATGTTTAATAGGATATGATGATGAAGAGGTGGTGTGATTAGAATTTGGATGAAAAGTGTAATTGGTCGGTTATGTCTGAACTTTTTAGATATATATATGTATATAGAGTGATTCTATTTAAAAGCTATAACCACGTACTAATACCATACATACGCTCGATGTTATATAGGCAAGTTTTGTACTATACAAACTGAAAATCCCATACCATAAATATATCCAGCACCCTTGACGTGGAAATAAGTTTGGAAGTCGCGGTGTATATAAAGCTCAGTGTATGTAAATTACAGTCATCAAGTAAAGTTGAGGAAGAAGAGAAGGAAGACGAAAGCGCACATGTGTGTGTGTGGGGGGTATAGCAACAGGCTATACGACGTTCTATACCTTAAGCTCGCGGAAGGAAGGCGGCACACACACTCGAGATTCTTTGGTCTATCGAGCGACCAGCGAAGAATTTCAAAGTTGCGGCTTCTCACCGGCTACCCTTATCTCGTTCTAACCGAACTTCAGCCGCGAATTTTCGGTTTTAGAATGCGCCCGTACACCGCTCGCTTATATACAAGGAAGCAAAGGAAGTAACTTGTTCGTGCGTGTATATAGATACCTGACAAATTCTTGGCATGTAAACCGCATCGCATCGTGTGTCACGTAACGCGTCGTCACTTTGTATTTACCTTTATACATAATCTCGATAATAGTAATTTGTCGTTTGAAGAAAAAAAAAAATTAAACGTGTGTGGTAAACGAGGTCTTTAGGGGTCGAGTTATCCGCATATAGGTGAGTAATATACTATATATATAATCCAACTGCTGCGAGGTTTTATACATCGAGGTAACTTTTCAACGTCGACAATCAATTTTCTACGACTAATGCCTCTCTCTTTCTCTCTCTCTCTCTCTCCCTCTCTCTCTACGATCGACTCCGCGTGGCTTTTGCAAATGAGGCCACCTTCTAACAATGCTTTCTCTCTCTCTCTCGTGCGGCGCAGCGAATAAACCGTCGCTGGAGCGATTTTTTTTCCCGTGGCTGCACGCGTGTGCGCGCTCGCGACCCGAATCCTTCCTCTCTCGCGACACTTCGTTATCGAGAGTGCCGCTCTTTTCGGGTCATTAAGTTTCATTAGCCTCGCGACAGCTGCAGGTAACGCGCGCGCCTGGTGCGATGGGACTTTCCTGCCTCTTCGTCTTTTTGCGTAGGAGTGAGAGAAGACGACAAGAGAGAGAGATATTACACGCGGAGGGAGTCACACGCCTGCGTGGAATTATGGCGAGGTATCCCACTGGGAACGAGTGCCAGGGTGTGAGAGAGAGAGGAATTGAGGAGGTCGTTACGTTACCTATGTATGCGATGTCGATGCTCCGACAGGCTCTTATGGAGGAAAGAAGGATGTCTTCTTTTACCCTGAGATTGTTGACATTGTGTATTCATGGGGATGCTTTTGATAAATTAGCCAATTTCCCAAAACTTTCCATTCTCTACTTTGCAAAAAAGTTTCGAGAGAGAGAGACGCTGTGGAATATGTGTAGCGAGCCCGAATGACACTCTCTCGTTTTTTTTTATTTTTTTCAAACTTTAGTAGGTAGAGAAATTATTTTCAAAATTAAATTTTCCTTATTAATTAAATTTTCAGGCTGACGACGTTTGCAGGATATATATTTTTTTTTGTTCTTCGTTGAAAACAATATCATTTTGTCGTGGGGCTGTATAGTAATTTTACAGACATATAAGTATAATTAAAAAGCTGTGAACAGGCGCAGTAAACTTTTCAATGAGGACAACTTTGCATGCGTTGGAATTAATAAAAATCTTAGTTGTGGAAAATGTTCCTCTGCTAGTACAAACTGAAAGTGAGAGAGAGAGAGAAAAAGAGATTGTGAGTGAGAGAGAGGCACAGGGAGAGGAAGGAAGAGGAAAAAGTTTTGAATTTTCTCGTTCGCAGGAAAGTTAGAAAATTCATGGTCTATTTGCGTGACGACAAAAAAGCCAGCAATTACGAGGTAGAAAGAGGGAAAGAGTGAGGCTAAGGCCTGTAACGACCGGGGGATTTTTTAAACTTTCATACTGACGCTGCTGCCAGAGTGAGACGCCATGAAATCCGCAAATTAACAGCTAGAATTTCGTTATATTCTTTTCAGATCGACGTATATTTTCTCATCTTTATATCAACCAACTACAAGGTTAACGAAAAGCAAAAAGGATTATATATAAATCTTATAGTGCATTGTTAACAAAATCATGCTTCATTAAACTTTTAAAACAAAAGGATAATAACTCGGTATTATATAAAACAAGTATAAAAGAGAAAATACTACTACTACTACTACTACTACCCTTGAGTAGTTATAAAATAAATTTTAACGCGAGACACATAAAGCAGTTAACAAGCTCACGAGAGCTAATACCTCCTAATGTCTAGTAGCGCAAAATGAGTAATACTACTACGCAAGACTCGGACGATTATGCAGACGAATCTTCGCGTAGCTAATAAAATAATCCTGAATTACAGTCCGAGGATTTCTAGCTCATCTCCGATTGCGAGATTAAAAACAGAGGGAGGTGTAGCAAGGAAGGAAGGAAGGAAGGAACCCATCGCGAAAGCCTTGCTATATGGAAGGTGAGTAGATATACGCGAGTGAGAAAAGAGCAGGCACCGAAGAAGCAGGAGAGGAAAGAAAAAAAGGCCAAAAAGATGAGAGGGGGTGGGGGAGGCAGAAGCGAGAGAAAATTATAATCAAAGGCGAAAGATTTAGAAGTTAATTAAACTTTGTCGGAAGCAAGCAGCTTGCACCTTGGCCTCGCGCTTGCTCGCGTTCTCTAGCTTCCTCGACTTATACCGCCGACGGCCACTAGCTCTCGGGCACAAGTTCCGCGGGGGGGCTTAGGAGCGGCATAGAAAAAGCCGATACAGCCGAGAACGAAGCCTGAGGAAAAAGACAACGACGACGATGGCGAGGAAGAAGAAGAAGAAGAGCTAGCACGGAGAAGCGTAAGATAACAAGGAGAGGGTATAGCAAAGAAAAAAAAATTGTCCCCCTTATATACTCTCTCCTAGCTGCCACACCGAAGTAATAAGATTCAACGATATCAATGGAGCCGGCACGCGTGCGCGCGCAATTAATTAAAAAATTTACCTTAATTAAAAACGAGCGAGAGCGACGCCGTAAGCTACTCGCGCCCCTGTGTGATATACTTCAAAGCGTATATACGCGAGAGCAAGTCGATTCTCTGTGAGATAGAGAGAGAGTTGGGAGCGTCGAGTGCAGCAAACGAACGAACGAACGAACGACTGACTGTGAGCGTGACTCTTTTCCTTTTTCTCTCTCTCTCTTTCTACTCTTCCGCACGAGAAAGAGAGGAGAGGAGTACAAACAAGTTGGCTAATATCGATGTGAGTGCACGCTTCGCGCGCTCCGTTGCAAGTCGTGTGCAATGAGGGCAAAATGTAACCTACATACACATATATATATATATATATATATATATATATATATACCGTAGATGTAAATTTTTTTTCGAGTCTTTTCCGGTATAGGTGCAAACACTGTGACTTTATATGCTTTTTTTTTACTACGCCCTATACAAGCGTACTGTATAAGAACCATCGAATATAATTGCAATGTAAAAAAGTTAGACGCGTTCTTATAAAACTTGGAGGGCAATTTGATTTGCAAATTGAATATATAGAGTTCAGAAACCAGGGGGGAGAGGCTTTGATTCGAAAGTCGGCTCTCGAAGAAAAGCAAAATTATCGATATAACGCGGATTATGAAAGAAATATTCATGAACGAGCACATCAGAGGGGAGGGGAAGGAATTATAAAAGCGGTCGGCGCGTATTTTTCAATGAGATTAATAAGGGCATTTGTTTTCACAAAAAGTTGTACGCGTCGTCCGCTGTGCACTTCGGTCTCTCTGTTAATACGGATTATCAAGGGTAATAAAGACAATGTTTTCTCATTGGTGAAAGGGGGAAAGGGTATATACGAAGAGAAAGCAAAAATCGTACGATGCAGGGGGAAAAAAAACATCCCACGCGCAATAACAATTTTTCATGTCATACATTCTCACGCGCGCGCGTGTGTGCACTCTCGAAGCGTATACATTAAGATATGAAGTCAATCGATTTGCATGCAAAAGAGAGATAGAGAGAATTGTAAGAATCACTCTATCTCGATTATTGGTCGGATATATATTCGACTTTATTTTGTTCTAAATGAGCATCGTGCTAAATTTACCTCAGGCGATTATGTCGTGCGTGAGGTCACGATATGAGTAGTAGTAATCTTTTTGTCAAGATGCACAGCCCTGTAAAGTATATGCACGCGCAGTGGGAAATATTCGACATTGCGTGGCTCGATAAAATGTAATTTCATCGCTGGCGACGTACACGAGCGAGAGCGCAACTCTCTGTCTCGCTTTATTTGCTCGGCTGATTGGACTAAATCCCGTGCCTTTGAAATAGATACTGCCTATACTCTATACTACGCGGCGCGTGGTATACTTTTTGTTCTCATTGTTTCTTCGATTCAATGAATAAATAACAATTTCTTATTGAAAATCTCTTATTATTCAAATTTTCATTTCCGTCGTCGCACTCTTCGCGTACTATGTGTATATATATATACTTCATCGCGTGATGGAATATTGCGAGATGCAGCGCAGCGGCGTGCTTATATGCAATGTCGATGCGCTAATTTTAAAACATCAGTTTAATGCTTACGCTTTATTCCTTATACATATGCTTATTGTAAATATAGATCTATAAATATCACATTAGGGTAAAAATAATATTCTTTTAATTTTTCTACCAATTATACAATTTCCCGGCACAGTTCGTTCGAAATTCCACTGTTATAAATATATTAGCAGAGCTGCGCCGACAGCGCTGTAAAATGAATGGAAAGGTACGCGGCTGAAGCTTTTGTTTGCTCGCACACTTGGGAATTCAATAAAATAACAAAGCTGATAAGTTATCAAACACATAGCGCGTGTGTAGATTCGTATAGGCCATCCATCTGGAACGCGCGAGCGGGCGAGCAAACAGATCGCGCACGCGTTTGGTCGTCCATACAGGCACGGAATTCTTGATTTGACGCATTTCATCATTCACGCGTATCGGACGTATATATATATCTATATATAGTATAGAACTCTTCTACCTTTCGTATTTGCATTACGAAAATTGCCTACGGATTTTATAGCGCTTGCGAGCCGCATCGTAAGTATAATTCGCAATTTCGCATGACTCCAACTCCTCTCTACGTTTCTTTTTTTTTTTTTTTGCTCTCTACAGACATAGCAGCAATAGTGGAAAAGGGCGAAACTCGCGCTCGCGCGGAAAACTTGGGCCATTACATCGGCGATAGTTTATGTTGCCTATTTATTCTTCCCGCGCCAGGGCAAAAGAGGGCAAAGTTTAAGAGCTGGCTGGCTGCGGATGGTTGGCTAGAACGCGCGCCTTGGTGATATATACGTATATCGAGGTCCGCGTGCTCGCGAGCAAAAGTGCGCAACAACTTTCTTAAAGCGGCCGCGCCGAGGATGGAGAAGAAGCGACACTCGATGCCTTGGTATATATATATATAGAAGAGGAAAAAGGGCCGCTCCATTCGCTGGCGATTTTTTTCTCTCCCTTCTCTCCTCCTCCTCCTCTACGCGAAGTGTACACACTTGAGGATTCTTCATTGCTGATATCTGAGACCGGGGGCTGCGGCAGTAGTAGTAGTAGTAGTAGTAGTAGTAGCTTGACTTTCTCCGGGGAGTCTCTCGTTCCGTATACGTATAGTAGTGGCTTTTCTGTGCGATTTAGATAATGGCCTGAGCGTTTGATAAATGGCTATGGGCTAAAGTACTTTTAATACTTTTTATCAATTAGCGATACGCGAGACGCGCCGGGGATTATACATTATTTTTATCGCTCGAGCCTCGAGGCTTCTTCAACTCTATATAACGACTTAATCGCCTTATTACCACGATTACGTCAAATTTCTTACCTACAATAACCTGAGAGTGTTAGTTTTTTTGTAGCAAATCGATTTGGTAGTACACATCGCCTATACTTTTGACAATTATTACAAGCAACGAACGACGCATCATTTATCTTTACGACGCGGTGCCGGAAAATATGGTATCAAAGCAATCCAAGGGTTAAAAAAAGAGAACCGTTTGAAAACAGCCGTTTCCACTTCCGTCAGCAACGTCGTCACCTCGTCCTTCCACGTATATACAGATATATATAAACCCGCAAGGGTTGCTGAAAAAGCTGTAAATAAAACACAGGCCCGGGGGGATGAAAAAGCGTCTGTGAGAAGCGTCTCGCGGTTTTCGCGCGGGCTTCGCCGAAGTGCCGAGCGTTAAAATAAAGATAAGGAGAAACGGGGATGGTAAGAGAGTAAGAAAGAGAAAGGTGACGGCATCACAGTGGTAGGAGGAATCGAGTTAGACGTCGTCGTCGTCGCCCGCGAGCTATATACGCGCGACGAAATGTAAAGCGCGCGCGTCGACGCCGATTCTCTCTCTCTCTCTACTTTGGATCCCTCCTGGCATGAAGAGTTGCGCTATGCTGGTGTAGAGGAGGATCGATTCCCCTGGATTTGAATGCCGACGCCGTTGGCGACCCTCTGCCTCTTCTATATCGCTATATATATATACACGCGCTGCGTGTAGATGCAAGCTTTCTTCGTCTCTTTCTTCTTCTTTCTATATATCGTTGACCTGAAACGATTTTCCATTTTCCGAGCGGCTCGCGCGATTAATTATACTCAGCGTGTACGGAGACGAAGGATGAAGAAGAAGAGGAAAATGAGGCAGAGGGCGCATGCAATTATTTTCGCGTTTTTTCATTCTGCAATTAATATTTTAATTGTTATTTTAATTGTAAAATTACGGGTATTCCGAGTCGACTCTTGTACCAACGAATCGCAAAGTAGAGAGAGAGAGAGAGAGAAAGAACCTTAGATGTATTCACTGCAATTACGCGTCGCAGGGATTATTATTTTAGAATTGCGTGTCTGCACGCCGCGCGCGCGCTAGTAAATCGATCCCGAGCCACGTTATATACTTTACCTGCGGCCATTAACGCGTGACACGAAATCTCCAGAGATAATTATAACGATGGCAGAAGGGGAAAGGGGCATGGCCTAGGCTCTTACAATTCCGTTCCTATATATATACGCGCTATACTAATTATACGTAATCCCAACCCCAGGTTGTTATGATTTTTGACTTAATCATTCCAATTTCGTTTAATAACAATGTACACTCGTGCGCGAGATTTTTTCGTTTTGGAAAAAGAAGGGGTGGAGGGGAAGGGTGAGTAGGTAAAAAGAAATGGTATTCTTTTAAAAAACATGTCGATTTAAATTCCATTCCAAAAAGTTGAATGGCTTATTCATGGAGAAAGTTGCTGTGCGCGAGGACACAACACTGCATAAATATTCAGAGGTTAATAAAAGAAGTGAGGCGCGCGCGCGCGCTGTAAGAAAGAACAGTACTAAGGCAATTAGCGGCTCCTCAATTTATATTTACATCGGTGCGTCTTTCTTCTACTTCTTCTTCTCTTTCAAATGCTCGCAAATGACTTTTGCTGGTAAGAGATAGCGACGTCGTAGTCGTTGTCATCGCAACTTCCTTCTTTTCTTGAACGCGCGCGCGCGCGTGCGACTTTTCTTTGTAAACGAAGACGCCGAGGATTTTCTTCACTTTGAACTTTTTCTCAAGGGTGCTAGAGTAAAATTTCACTCTAAAGGACTCTGATTTTTCCACTTTCGCGGAGATCAAATGCGAAGTTTTTCAAACTACAGACAGAGAGAGAGGGAGAGAGAAACGGAGGTGACTCGGATTCTGGGTAAAGTGACGATTTGAAGGGACTAGCGGTGCTGCTACTCACAGTTTATTGCAGTATCCTTATCTTATTTGTGAATATTCCTGCATCCGCGCGTCGAAAAGGCTTCAGCAGCGACGATTTGCAGTGGAAATAGTAGAGCGGATAATCTTTGTTTCGAAAGTGCCTTTATATCTTCCTACGTCGAGAAATATGAAATTTGCCAAGGTTTAAAATTTTTTTGCTAGAATCATGTTTTTTCAAAATATTTCACACACAGAGAGAGAAAGTGAGAAATGAAAAATTAAAAAAAAGAAAAATATTCGTATACACGCTTTTAAAAATATTCTAACACGTTAAATCCCTGTTTGTGTGTAATATTTTGTATATGCTATATACAATGTACATAGTTAAATTATCCTTTGTAATAAATAGAAGCGCAGCACAGCTCTCGACATTTTATTTTTAAGAATTCAATATCTCACGACAGGTGTCGTATAAAACTCCGTACTCCACGCGTTCGAAGCATTTTTCATGTTATTAAAACGCATAACTCTTATGCGCGAGAACTTTTTATTTTCTCGAATATCTAAAAAAAAAAAGGAAAAAACCATAACGATGGTTTTATGAGGCGTGTGTATCAGAATATGTCGCGGGTAGTCGGAAAAACTTTAAAGCTCGCCAATGAAAAGAATCACGACGAGTGCACATTTATTGTAGAGAAAAACCGAGATTACGTATGATGAAACAGTTTCATTAGCGAAAAATTAATAACAAGTAGCCCGCATATGTAACGAATAATATTATATATACGGAAAAACAGGTTGTCGGACTACACTCGTCTTTTTCTACTGAAACGTCTTTATACATGTAAGCAGATCACAATAACAGACGCATGCTATTATAGTAATAAAATATTCTCCAATTTGGCGAATAATCGTCTTTCTCGCTTTGAAATCGACCACTGAAAATCTCTTCCGGTAGCTGAGAACCAAAGCAACAAGAAGAAGGAGAAAAAAATCATTCGTCCCTTACGTTTCCGTATATACGTATGTACACACACGTTACCAAGGCACCCGTTTCTTCTCTCTCACGTGTGCACAGTGACAAAAGATTATCCTCACCGAGTCTCTGTCTCTCTGCACACATATATATGTACGTGTGTGTGTGTGTGTATGCGTCTCTCACCGAATCCCTTATAAATCCGTGCGCATCATGACAACCGTACGAACGTATACCCGAAAAAGTCTCTTTCTACCCAGGCGATAACAGCCTGCCCAGTACACACACACACACACACACACATACACACACACCTGAATCCGGTAAAGAAATAAACAGACGAGCGCTCGGCCGCGAGGAAAGAAGAAAAAAAAAGAAAGAGACAAAGCCTCGGTGTGCTGCGGTCTCGCTCTGTAAAAGTGAAACGAGGCAGAAGACGGAAAAATCCTCGCGTGCACAGCGCAGTGAGCGCGCGCGCGCGCGGGAAAAGGGGCAGAGAAAAAAAAACACACCAAGCCTAGCCCGGTGGGCGAAAAAGCGGAAGAGGAAGAGACAGAGAGAGAGAGAGAGAGAGGGTGGTAGAGAAGAGGGAGAAAGGGAACGAGGGCAGGTATGGTATAGAGGCGAGCGAGCGAACGCGCAGCCTGGCCGATTTATTATCTCGATAGGAGTTTTAGTGTGTGCCGGGGCCGCGCGCGAACGCTTTAAGGTTTTACGAGGGCCGCGAGAGAGAGAGAGGGAGAGACGAGGCTTGTGTATGGAGGCGCAGACGTATATATAGATATATATAAGACGCCCTCGTAACGCCTTCGTCTCCGCGTTGCTTCTATATGTATGTGTTTCTATACGGACGAAGGGAACGAAGGGGGGGGGGGGAGAGCGAGCTGTACCTGCATATCCGGGAATTTATCATCGACGCCGGGGGCGCGAGTTTGCTCGAGGGGAAATCGCCACACGGCGATAGAGCGAGTGAGAGGAAAGTGCTCGCTACGATGGTAGTGGTAACGCTCGAGACGCGAGTTAGACACTGTTCGTAAAAATATAAGCCCGTAGGATCGCGAAACTTGTACAAGTTTACACTTAAGATTATTTGCTGTAGTTTTGAATTTAACTTGGGTATAGTTAGGATTTGTAGTAATTAATAGTTGAAGTGAGCGTTAATAAAAATATAAGTTAGTGTAGCACGATGGGGTTATATAATATATAATGTAAAAATGCAGGTATTGATTTTAGTCTGGCTTTTAAAACTGCTGTAACGAGTGCTGGCCGCCTGATGATAGAAGGAAAAACATCCAGGACCTCTTCATCTTTTTAATAGCGGAGAAAAAAAAGCAACGGTGCAGAGAGGGACGAGATATATATACGCTCTCGGTTAAAACCCTTTGCTCGCGTAAATTGTTGAGATGATATAAATTATTGAGTTGTTGTCCGACATAATGGCATTGCTATTGTGAATTATGTACTTGACTTGAAAACGCTTGAAAATGATTTTATTTTGGATATGATGAACAAAGTAATAATAATTACACTTGTACCTGTGAGAAAAAATAAATCAAACTAATTTATTTATTTCTTTATTTCTTATTAATGCTAACCATATATACGCTTCTCTGTGAGAAAGTGAGGTTCAAGAAATGTATTTTCATTTGCTTCCTCACATTTCATTTATTATTCCATTAAATTCATGATTGATCTCAATATCATTTCTGGACACAATAAAATAATGATATACATAAATTAATTTTCCTTATTTTGGTGAATAAATATGACTGATTTTTCGGTAAAAATTTATTCGAGTGGGTATAAATTTCTAAATACATCTGAGGTAAAAATTTTGAAAGATGATGAGAGTCTTTATAAAGAAGTTATTTTCATTGATTATTATGATTTCATCTCGGTTAAATAGGAGATCTAATAAATACTCTGTGTTAAAGAAGAATAAATAAAATAGCTACTGATTCAACAAATAGGTGCTATTAGGTATAATTAAAAGGATTACTGTTTGTTGAAATCAGAATCGATATAAATTCGATTGTAGATATTAAGGAGAACGAATTAATTTTCCTTATATTTATCAGATTTTTACTCGACAATGGATACGATATAATACTGCTTTGCTGAAATTAATTAAAAATAAACATTGCCAATTATTAGATTCAAATTAAGAGTAACATTTTAGACAAATACTTCATCTGCAATAGATTTTCTTATTACTTCTAAACCAGGAATTGCGGTTCGTACAGCTAGAGGTATATCCTGACGTCTAGATAAACTATGAGCAGCCAAATCGTGGTCGCGTCTGTAAATATGTAATCTGTTACTCCCAATTCGCAGGATACGACGTCAGACTGAATCCTGACCTCAGTTATGTATGATTCAAATTATAAATTGAGTATACAAGTTTGTAAAATAGCTGATTTATGGGTAACCAATTGCACATATCGACGGTCCCTACGCAAATTCTATCTCAGCGATCACATTAAAAAGGTGCTATTTCAGCGATAAAGCAAAACAAAGCGCCAAATGTAAAAAGAGTCTATCTCGACGTCCAATGCAAAAAGGTTCTATCTCAGCCTTCAGTTAAAAAACAATAGTCGGACGTCGAAAAGAAATATTACACTGCAAATAGCCGGGGGCTTCGACTTCTACGTCTATCTTGAGGATTCACGTAGGAAGCGTGGATACATACAGATGGATATAAAACCGCGAGTTGTTAATAAAATATTTTAAACTCTACATAGCCACACGATTCGTTTTACGATGAAAGCGTAGGTGCACGCAAACGACTGGCGCAAACTGAGTTACTTAAATAATAATTATTAAACCCCAAACAGCCTGGGCATTCGACGTACTCGTAGAATGTGTGGTGGCACGCTAACAGATGTAAAATGGCGCTATAAACGAATTTTCGAAATAATTATTAAAACCTACATAGGCATTCGGCTTCCTTACAGAAGGCACGGAGGCTCGCAGACGAGCTGAGCAAATAAATTATAGAAAATATTATCATTTATCTAACAACTATCTTTTCAAAGATATACTCATCCCTGATTAATATACTGTAAATTAGTTTTTTCCGAAATAAACAATTTTAGGTTATCCGAAAGGAAAGGATATATGCTAAACTTTAATAAAAAATTAAAAAATCATATGAACCCTTGAATCAAGTAATTTTCACTGTGCTAACTAATGACGCGAACACCTCAAAAGATGCAAATTTCATTTCCCCTGAGCTATGCAGAAATACACGCGCGTCGCGGCAGAATGTACGGGCTTGCTGCATCGCTCACTCGTCGTCGTCGTCGTCGTCGTCGTTGCTGTAGTCTGACGACGACGTCGACGACGACGACGGTGGTAGTAGTAGTGGCAACGAACGAGACAATAAGTAAGAGTTAATGCCGAAACGGCAAGGTGAGGTGAAATCACCGCAAATGGAAATCATGGCTGCGGCGCAGCGTCGTCCGCTGCACTCCAGGTGATTGATTATGATCCTGCTATGCCAGAGCAACGCTATGTGTTGAGCGATCAGTTGGTTTATTTGGATAATCCGCTTGTGGCTTGTAGAAGCTAGATGCGGGAGTGCTGGTATACCTTGTATAGAAGATTTTTTTTTTCCTTTTTCGAGCTTTATTACGGTTACGAGAATTTGATTGAAGTAGATGACAGCTCCATGCTGTGTACTATATTTTTATTTAGGTTATTGCAATTTCATTTTTATCTTATAGACAGTAAAATATCGAAGAGACTTTTGTTGTTAAAATTTGAAGCATTGATTAAATTATGAATTTTATAAACGTGCAGCTATTCTGATGATAATTTTACAATATTCTGGCGTACTGGCGCGGATACTTCATAATTAATTTTACTCGTAAAACAAAATTAATTCAACCTTTTGATATTATGATGTAAAGTTTTTGCAGGCAATTATCACGAATATAGTTCTTTAATTAGAATGTTTCAAACGAATATTTTCGTCTTATTTATTTATTTGCTTATAATGAGTATTTTACTTGTGAAAAATTGATTCATTTTAAGTGAAAATGCATTATTCATACATCAATATTACTTAACTTAAATGTCAAATTGAAAAATTCATCTTTAACAATAAATTCATGGTTTTATCTGAAATATTGATCCCGTTAAAATGTATATCTAGGGTTTTTGTTTATTTATTGTTTCCTCTCATCTCCACTGATGAGAATTTGCGACAACAGTAATGTACCATCAAGTGATTTTATTAATTCAGAATCCTTTGTAAGCATGTAAATATATTGTACTTTTTAATGTAGAAAAAAACGTTACAAGCTAAAATATTAAATATTTGAAATTTTGATGTCAAAGAAAAATGAATATTTCTTGTTGTTATTTCATATAAATATAAAGTTAAATTAAGAATGCTAATTAGATTTGAAGTTTTAATACCACATGAACTACGACGCTATTAATCAAGCCATCTATACGTCATTTTTTAAATAAACAAGGAACATTCAGATTGACTCAACAAAGTTAAATGAGGATTCTTGGAGTTTCTTTACTTTACTACGCATTTTTGATGAAGTCTGCAATTTTTATTAGCGACGGTTATTTGATCTTCTTAGTGAAATTTTTCTAAAAAGTTTAATTAGACTTTAATAACGAGATCCGGGCATCGTATTTTAAAAAAGAAAGTTCTGCAAAAAATTGAGCTAATTATTGTCAGGTATGTATAGTTGTGTGGTAGTTACATTTGAAAGCTCTATATTTAAGAAAACATCATGTTTCAAATTTAAAATAAAAATTATCGTTATGCCTATTACTATTAAAACACTATGTGAATTTCATGGTGTAAACTAAATAGAAAAGCAAAATTATGGAAAAACGAGACACGTATAATATGCCTGACCAAGCTACGTATCTACTATTCTTGTATAATAAATATCTCCTACTACTATCCTAACTCAATTTTTCTTTTATTAAAGTTATCACGAATTTAAAATCTATCCTCATCGCAACAACAGTAAAACTCATCACTTTTCGTGTAAACAACCACATTTTCCGCCTCTCCACCCGCTCCTCTGTAAAAAAACAACAACGCGCGCACTCATAGAGAGAGTCACGCATTCGATCCGACCGCCTAGAACCTCAAAAATCCGTATCGTACATCGACTCTATCTCTTTCTTTCTCTCTTGCCAGGTATCCACACCCGAGACTCAAACCCACATTCTGCAAGCGTGCGGTTCTCTTTTCGAGTTGCCGGCACAGACTCTGTTGCTGCCATATCGACCGGGTACCGCTCACGCTTGAGAGAGAGAGAGAGAAAGAGAGAGAGGTACATCGAGGTGCGCGATCTCGCGCGTAGTTTCCGCCCTTCCGCCACCGAACGGCGGGTAGTCAGTGAGCAAGAGGGTAAGTGTGGGTGCGAATGGGAGCGAGTGAGAGCGAGGCTGATCCGAGGGCGCCGCCGTGTGTGACAAGTAGCTGACGGTACCAGTGCTGTCAGCTTACTGCACAGTCTCAGCCGCTTTTTCGTATACATATATTCTTGCATTCTCTCTGAAGTACCGCTGCTCTTTTTCTTGACAAATGCACTGTGACAGACAATTACAAAAACTAGTTAAAACTGTCATACAGTCGCTTTGAATAATCCATATAAGCTTATGAAAAACAACAACAAATGAAATACATCGAACCATATACCTTGTGTATACAAAAAAAAATTAATTGCTCCATTAAAAAAAAAAAGAAGAAACACATAGCGCCCGAAGCATAAGGAAAAATCCAGCATCCATTTATTTTTAGATCTCGCTAAAGGATTGCTTTTAATTTCACGTCAATCCCGGATAAAAAGGCTCGCGCGCATCGACTGTCGATTTTCCATATCCCGCGCGTGTATATATCGTCGTCTCCGCATCTCTCTCTCTCTCATCGCCCATAGCACTTTCATCCCGTAAATTGCCAATCCTCTGTCGCTCGAAGCGCACGCCCTTCAATTGTAAATCTTACAATACAGCAAAGTTTACATCGTTATACACATCGTCCTGTGTCTCTCACGACGCGCGCGTTATACGCCGCGTCAAACTTGGCCGCTATACACACACACACACACATAGGAGGGATGAAAACGTGTACATGTATAGGAAGCGGTTGCGCGAGGGTCACAGGAGTCGGTCACGTTTCGCGGGCGCGCGCATCGACAACGGCGGCTAGCTGCTGCTGCTGCTGCTGAGTGGAGGTATAGCGGAGAGCCTCGCGCAGGCGCCGGAGGTCGCTGCAAGCTCGCTCGGAGCACAGTTGACGCCAGTCTGTCGGGCCGGAGGCTCCAAGTATATCATACGTTGAATAACGCAGCCCGCGCCGTGTGTGCCTGCCTGCCGCCCCCTCCGTCGTTTACACTATATACTACTTTCTCACGTCCACCCAGGTGTACATCCTTGATTGTGTTTACGTGCTCGTGGAAGTATCTGTTGTTGGGACGAAAGAGACTGCGTGATGGAAGCTAGGTGTATTGCAACGGCAGTCGTCGTCGT
This sequence comes from Torymus tubicola, assembly GCA_035583055.1. Taxonomy (NCBI): domain Eukaryota; kingdom Metazoa; phylum Arthropoda; class Insecta; order Hymenoptera; family Torymidae; genus Torymus; species Torymus tubicola. The sequence continues at coordinate 25,285,558 of JAWWEQ010000045.1, read as the reverse complement.
CGTCGAGTCGACTGAATGATCGACGGAGGTGTTGTAGTAGTAGTAGTAGTAGTAGCGGTGGTGGCGGCTGCGCCGAGAACTGTGCCGCTGCTGTACTGCAGCTCTGCCTGTGGTGCGAGAGGATGAGCCATCGGTAGTGTTCCTCGTCGCCATGAGTGTCCTGCGCGCGCTCGCCCGCGGAGTGTGAGAGAGAGAGGGGTTATTTTCGTCCCACTCCCTTTCTCTACCTTCTACAGCTCCCATACACGTCGCTCTCGCTCGTCGTCGTCGTCTATCACCCTCGTCCGCGATAATCGTCGCACACGTACCCTAATAAGTGATCCAAGCCACGCATTATCTATATATATAACCGAGTGTGTTTCGTGATAATCACGTGCGTATATATATATATATATATATATATATATATATATAAAATCAGTGAGTGAGTGTTGCAGCAGCAGTAGCGGGAGGAAATCTTCTGTTTATATATCGTTGTTCACGTGAGCGAGTGCCGGAGCGACGAATGATCGATTGAAGAATGATCAGCAAACTCGCTGATTGAAGTTTTATATAGAAGGATAAAATCGTGTTACTCCCAAACGAATGTCACTCGAGTTTGGGAGCCTGGAGAAGGTCCGAGCGAGAGGTTTGAATGGCGTTGGCGGCCTGCCGAAAGTCGAGGATGCGGGATAGGATTAACAAGGACGTATCCCGGCAAGCTCGTGCTACTACTGAATCGATGCATTGACAAGAGAGCTAAGCGGTCGATCACCTCTCTCTCTACGATGAAAACAGCAGCCCGATGGAATCGGCCTAACGAGAGCAGTAGCAGTATAGTGCAGTGGTAAGAAGAAGTGCGGCAATCAAGTGGATGTCCAGGTGAAGTAAAAAGCCAGAGACACCGATAGCCCGTAATTAAGGAAGTTTGCAGCTGCTAACGCAATCAGCAAGGATAGAGTAGTAGACGAAGAAATGGGCTACGAGTGTTTTGCAGCTGGCTGGGAGAAGCTTTGCTAAGAGGAGGAGGAGAAGAGCCAGCAACAGCAGCAAAGAGAGAGAGAGAGGACAAGGATAATAATAATATGTCCGGGCGCAGGTATGATCAGCAGCTGGTCGACGCACGGACGACGGGGACCAGTGTGAGAATTGAGCTTGCGCGAGGACAGTAGACGATGGGCCATAATCGAGGAGCGGCGGGTGGCACCGGTCAGCACCTCGTCTGGCTGCTGCTCTTCTTACTGTTAGGCCGGGCCCTAGCTGAGCTCAGCTCGCGTATAGTGCGCACCCAATACGGCGAGCTGTCCGGTGTCATTGTCTCGTTAGGCCGTAACCTTGAGAGCGTCGAAGTATTTCGTGGTGTACCATACGCATCGCCGCCTATTGGTACGCTTAGGTTTATGCCACCGGTTAGTTCGGCGCGTTGGCATGGTGTTAGGGTAGCCGACAAGTTTGGCCCAGTTTGCCCGCAAAAGCTGCCAGTGTTAACGGAGAAAATGCCCAAGGGCAGGTTGGATTATCTCAGGAGACTGCTGCCTTATCTCAAGAATCAGAGCGAGGACTGCCTTTACCTGAATATCTACGCTCCCGTCCAAGGTGAGTTTTTAGTAAACGTGAGGAGTTGTAGCACTGAATTTTGCGCGATTCGCAAAGCCCGACGGATCGTGAGATGGTCTGTGTTTGATCGACTGGAAGGGAAATGCTTGAAGCTAGGTTGAAGGGTAGTATCGTGGTTTGGATAAATAAGAAGTATAGATACTAGAGAAAACGCGGCGGTTAACGGGTGTATGATTCTTGAACGATATTCTGTGCGGTTCTCAAAGTCGCGGTTGGAATGATAAATCTGTGGTTCTTTCAATCCGTAACGAAAGTTTTGCGAAACGCTGCTTTAATGTGTCACACGGAGTGAGCTTTAAGAAGTTAGTTGATATAATTAAAGTCCGGTAGTGCAACAGTGGGTTATGGTAATTTTATACGAAACGTAAACTATTTACATTCTTATTATGGAGAAACATATGCGTGAGAACCGCATTTTTCGTCTACTTTAGACTCGATGGAAATGTTTTTGGATATATTTTTCTGGAAATTTAATGAAATAATAAAATATATAGACTGTATATATCTTGATTTTAGTTCGGCTATACGTTAGTGGTAATCGAATTTCACTGTTCTAATAATTAATATTGTACTATGCGCATACGCACATTGCATATATATAAAAGCAATTAAAGTTCTTTACATGCATTTCTGTTAATATAACTTTAATAGAAGAACCACCAAACAGTTTCATCGCGCGACCGCGAGAATATTAATTGAGAACGGTGCTAATTTATAGATTTTACGATTATTTTCCGCATTAGCAAATATTATTGATAGAGCGAAAATAACATATTAATATGGTGATAATTAATTTCGCATTACGAGCAGCCTTGTTTATTTGTATCAACTATTATCATTATTATTATTATGATTCTTCGTAACGAGAACCAATACAACAACAACAACGACGACGATTTATTAAACATATTATTAATATAAACTAACTGCCCTGCGCTGTGTGGCCATTCAAAAATAACATCCGAGCTTGTATAACGTACGCGTCTAACAGTAAGCGCTGCACTTTTCAAACTCCATAAAACAGAATAATCTCGCGATAAGCCCTGGGAAATAACAGGAGCACACCCGATCGCCTTTTCGAAAAACGCGAACCCCGTCCATACTGTTATATATACCAACGCACATCCCTGTTATCACAGACATATACGCGCACACATTCTTGTAGATTCATAGATCTATAATGCCTTTCCATTATCATAAGTTTACTCTCTCTTGTTACAAGTTCGCTATTGACCCTCCCACCAGCAGCGCTGTGAAAACCGAAACCTCAGCAGAAGAATATTCTCTCTCCTTTTCCCCCATTTTAGATTATCAAGATATCTTAAGCGTAATTCTACTCTGCGCGCTTGCGTGCTTTTGTTGTCTAGCTATACTATGTGTGAAACAATTGCATGTGCGGCGGCTACTACGCTTAGGAGAAGAACTGAATGGGATTGCATGCTATGGAGTTGAGAGTCGAACTTTCAGATGGCTCTACGCGCGCAAATCGACTTTTCATATACTTGCCAACTGCCCGTTGGAAAGTGCATTAGCTTTCTGTTTGCGTATACTCTTTCTCTCTCTCTCTCTCTCTCTCTCTATTTCTCTCTCGAAAACGATCGTCTTTATATTTCCCTGTAAATTTTATCGTTGTACAATGCCCAAGTGGAACGAGCAAAATTCTGAAATAGCAATTAGTAAGTGTAACAATTGCTTTTTCAATTTTGCTTACTGTGGAATATAAAGAAAAAAAAAGAGAGAGAGCGAGAGAATAATAAAATTAAAAGAAATTTCCTTCAATATCATGAAATACAATAGGTAAAATGAGAAAATAATCGATACGCGTTCAAGTGGAAACGCTTGGATTCGATCAGACGTCCGTTAAAGGTCTGTTAATGTACATTCTAGGAAAAGTTTTACTGCCATCTTTCCCTTAGCGGTGCTGCTTCTTCTTTCTGTTAACGTTAAGAGAATTTCTTCTTCTTCTTCTTCTTCTTCTTTTTCTTTTTATTATTTTTCATTTGACTTTTAATACAAGATACGAGAATGTATTTACGTGACACGATTCTTGAAGCTTCTCTCACAGGCGCGCAATTTATAGCATTATTCCAGAACAGTTCTATATTAAGATTTAACTGATGAAATTTAGATGGAGCGAGACTCTTTTTCGCCTGTGCCCTTCTCATGGCTTTGCATAAAACAATATTTCTTATATACGTCAAGCGTTTATATGTGTACGCGCGCGCGAAAATACCGAAAATACATTTGGAAAATGGCACGGTTTCACACGAGGTTAGCCCATTGATTTATATATACCAACTTGAACTTTTACAAATATATATATATATATATGTACGCGTAATGAAACTGATAGCTGCAAATATTGATACCGCCGTAAATCAATGCAGCAGCAGCAGCCGAGAGCGTCACATATTCGACTGATTTTTGTCATTTCCCGATCTCCCCCAATGCAAATGGCTGATAATAAATATATCACGTAAAGTTTAAACGCAATAAATCGTCATCTTTCTCGTACGTTACTAATACTGTATACAACTATCAAAAGTTATTTAAAGCTTTCGAATAAACTAACCGGTTAATAATGTAAAAGAGATCCTTGTGAATCAAAAAAAAAAGAAAAAAAACAAACAAATATAAGGGAGGAAAATAGCCGTGTGAATACAGTGGTGAGAAAATGAGCCGACTGATCCAGCAAAAATGATACTTTCGCCTCTTCTCTCAGCACATACATACATCCACACATATATATATATATATATATACGTATACACTCTGCGATAGTTTTGGCGCACCGAGGCGTTCATTCGTCGAGGACGAATGGTCAAAGGCGTGCGCCCACTCGAGCCTTTGTCAATGTCAAAAACAGAAGCGCGCGTGCATGCCACACCTATATATATATACATATACATATACATATACATATATATATATATATACGGTCTTTGACTTCACACAGTACAACGCCGACGTCGACGACTTTCCGTTATATATACCGTGCGAACAATAAAAACCAAGGCATACATGTGCGAGAGAGTACACACCAACAACACATATATATGCCATCACACACGCTAGCGCGCTATATGACTCTTTCGACTTGACGCGCGAGCTCTGATGGCTATTCTTTGATTCTTCCTCCGCTTCCTCCTCCTCCCAACTTCATATACATATTCTCTGTCTTTATATACTCGTTGCTGTGTTATATTATACGCGTGCCGGTAAAATAACGTAGCTACACGGATAGATTATTTACTACGAACGTTTGAAATGTTTGCTGAGTTCAAATCAACTTTCTCTTCGTAATATCGCATGCGCATGTTTTATCAGCGTCTATATATACATACAGTTAAAATATCCGATAATGGAAATAAAATGTTTTTATATAGAGCTGCTGCGGAAAAGAGTTAATTATATGTGCATTATTTTATGATACGATATAATGGTTATATAAAAAAAAAGAAGCATTGTTAGATAAAATTATTTCTTTTAGTTATACGAGTATAAAAAGTCATGTTATAATAAAGCGAGGTCGCATTGTGATTATTATTTTACCATATTCTAACGATAAAGCGAACAAACAGTATACATACATGTATATATGTTGGTTTGGCCAATCGCTTTATTAAATGCACATCGGGGCATCTGCAGAAACGTTACATACGCGTGTGTGCATATATATATATATATATAAAGGTGCGCGTGAGTGCGCGGAGGGGTATGGGCGAGGAGGAGTAGGAGAGCAGAAGGAAAGTTTCGCTGGTGCACGATTAAATCTCTGAAATTGCATTCCCATATTTCTGTGTACGTCGTCGCTTTTATAGTATACGTCAAGAGGAGCGGCTGGGCGAACGCGAGAGAGAGAGAGAGAAGAGGAGGAAAACTATATATATACGTGAAACTGGCTGGCATCGGGGGGATGTCGCGCATCGAACCGTCTGACGTTTTGTCTTTATTGTAACTAAATCTGATTTCGCACGCACGACTGCGACGAATTG
>JAWWEQ010000045.1:25258277-25279867 GCA_035583055.1 Torymus tubicola | reverse complement strand
AGGACTGCTTAACCTGCGCAGCGCATGCGCAGTGACGATTGTTTTGAAAACATCTGGTCAGTCGTAAGAAATCTTACAACTTATCGTACACTCGGGATCCAACTCGATGTAAAATAATGTTCGAGTATATGCCGGAGGGCGGTGCTACGAAGTTTCTATTTTATTTTAACGAAATTTGAATATTCACGATATAAAGGTGGTAGAAGAATTAGTTATGTATTTCTAACAATAAAATACAAAAAATCTTATCAAATTATACTACATTATTTCATAAGCTAGTATTACGGAAATTCGTTGCCTCTCGCAACGAATTTTCTCTCTGTGTAGTGTAGAATCATTTATGGTTAGACTTATTAACCAATCATTAAAAAAAAACAAAAATAATTTTCTATTTGGCGCTTTTTATATTTCTTAAATCTTTGAAGCCCAAATCATATTAACAATGCAGCAGAAAACAACAACAGCATTTAAACAAGTTAGGTGATTCGAAATACCGTAAAACTTGCAGTTAGGGGTAACTTTGCGACCTCTATACTACATCTATAAGAAAAGAGAGAGAGAGAGAGATGAAAGGCGGGTCAATGAAAAAATAGTTAGCACCTTCTTAGGAGTCGAGCCAGGCCGCAGGTAAGTTCAAGCGGCCGGAAATTGCTACAGTCACTTTAACTTTCGGCTTTAAACTCACTTCATTGACTTTCCTTACCACCTTATTAAAATTCAATAGCGGCTGGTGTGCCAGTGCACCACCACCACGCGCAGCCTTCGGCTTCCAATACGCCGTTCTACTCCTCGTGGAGAACATAAAGATAAAATCACACACAAGTGACTCGCACTATATACATATATACACATATAAGCGTACAGCTACACGTATATATATATAGTCGCAAGCTTAAACCAACGTTTCTAAGATAAATCGCTCGCTCTTGCCCGTGCATACACGTATATCGCCTATCTCCCCTGTATGGATATTATACATCCCATGCACACGCCCCCCCCCCCCTCTTTTTCTTTATTTCTTTACATATTTTCGGACTCTACGGTGCATACGCGCAAAACTTCTCTCAGTCCCTATGAGTTCGGAATAAGTAATAAGTTGTCGAGCTAAATTCGCCAGATTTCAGAATATATATACGTATACGAGGTATGTGCACACGCGACGTAAGGTTTATACATGTATACTTTATACTTCCATCCATGGTATATAGGTATATATAAGAGGGCCGTAAGCAATTCATCCATTAAGGAGAGAGAGAGACAGAGAGAGAGAGAGAGAGAGGAAGAGAATGCCTCGACAACAACGTAAAGATATAACGGAGCCTTTAAGCAATCTGAGAGGATCTTACGACGGGCCATTCTCGTCTTCGTATATATATATATATATATACATACCCCATCTTCGTCATCATCCACCCTTTGCCGACGTACGTGTATATACAACGCCGCAAGTCTCTCTCGTATACAGTAATGTGAGAGTTCCTAATAAAATTCTCGTTATACATATATACTATATAGCACGATGCGCGCGCGAGGCCGCAAAACGTTCTGTGAGAATTTCATCTCACGCGCGCGGCGCATAGCTGTACGATTGACAAAGCGCGCGCGTGTTTTAGCCGCGCCCCTACCTCTGAAGAGAGAGAGAGTACAACTTCTAATCAACCGCGGAAACACAACTAAACCCCGGCGTTATAACCTAACCTCACTCCAGTCGGCTCTCAAAGCCCAAAGTCCAAATGAAATTTCTCCGAATGGCGTCAATTACCGCAGAGACATTCGCCGTCATTCTCTCTCTCTCTCTCTCTCTCTCTTCCTCTTTCTCCTTCACGCGCGTAGCGATGTACAGAATGAAAAGGCAGAGCTCGCGAGTGGGAGCGAGAGAGAGAGGTTAGGATAGGGGGGTGGAGCGACGCGGGAAGGGCGGATCAGGCTGGATAGCCGACTGCCGGAGCTTTAGGAATGTAATATTTGGCTCGCTCTCTCTCGTCTCGACGAGCTTTCTCTCGCACACACTGCACACACATATATATACACACACTCAACGGCAAGCACAGCCCCCGACTATCTCACTGCGTGCAGGTTGAATATACGTAGCTTCTGCCTGTCTGCTGCTGCTTCCATATGTGAGGAAGAAAAAAAGAAGTAAAAACTAAATAGTTCAGTTCGGTTTAATAGCAGTAAATGCACGTTTTAAACTTTACAGTACTTCCATAGGAATAAGAGAACACTATAGTGAATGTTCCTGATTGAAGCAAATCCATGCATTTGTATAGAATCAGTCATTGTTGTATTGTTATAGCGTGAGCGCTGCGCGTGACGATGAGCTATATATACAGGTACCTACATACTCGCAGTGTAAATCAGTTGAACAGGGTGAGATGAAATCGATTCCATTTTGGGGGAGGTTGGAATTAATTTCGTGTGTATGTGAAGTCATTGAAATTGCTACGTTTCGATAATAATATATTACGTCCAAAAAAAATACCGATATCCGTGATTTCGGAGAAAAAAATTTATTTCCAAGTATTTTAAGTTTTCGCACGAATGATTATACGTATTTGTAACAAGTATTTACTTAATAATACATAAAAGTTTTACTTTTCTTCTATTATTTAACATAAACTATATATTTCTTCTAGTTATACATGTTTGTATACCATTGCGTACTTATCGTAAAATTAGAATCATCGTTTTCTAAATAGTACTAATACAAATACATTTTTTTTAAATTGATTTATAATTGTATTTTTTCCATGCAAAACTGATTTCGTATAATTATAAAATGTCTTGTTTGACAGATCGTTTCAGAGTAAGAGAAAAATTTGCTCTTTGTATAAGCAAAAAAGCATATTTTAATTATTTTCGTCATTTCATATTTCAATTATAATCGTAGAATCGATATTACTTAATTCTACACGGAAAGCCTTTGGAATCTCGCTTTTTTGCTTTTGTTCTGTGATAATTAATTACCTGAATTTATTTTTAATTTTAAAAAAGTAATAACTTTATATATATAGAACCAATTTAAATTCATTTCATTGTGATTCTTGAAATGCTTTAAAATCATCATTTTTATTTCTTAACTTTAACAATCTCTCGGCGCCTGACGAAAGCTGCTGTACCGTAAAAGAGAAAAAAAAAAGAAGTATATTGTCACTATTTTAATTCTTAAATATTCATACAAGTACTTGAAAGTCTCTTGCGTCGAGAAAATAGGAAGGGACATGCGTAATAAGACGAGCACAAGAGAGAGCTAAACAGCTAGAGATGAGAAAGCATGGAGAAATAGAGACTGCTACAAAATGACCGACTCATACAAAATGAAAAGTTGCAGGATACGAAAAAACTTTGTACCTAGCTTGGCCTAACCAGAACGCATGGGTAGTAATAAAAAAGCTGTAAAAAAGGGTCCTCGGTAAAAACAGTATATACATACATGTGGAGAAAAGAAGGTAGAGAGAAAGGAGGAAAACCACTCGACAAAACGAATAGACGTTGGTAATAAGCACTTTTACCTACATTGTAATATACAAATTTTTTATCTGCAATAACGTAACGCTCTTATTATTTGGCGGTAATAATATAAAAAAAAAATATATAAGAATATTACAATTTTATTCATATTTAAAATATTTTAAACATTATTTATGCAAGGTATTTGAAACCAATTAAATTTATTAAAAATCAGTATAAAACAGAAAAATGTGATATTGGAATTTTAATTTAAATTTCCTTTCTACTAACGTTTATACTTAATTAATACTTCAGCATTCGGATTTTACAAACCATTTTTTAATTGAAATTATAATTTTTAATTAAAAGATAATGTTTTATCGATGTTAAGACTTATGAGCAATAATCAAATTTTCTATTTCATTTCGCAAGTACGAAATATGAATAATCTTACGCTTAAAACTTATACCAATGTTGCAAATATTACGTGTGACAAATATATAATGCAAAACATTTTAAAGAAACGTGCTTTTGTAGAGCAATCGAAGCGAAAAAAAAATTGCCATCTTGCGTCCCGAACTTCGTACCACGTCATCCCCATAATCTCTTCAATTTTTCACGCGCACGGGTGAGAGATAAAAAAAAATAGTGTCTCGCGGTATAAATAAGCATGAAAAAGGTGTAAGAGACATAGGAAGCTCTTCCTGCGGTTGCCCGGCCGCACACACGTATATATATACGCGAGAAATAAGACAGCCCAGGCAGGAGAGAAAATTCTCGGCAGCTGCAGCCGAGGCTGCCGAAGCGTTAAGAGTGTCGTCGTGGAATACTCTCCCTCTCTTTCTCTCTTTCTTCGTGGGAGAAAAAAAGCGCGAAGTGCAGAGACACGACGACGACGACGTATAAAGCATAGGGATTCCCCGACTGTGAGAGCGCGCGCGCGCGTGCGAGTGTGCGAATGTGTGCGTGTACTCGCGGAGACTTATTTCAAGGCATGTAAAATCCGCCGTAGGAAAAATCGCTACGGGTGTACATAGAAGCGTTACGCTTACAAATTTCCATCGTATTTTGGTTCCATTTTTTACTATATTTGTACATTTTCCTTTAGAATATTATTGATTTTTGGCAAATATTCTACAATTTTTCTTCAACAATCTGAAAACTCTGATTTATAATAAAATTTCTATTTATTATGGGAATAGTTTTTCAATTAACTAATAAATCTTAAAATTTTTAGTATATGTCATATATGTATCAATAATTCTTAATATTTGCACACAATATAAGACTAAATAAATATTATTTTGTTAATCCTGACGATCAACTTCTTAATAAAATTGCTCTGGAAAAACAGTTTATGAAAATCCAACATGACAAAATTTTATAGAGTACTTTATAAAAGAACAAGTAGATTTTCCTTATTTCTAGGAAAATTTAATGTAAAATCTGGTAAGGTGCTTACACTCTGTTACTCTCTTATGAGATAATACAGCAATTTTTCCAAATTTATTTGAAATTTTTACTTAAACTTTTTTTACATGCCATTCATGAACATTCTTATAGATACATTTCCAAAAATAGTATTTCAATAGACTCTTGGTTGCTTATAACTTAACGTAATTTATGGGGATATAAAGAATCATAATAATACAATTGTAATTTAAATGTAAGAAAATAGTTTCTGATATTTATTCAAAGCTACTTATACTATATATACATGTTAAATAAATTTACAGCTGTACTTGATCAATAAAAAACAATCAAAACCATTATTATTTCTGAGGCAAATCTAACACTTTAATTTTAACATTTTGTTATATTATATTTATTCATTTTTTATTAAATATATTCAAATACTTTCCTCTCGTCATCTCTTTTGCTTCTTCTAACCCCAACTTATATGCTGTATCGTGTAGTTTTTTTACTTCCAATATAAGTTCATTAACTGATAAATTTCCAAATTGATATAGCTGATTTGTATCATTCTCCGTTAAAGTAGTTGACAAAGCTGGTACTTCTGTTCGTGGTAAATTTTGTGCGATAAATTTTGATATGCTTTCATCGGGCCACAAATCAGGTGATGCTCTATCCAATTTCTCAAGACTTATTAAACTATCTTCTGTGATAGGGATCTCAGTTTCTTCGATTATATCACTTTCTACAATCATTTTCTCCATTGCAAAACTATCTTGAAAAAGAAAATATATATAAAAATTATTTTATTTTATTTCATTTAATAATCAATGGAAAGTGTACTCTTTTACAAAAATATTTGACATATATAATGAGTAAGATATTGGCATTATATGCAATTATATAAATATAATGTCTGCAAAAATTTCATAGTGATTACTTTTTTTTAGTTATAATATTCTCAGATAAAAGTTACACATTTTCTGAATTTTTAATAAATACTAATACTTATTAAGGAATGAATTAAAATATTAAACAGTATCAATTTACTACAACACTTTAAAATTTATAAAATTAGAGAAAAAGTGGTACACTTCTTATTAGTTAGGTTAAAAACTGACTTCATCAAAAGTTTTAACAGAAAATTAGTATTGTTGTTTTTCTGTACTCTTAATTTCGATAAAATAATCGTTCATTAGAAGGGAAAAATAATTCTATTTTATTTTGTACAAAATTAACCAAATAATAGGTACTTACATTCGTATAACTAATCTCGCACGATTGTTTACGTTTTCGAAATCCCCCAAGCCAAGTGACGCTTACGCGGTAAATGAAGAGCAGTGCACTGAAATTTCTCTCAGTGTATAGAAGCTTTGAAAGGTTATAGAAGCAAAAATGGCGCGTTATGGCAGCCGGCCAGGTTAGGTTAGATCATCTCGAATTGTATATGAAAGGAATATCACGAGCGCGCGCATTTTTTCCAGGCTTTTGGATTTCCGTGTTCTTCTTACAAAGCATAGAAGTATAAATTTATTACTAGATGGTAAGTTGTATGAGTGTAAAAATGATAGTTTCGTATTTCGAATAAAATCCAGACTTTAATATTGTGTATTCTAGGAAAAACAACATCGATATACAATTATTCTCCAACAGCAAAGCTGTAAAAATGCGGAAAAAGGCCTTCAATTTATGCTGCAAAATGATTTAGAAAAAGCATTACAACACTTTGAAAAGGCAATTTTGTATAATAAAAATGATCTACGCCATTACTTAAATCGATGCTATTGTTACTTGAGAGTGGGTTCTTATAAGTTGTATGTATTACATTATTAGGGTATAAAATCTAAAAAATACATAATAAAAAATTTTACAATAATTTTAGAGCTCTAACAGATGCTGAATATGTTATTAGCCATTCTGAAAAAAATGAACATTCATATCTTGCAAACTTGCGAGCTGGACAAGCTTTATTTGCATTAGAGGTAAAAGTAACATTTTATAAATCTTAATATATTATGATATAAATAATTTTAAAATTTTTTATTAATATATTTATATGTAGGAATATGAAAAATCTGAAAAATATTTAGAAAATGCTACCAACATGGATTTAGAGAATCCTCATGCAAAAAGGGAACTAATGAGAGTTAAAGTTTCTCACATCGTTAGTAAAGGATTTAAAGAAAAAGATGCTCTTCTTGCATTAGAAAAGAATTCTTCTACATTGGTAAAAGAAAATATACTTATAATGAGTTATTAAAAATATTTGAATCCTCTGAAATTATTTTTTATAGTGCTTATAAGAAAACATTATTTTTAGAAAGCCATAAGCTATTTAAAAGAAAATCATTCATCTCTTAATAGTAGTCAACATAAACCTGATATAGAAATTTTCAATATAGATTATGATGACATTATCTATTCTTCTGATGAAGATGAAATAATAAATAAAGTACAAAGTGTAAACGAGATTGTTACTAATGATAATCAGATACAGGATTCTCAATCAGAATCCACAGCTACACCGTATGTTACTTATTGTTATCATAAAACTTGTTTATCTTTAAATTATAATTTTAATTTTCAAATTTCATCAGTCCCTCAGAGTCTAGTACAAATGAAAAAACCGCACTCGATAATCCAGATGAAACAAATAATACTATTTGGATTGGAAATTTAACTAACTTAATCACAGTCCCTGTTTTATTGAATACATTTTCTCAGTAAGTATTACTTTATAATTTATATCCTATATTTTTCATCAAATGAAATTTTTTTCTTTTAGATTTGGAAAAATATTATCAGTTTATAAACCTGAAAATTCTCCCTATGCTTTTATTAATTTTAAATACAACAAAGATGCACAGAAAGCTTTAGCATGCGATTCTTATGAACTCATGAGTCTTATAATAATTGTTAAACCTGCTGTAAGAAGATGGAAAAAGAGATCAAATTTAAAATAGTATTTTAATTTACTTATGGTTATTAGAATATAATATTAAGATGACTTATTATATGTTCAGTTTTGTTATACTTTTGAAAAGACTTTACAGTCATTTTTTACTTGAAAGAACTTACCAATATTTTTATTTATTTATTGTGCTATTTATAATATAGTAGTGTATTTTTTTAAATAAAATAAAAAATTCAGTAGCACACACACACAAGCGATTGGATAATTCTTTTAAAAAGAACGCATACCATGCCTGCAGCGCTTGCGCCCCCGCGCGCGCGCGCGCACAGAGTATAATTGTGTTTAACATCCTGACTGAATTTGGTCTTAAACGCAATTTCACCAAGACACGAGCACTTTATATTTTCGCGTAAACGTCATTTTGCGGCGTAAATACGAGATGACAGCGAAAGCGGCCTCGTATATATACCTCCATGCGCGCACGTTCTCTTTCTCTTTTAGACTGAATTACGCACTTCAAAGCGCGCGCGCGAGCGCACGACTTTCCCAGTCAAAGAAACTTGTAATTACAGCTGGCGTCTTGTCAAAAAAATTTCGTACACTCTTTATAGCAGCAGTAGTAGCAGCAGCAGCAGCAGTGCACTACTCGCGGAGTTCCTCGCGCATTCAACTGCGCGACGTGAGCACACATACATGCGCCGGCCCCCTTTTAACTAAAAAAGCGCAAGTTGAGAATTTTTTGCGACGCTCTTCTCACTTACTTCCGCCAGGAGCTTGCCCCCTTAATTCCACCTTCGTTTCCCTTTCACAGCGGGGGCCTCTTTCTTTCTTTTTCTCTCTATGTCTCTGCATGTGGCCCCCTTTTTTATTTTACGTACTGTACACTTGTTATATTCTTCTCCCATTGTAAAATGTTTATATACGCGCGTGCGCGCGTGCCTAGTGGAAAATCAAGGGAAAGCCTTTGACGAAGAGGAGAGAAGGTGCGCGCGCGGGGAACGCGATCTCATCATCCACTCGTAAAACCAGTAGCTCGTCGAGAATGGGAGTAGTAGGAGGCTACACGAGAGTAGAGAGAGAGAAGACCCCTAGGGATTCTCGAGAGTGGGGTACTGGACTGTACAGGGTAACATATATATGTGCACACTAAAGGCTCTTCCTTCGGTTAGGTGTTGCACGCGCTCGAAACTTTAGACTAATTTCAACACGCTTCATATACGTCGCATGTATACTGTCGTCGTCGTCTACATTCTTTACACTCATAAAATACGTAGCTTTTATAAGTGACAGAGGAAATCTTTTTATTATATAGGCCCAAACAAAAAAAATCGTTTGACTATATAAACTTTAGAGGAAATTCTGTAAAATTTACAATCAAATAGATTCCTCTTACTTATATATAGAAAATTCATTTCGTATCAAACATGTTTTCTGTTTAAGCCAATAGTAAGAAGTTTTGCTTGAAGAAGAAAAGCTTCTAAATTTCATTTAGAGTGTACCATATATACCACATTTCTTATTTTCTCTTATATATACTTTTTATGATTCATATACCTGTATATATACATATACAAAGTATTAGCGTATTAACCGTTTCTATATACTCACGAGACAAAAGCTCATTTTCCCGTCTGTCAAGCTCAGATTGCTGTGCAGCGCGACAGTGTTGTCTTTTATAAAGAACGACTGTTCCGACGCAAAGAGAGAGAGAGAGAGATCTGCACGTATCTTACAATCATCTCGCGTGATGCTCGCAGGTTTGTCCATGGCAGCTTCTTTGGCTATATTATAGCTCGACCGTTAAAGCAAATCCTTATCTTGATACGATCTCGCGGTGAAATTGAATATTAATTTACGCGCAGATGTAGAAGAATTGCTGACTATACTGTACGTATAGGTTCAAATTTCTCTTGAAAACGAAGAAGTTGATCCTATATACGTGAGGCCCGAGCGAGAAATATACAAAGGAAATTAGGTCAAGCGGCTTAATTAAGATGTGTATAACAGAGTTATCGAACGCGCGGCCCTGCAGCAGCTTGTAAACGATATATATCCAAGATTATTTGCTCTTTGTGTACCTGTATGTGATGCGTGCGTGCCACTAAGAATCAAGTCGCAAAGCTTTCCCATGTATAGCGTAGCAAGTCGCGAGTTTATATATGTAATAGTCTTCGTGCGTGTGGCTGGCTAAGAACATTACAACCAGGCTGCAAGAGTGACGAAATAGGGAGAGAAGAAAATTAGATGTGACATTTGTTAATCATGCGTACAAGATATAGTAAGTGCATAATGTAATAGGTAGTATATATAACAAACCCATTAGCTCGCACAACCCGCAGCTGAAAAATATTGCATATCTCGCTACGAAATATATATATATATATATATATATACGCACGTTTAAAAGGTAAAGTATGTCGCATTGGACGTGCGGATAAAACTAACGAGCGATATTATCGCGCGCTCGTCATTTTAAAAATCTCAATATAAGCGCACCGCCGCAAGCCTTTTCACACGCTACATACCTATATTATACGAATCGTCAGTGCAAAGTTGGATATATCTATATATAGGATAAACATCTGTACGCGCAAAAGGCGCTAATGGACTCTCTACGAGTAGTTACACTTTAATGCATATGATGAAAAAGAAGAGCTCGAACTCTCTCGAACGCTGCTACTACTACTACGCATATATACGCGATCTCTTTGCCAGTGCAGTAGGTAGAGCCAACTTTTCCTCATCGACACGATGAAAGCCGCTGATTTCGATCTTACCTCGCTCTTCGTGCAAGCTATATGTATATATGTAGGAGAAAATAAATATACGTATACACGCAGACGGTGCTGATGGTGAGTTGGAATGTATATACATACATACGCATAGAGCTATATATTTATAAGGGAGAGAAGTCTGCCGACTATCTCATCTCTGCACGTCTCTCTCTCTACACTCTGCTGTTCTCTCGGGCGCGAACTCTGTGTGTATATATATATATGTATGTATATACCGGCTTGCTAGAAAACATTTTGCATCTCTCCGCGCGTCCGCCGCGTGTTTTTCACTCGCCGTAAGCGCCGAGATACCTTTCCCCTCCTTTACATGTAGTCGAAGAAATATATATATATATACGTATATGTCTATATATAAGGTTTGGTACGAAGCGACTTGGAAAATCAAAGGACCCTGAAGAAGTCGACGCAATAGTAGTAGTATATATACATATCGAAAGACACGCACACTTCCTATGACCGCCCGGTTTCGCAAAGCTATATGATTTTTTTTTTCATTTATTATTATTTTTTATTTTTTTTTTCTTCAACTATAAGTACTTCTTATCGCACCGTCTATATGGGTATATACGCGCAAGCGTGTGTATAGCAACATCTACGTCGTCGTAGTCGACGGTGTGTCTTGTGTTACCGTAACGCCGGCATTAATCTCCCCTTGCGTAGTGCACACCCACCATCCCCCCTCCCCTCCCATGGCAAATCGAATTAACGCGAGTTTAACGAGGTTATATACCCGAGACCTCTGCGCAGCACACACACACACACTATATACGCGTGCGTTCGCACGAGTTTCAGGTCCTTGAGAGAATTCGGATTATGTCTTGTTGGTACTATATATATATGTATACGTATATACGCGAAGGTGTAACAGAGATTTTTACCATATATATAGTAGATGTGTATGTGTGTGTGTGTGTGTGTGTGTATATCAGGGTTGTAATGTCATTAGAGAATTTTCGAAGCGTCTTATGTTACGCAGACGAGGGAGAGTATATACATCTTGAGCTTTCGCACGTATATATTATTATGTACATCGTTGTGTATATTATGTAGACCCACACGCGTATGTATAATAATAGTTTAAATGTAGTCACCTACAATAGAGATAACGAGGTGAATTTCTAATTAGATGACTATATATATATGTAGCAACAATACGTTTGATGAATCGTTATATCCTCTGTGTCTCGACCAGAAAAGTAGTTAATTATCGCAGCTGCAGCGCTTCGCTTATATATAATTCAACGTATACGTGCATGTGTGTGCGGGTAGCCAGAGAGAGAGAGAGAGTGCCAGGAGTTGCCTTTAACGAGGCAGCACCGTTAATCCACGCGAATAAAACTCAAGGACACGAGGGCCGTTTAACCGGATTTATCGCGCGCCACCCGGATATACTGTGTACCGAGAGAGAGAGAGAGAGAGAGAGAGAGAAACCGAGCCAAATAGCACGCGAGTATGTAGTCTCTGGACTTTTTGCCCTATCCTCCTATCCCTCTCTCTATCTTGTCGAGCTGCGGGTACTATATATATATTTGTCTATGTATGTGTGTATGTGTGTATTTGCTTTTGCAAGCTTTGTAATCGATACAACAAGTATGTGTATGTGTCTATATATATGTGGGTGTAGCTGTGCACAGTGGCTCTACTTTTCGGGCCTTTTTGAGGACGGATGTAATGGCGAACGTGCACAGGATTCTGATAGTCGCTGCTCGCGTTGGTATCGTTGAAGAGAATATATATATATAGAGTATGTAGTGTCGAGAGTGCACCGCTGTGGAAGATTTTTATTGTCGCCCACGCCCCCCACGCGCGCATGGGGATACTTTTTTTTCACCTGGTCTTTAAGCTTTCCATTGGGTCAAGACTTTTTCGTTGCACACGTGGATCCAGCTAGGTCTATTAAATTCGATACCTTTTGTTTGTTTATATAGTTTTATCGTTGCAGGGATATTTTTAAGATAAAATAATATATACTTTTTCTTTGATTTACTACAATCAATTCAACGGAATTAATATACAAATAAAATATTGATGTTATCACTTGTAAGTGAAGAAGCTTTATCTCTCTTGAGACTATTATATATATATATATACGTTCACTCTATAGCTCAGAGAGTAAGAGAGAATCGATGAAAATTTCACTAAACTGCGCGGCGAGACCGCAATAAAACCTAATTGTTATTCGATCTAGGCTACGAGAAACATCAGAGACGTAGACCAGTATAGTAGTAGCAGCATCGAAGCCACCATCCCCCTCTTGAAAAGAGGTTAAATGCGTTTTCATAAATTAGCTCCGGTCCCTCTCCCTCCCTCCCTCTCTCTCGCTCTCTCTCGCTCTCTCTATCTGCCTATCTATCCGTCCGGCGTAATTCCGATATGGAGAACACACGGCACGGATCTTGATAACTCGCCAAACAAGCGAGAGGCTAGCGAGGCTAGCGAGAGCGAGAGAGAGAGAGAACATCGGCTGCCCCGGAATCGGAGCGTGCGGCTGAGGTTACGATGGCGATTAATCCCCCTCCGCCCCCACTATACTATCGCACATGTGTGTGTGTATATATATATACATATACACACACACAAGCTATAGTATAGTCTTCCGGGGCGATTTTCCCTCTCTTCTCCCCCCCCCCCCCCCGTTGTTGACATAATTAACCGCCCGAGAGATTCGCCTCCACACGAAAGAGCGCCGATTATTTGTTTCCCCTGCTCCTCCCGCTCGTCCCGCACTTTATCTCTTTCTTTTTACGAGCTGGCCCGTCACTGGCTTTTAATTGTTTTTCGCTTTACATATATATACACACATCGTCGCAGGATTTCTTGATATTTTTCGTCATCGCTTGTTAAGAACAAGAATCGTCATGTATCGAGCTTTTGAACTACTAATTCTTTGAATTTTCCAATTAATTACACTGCTTTATACCTTTAAATCACTAAATAATCATAACGATGTATATACATTATATCGACATATTGATCGATGTTGACTCATAAATCAATTTGGTAAGCCTCATGTGCGCAGCCAGCATACTCACACTCTCATGCGCAGCTCGCGCGTTTGCGATGTGCTTAAAATTGACTGCGCGTAGGATTTATCTTCTGCGCTACACGGTCACGTTTAGAACGACGAACACACGTATATCTATAAGCTCAACGGTAATATACAATTCAATCTGCAACGAGAGATCGAATATAACCGACGCCCAAGATAAATCTCGCGCAGTCAATTTTAAGCGCGCGGTAAACATTTCTATCCTTATACGTATATTACTATGATACTTGCGTGTGCATGAAGCTAGCGAAAACAATCGCGTTATACGGTAATATAAATTTTTATACGTCTACATAATATAGTTTCGCTATATACCAATAAAATCCCTCGTCAATAGGTTTTTCTTCTTCTCTCGCTATATAGACACGTATACAAGATGATCGAGAAGGGAGACGACGACGAGGTACATCGGCGTTCATACAGAATATGCTTGCGTCGTTTCTTCTCCCCGTCCCCCTCCTCATGGCTAACGAAGGAGAAAAAGGCCCTTGATAATGCTCACTTGTTGACGACGGCGACGCGCCGCGCGCGCGCGACAAAGTCGACGAGTTTACACGACGAGTATAGTGCAGCACGAAGCTCGCTGTGCTGTGAAAATGCAATCGACAGCTTCTACCCCCTCACACGCGCGTGCATAAATCGCGTGTCGTGTCGTACCGTGTCACATTCAAATCAGTGCCGACGCTCGTGCAATATACCTTGTGCATATATATAGATATGGAAGTTATTGTCGCTATTCGTTCTTGACTCCGTGTGCATATATATATCCTAATGACATTGGTCCTAGTGTATGTATGATTTTTGCACTCTTGTTGTAGGTATATACTGATTTGTAACGCGTGTTCTTCAATAAAACAACAAACCTAGTATTTTTAGGTTCACTTATGTATATAATATAAATATTCGTCGAGTTATTACCTCATGTATTAAGTATATTAAGTATACTCTCGAATCTACTACACAACAATAGACAAGCATTATGCATAGTTATATGGAGTTTGAAATATCCTGGGAATTATAGCTATATATATATATATGGGGAACCGAAGGAAATAAGGTATACGATTAAACAAACAACTCTACGTGAACACTCGCGAAGCGCGTCTGCCTATTAGCAGCTAAAAACTGGAGTGAATAGACTAATAACCCGTTATACACAACAAGCTTCTCTGCAGTCAGAGGCCAGACATATAGATATATAGCTTTATAAGGCAAATAACACTTGGGAAATTAAAGCGAAATCGCGGGCGAACCTCTTATTATAGAATTGATAATATGCAAACCACTGTAGGAAACTTTGGAAACCGAAAGATTCGTGTAGTTTATACATACATATATACATATCCTATCTCTCATGTGTCACTTATACTACGGCCGAGATTTCGCATGTCTTTGGCAGTAGAGAGACGTTACCGCGCGTGCGCGTGTTCTCGCGGAACCCCGGAGTAATTAAGTTGGCTCTCTTCTCCCCTCTCCCTACCCCCTTAAGAAATTCCAGGAACGATTTCAGCCGAGTAGCTGCTGCTGCTGCTGCTGGTGCCTGCAGTCCAAATCGACTTTACCCCCTTGCGCGCTGTCGCTCGCTCAATCACAATTTCAGGTGTGCTCTCTCTCTCTCTCTCTCTTGCTATACCTACTGCTATTTCGCTCCTCTCTTCTTCTTCTTCGAAGGCGTTGCTACCTTGTGTATATATATATATACACACGCGAACGACGAGAAGCTCATCAGATCGCGCGCTAGTAGGTATACTACTCTCGCAGACGAATGAAACCAAGAGCGAGAGGATCGTGCGCGCGCGCGCGCCTTCAAAGATGGATGATGCCCGCGCTCGCGTTCACTCGCCCTTCTTCTTCTTCTCTTTCGAGCTATCGCTGTACGAGTATATATATATATATATATATGTACAGTGTTACAGACGAGCACGAACGCAAGAGAGCAGACAATTTCGCGCACACAACAGACAGATGGCTCACAGTAGTGTATATATATACGCGGGTCCGTGTTCGGAGGCTAAGGGAGAAGCTTCTCTTCTCTCTCTTGCTATATATATATATACGAGTGGAAGAAATTTCTCGATTCGCGCGTAAGAGAGGGAGTAGCAGTAGCATTTTTGCGGTGCTGTTTGCACTCTCATGACAAAGCTTCGCCATCAGTCGTTTCCGTTGAAATTCACCCGTGGTGGTGATGTTTGTGAAACGAAATGTTAGCCAAATAACTCGCGCTTCTCTCTCTCTCTCTCTCTTTCTCTCTTTCACTTTGTGCGTGTGTATATTCGACGTTGAATAACGAATTTAAACACAGCTGGGGGGGGGGGGGAGGTGAGAGAGGGGTAGTCGCGTAATTATAATAAAATTTCCTACGCGCCACGGGCACAATGAAAAGTTTAATTGCGCGTAAATGAGCGGCGCGAGAGCGAATTAAAACGTACGAGAGTAGAGAAGAGAGAGAGAGTGAGAGAGACTGGGGTTAAGTTGGCAATTCAACAGTAGAAGAAAGCCGCGTAAACTAGCTGTGCGCACGCGGATAAGGGGATTGAAGAGTTGAAGGGGTGAGGTGGGGTGAGAGAGAGAGAGAGAGAGAGGGGGGGGCAATGTTAATTTTCGCGCGATTAAAGGCGGACGTCTACTCGCTCGTCGTTGCAATACACAATCGTCGAAAGGAAAGCTTTCAACCGACCCCGCCAAACACTCGGTGCAATCGAATGAGCAAAGCGTTTTTTACCCCCAGTACTTCTCTCTCTCTCTCTCTCTCTCTCTCTCACTCTTTGGTCGAGCGTTTGCTTCGGACTAAACCCAACCCAACCCCCTCCCCACGCTTGTGCGCGGCGTTCCTTAGAAAAGCCGTAAAAGACGTTGAACGGAAAGCCGTAAAAAGTTTTAGCCGCGATGAAGGGGTAGAAGAGAGAGTGAGTAAAGGGTGAGAGAGAGAGAGAGAGAGAGAGAGAGGATAAAGAAGAAAGCCCATTGTTTCGGCTCACAGGTGTATATACCGCACTCGCGTCACGTGAAAAGACGAAAGGTATAAACGTGCCTGGGCTCTCACTGCTTACCCCTCGAGAGCGAACGTCGAGCTACTGCAAGTGATTCGGTATAAGAATACCCGGACCTCCTTATCCCCTCCCCCCACCTTTGCGCTAAGTTGATAATGCTCGCGAAGCATTTAGTCGACTCTTTTCTCTACCTTTGAGCAATTTTCTTGCTAGAATTATCATTAATTTTGATATTATATACAAGATGCTGTAGATACGCAACCTCTGACTTTTTCCCAAAAGACATGAAGAGACGAATCCATCTCCCAGCGACGTCGTCGTCGTCAGTATACTAAAAGACACAAAAGTTTAAACAATTCTCGAGAGTGCCATCAATCAATCGACCAGTCTTAAAAGCCGCTGCTACTGCTTCTTTACCCTCTCTCTTTCTCTTCCTTCTTTTTCTTCTTCCTTCTTTTCCCAGTTTGCAAAACAATGTACCTTCGATTTTCTTCCACGCGAGAGAATTCCCCGACAGCATTTTTCTTGCCAGTGCACTGAACCGCGAGCGTTCGCCTTGCCTTCCTCCTTTCGGACCCTTCTAAACAAGGATGCGCGCTCACATTCTCACATATATATGTTACAATCGTTGTTACTCGTACACCAATCTATATATATACATACATACACTTTGATAGGTGCGGTATACGACGAGGTCGCGCATCGCAATCGCAAGCGGACGATTGATGCGGTTTTCCGGTGGGGGAGGAGGGGGGGGGCGTACGTACTACGACAGTGTCTCTGTTTCCGTCTCTCTGTCTTCGGTTCTGGTAAAGCGGACTGGCGAAAAGGGGGAGGAGAAGAGGGAGGGAGGGTAGAGACCGAACGCGCTGAACTTTCAATCGGTCTAGGGAGACATTGCAGCTCTGCGGAGGAGATTAACCCGAGGGAGAAGGAAGAGAGCGACGACGACGACGACGACGAAGATGGAGATGAAGGGAAAATGAAAGGAGGAAATCGAGAGGAAGTGGCGAGCCCGATTCCCCGTCGTCGCTCGCGCGCGTCCTTTCTCGCACCTTTTCTCTTTCCAAGCTATATATATATACGTGTTATAGTAGTTGGGGTTCTCGCAGCTTTTAGATTTTTTACATTTTCTTATACGGACGCTGCAGGGTTACTACGATATGCGGCAAGAAATTTATTTTTAGCTTTTAGTATTTACTATATTATATATATCAATAGATAATGTATTATATATACAAAGAAAAATATATATAGCTTCACTATAAATTGCGAAAAGAAAAAACAAACATAAATGGCAACGCAGAAGGAGACCGAATATATCGGAGGCCGCGATCAGAAAATGGAACTGTTGGAAAGAGAAGAAGCATTTATTACATTTTTTTTCTTCTCTCTCTTCTTTGGAAAATCAAAGACACACCGCTTCACCGTCCTCGTTCTTTTTCGCTTGGCCATCAAAAGCATCCTGGATGGGAAAAATCAACGGAAATCCCAAGACAGCGGGAGCAGATAAAAAATGGGAAATATCGAGGTGGAAACGATAACGGAGAGAGAGGGGGGCCGAAGAAACGCGCAGAAGGAGGAGGGGGGACAAAAAAATAACGAAAAATGCAGAGATAGCTCGGGTGAGCGCTAAGAAAGGAAAAGAGAAAGAGCGAGAGAGGCAAGACAAGTTGGCATCCACCCTGAATAAAAGAGAACCGACGCGCGCGCGTATAGAGAGCGATGGAAGGTCGAGGTGAATATTGCATCGATAGTATACGTCTCAACGGTAGATAAAGTATAGACGCTCGCACTTTCTTTCCCGATTCTGACGGGCCGCCGAATCGCCAAGCGTTGTATGTATATACACGATGCTAAAAACTTCAAAAGCTTGTTTCTCCATATATATATATATATACCGAAAAATTACTATTTTACCTTCGTCTGTTGTGCTTTTACATTTTCTTGTATCTGGATTTTGGACTTTTTGAAATCTAAAGAAACCTTGACATCAATATACTCTGTAATATTATTGAATTTACTCTTGGAACTGTACTATAATAATAAAACCACATTTTTCATCTATATCACTGTCTAATATCTTTGTTACGTTTTATTGTTGCAGGTAAGCTCCACTCACGAACCGTTTTTACAGCACGCAATTACACAGCAGAGCCCCCTACACTATACGTAAGTAATAAACCCCCCTAATACCGTCATCACCCAACAATACGTCATCATCAGCAGTACACACATATACGCGAAAAAAAAACCGCTTGAACTCGAAAAAAAAGAGAACCGCTGCGATTGAAATAGTTGACCTTCCACATTGACATAGAGTACGCAAGCTCCTTCTCCACTATATATATGTATATATACGTATACGTGCGTATATGTGTATATGCACTGAAAACGAGACGTGAAGAGTAGGAGGAGGAGGAGGAAAAGTCTCGTGAAAACATGCAGATGCGATGCACGCATGCATATTGGAAAAAGGTGCAATTACCATGGCGACAAGTCGAGCGGATATATATATATATATACCTATATATACGCGTGGCTGACGCGAACGACGAGGCAACGAAAAAAAAAACGCATCGACCCATTCTTTCCTTTTTTGTGTATACCTACCCGTCGCCCTCTTGCACGTTTGCTCGCTTGCTGCTTTTTTTTGTACCTGTCCTTCTCGAGTGGCACACACACATACACACGTATGATTCTCAAACTGCTGACTGCAGCAAGGATTATACTTACGCGTATATATATATATATACTACAGCGTTGTATATATACGTGTATATAGTCAAACTTACACGCACACGTATAATGTGTGTGTATATATGTACGACGTGGGAGGCTGATTTTGCGAGGGACGCGCTTGCGTACGCGAGCGTTTATTCATAAGCAAACTTCCTCTGGCCGGATCCGAGAGATAGAAAGTCCTCGACGTTATATATACATACACGCAGCCTACGTATATATATATATATATAATACCCGTTCACGTACATTTTCATGCGTGCGGCTGCTGCTAAGGGATATAGCAATGTCGAATATTTTGAAAATTTCATCTTTTTTAACGGGCGGGGGCAATGCAAGCTCATGGCTATAGACCACTTATGAGTTAGCTATGTGCAAAATGATGTGTGGTATATATGAGTAAAAGAAGAAGAAAAAAAAAGGATTGCGAAGGTACCACGTCGACTCGCGTATCGTTAAAAGCTCTGCATACGCTTTTATAATTTCGAAATATATAAACCAACGAAAAACGCGCGGGTTGCCGTAGGTGAAAAAGAGAAGAATACGTTGAGTGTTTTTCTACCCTTGCACTCGCCGAGAAGTACGAATTTTACTTGCGTATATATGTAAACGTATATTATTATGGTATGCATGAAGTATAGCGTCTATCTCTCTTTTTTGAAGCTTTTTTTACGCAGATTACAACAAGTGCTCGCCATATAGTCCGCAACCTTTGTAAAATTCTATATACATGTAGTTGTTATACCCGCGTCGATATTATATATACATACCGCTTACTATACGCTACATTAGAGTTTATATACCTCATCCGGGCCTGTTTGCACGTATATACTTTGCGTCCGCGGCGACATTATATGCGTGGCGTAGATATTATGCAAATAACATTTCCCTCTGCTACGCTTTTCCGAACTCTTTTTACTACATGTTCACTGCGTGCTTCACCTTACCGACTTTGTTATATATAATATAGCCACTTTTACACGTACCCGCAGCCAGACAAATTTCACTCGTGAAATTATGGTTCGCATAAACGTCGACAAGCTGCTTTTTATCGTGAATCTCGCTTGTTATATTTTTTATACACCGATAGTTGTAAACGATTTTATTTTGTTTTATTTTTTTTTTTTTTTCGAAATTCGTATAGTAAAATTTGAAGCAATCTAATGGTATGAGACGGAGTTCCAAAGACAAACGTATCGAAGTACATAAAGTTTGATTAATTATCGCATAGTAAAGCGAAATGAAGAGACGGCATCAGGAGAAGGAAACTCTACCTCTCTCTCTCACTATGACCTATATATATATACACACCGGGCATCAGACGGCACCGCACGCGCGAACAATGAATTCCGGGGGCGCGCGCGCGCACGCGCACATATATATACATACACGTACGTATAATACATACAGTGTTTCTCTCTCCTCCCGTTACCGGAGCAGGTTTCCCGGAGGGACGGATAGTCGTCGTGCGATAAGTCAATAATTAATTAGTCTCGGCGGAGATTAATACGTGTACCGCCCGCTCTCTCTCTCTCCTCCCATATAC
Organism: Torymus tubicola; assembly: GCA_035583055.1. Classification (NCBI taxonomy): domain Eukaryota; kingdom Metazoa; phylum Arthropoda; class Insecta; order Hymenoptera; family Torymidae; genus Torymus; species Torymus tubicola. The sequence goes on along the minus strand of JAWWEQ010000045.1, from coordinate 25,258,968 downwards.
GCGTTGTTGTTGTTGTTGTTGCTGTTGCGAGACAACAAGCCGATAGCGCGGCGAATTTCAAGGAAAGCGTATGCGCATATACCTGCCGGTAAAGGAGAGGGAGAGAGAGAGAGAGAGTGTATAGCACATGTGGGTATATATATACAGAGAGGAGGGATGGACCGAATTGAACGTCACTCTGTGCAGCGCGCGATGAGAGAATAAAGTAGACCGAAGGGGGATAGTATAACGATGAATTTGTGATGAAATCGGGGGAGTAAAGGGTGAAAATTATTATACTCTACGGTTTATAATTTATATATTTAATATACGTATATGAAAAAAAAAATACGTAAAGGTGCGCTAAAATAAATAGAGTAATAAATCATTTAACCACCGCTTTTGTTTGTTTTGTTCGATGAAATTTTTATATATATCGCGATATAAATATTTATATGCCATATCGAATAATGAAAGGATAACGAAACGCGTACCGCAGATTTTTTACACCCACGGTCAACGGTGTAATTTGCATAAATAGTTGATAAATATTGCAGAGATAAGCGTGTGTGAGAGAGTAGGGCTAATCCGAAAAGTGCCACAACGCTTAAGGGGATGTCGTAGCCAGAAAATGAAAAAAAAAACCGATTGCAGCGCCATTATTTAGTTATGTACACACGATGAGAAATTATAGGCAGCGCCATCTATCTAG
>JAWWEQ010000045.1:25219181-25250909 GCA_035583055.1 Torymus tubicola | reverse complement strand
TAATTATAGCGGAAAATTAGTATGCGGTACGTCAGAGTTCTACCTTATCTGTTTTTTGGCTACGACATCCCCTTAAGAGAATTTAAGGTAGCAGTAGACGTGCGTATATGTCGCGTAGTTGTATAGCTATAGCTATATAGCCACTCGAGTCCCTCTACGACTGGCCAATAATTAATGAGAGTCCAGTTGTGTGTCGCATCGCGCGACACTTTGCACTTAGTCTAACGAACGCCCGACGCTCGCGCGGTGCGGAAAGGGACCAAGAAAGACGAAAAACAAGTGGAATAGAGAGAGGGAGAAAAAGGGACACGACGATCGCGTCAGGGTCATACTATACATATTGTTACACTGCTGCGCATGAAGTATGCATATATACGTGAACGTCGCGGTGGTGTGTCGTCGTCGTCGTCGTCACGAAAAAAAAGAAGCATATTAGAGTCCAGTCATGTTTCCCACTGCTACTCGACCTTTCGTTGTCTGTTTCTCTCTCTCGGGAGCTTTTGTTTTACTTTTTTAGCTGGACGATTGTTTAGGACACACGCTCGCTTTTCAGTACCGGCTGTTCGGAGCACGCCAAGCGCTTTTGCTATGCGCTTGGCTTTTCCAGTCTCATAATAACCAACTCTCTCTCTCGCTCTCCAGCTTTATCCTAATTTTCTTCGCTCGGAACAACACTCGGCGAATTTATAATTTAAATATGTAGTAATTTTCGTACACATCTTGTTGCTTAATTCACCGTTTAATGGTTATTTTACAAAATCGCAATATTTTTATTTATTGTAATTTCCGTTGTAACTGCGGTTCATGCGTAAAGCTAATTGTTATACGAATATTAGTGTATTTACGCACTATACACCCACATCCTTGATAAAATCAAAGCGATATCGTATGTATGTATTATTATCCCAATAGCAATACCATTTTGTATAAAATCACATTGAGCAGGAAAATAAGCAATAAGCGTTACATAAAAAGCTATAAAAGCACCGAAAATCGAAATTGAAAATAACCATGAAAATTTGTAGGTGGAGCATAGACATACAGCAATAAGAGCTAAAGGGTAAGAGAGGAATAAAAAGAATTCTAAAATGAGTTAAAATCATCAAAAAAAAGTAAAGAGACGAAGGAAAAGAGGAAGGAAGAAAAATCTAAGTATTTACATACTCACTTCTCCCCAAAAAATTGAAAAACTTTAATTAAACAACTTTTTATTCTAATAATAACCTTCTTAAACATTCCATTTCGACAAACTAATTACCCGTAAAGAAAAAAAAACATTTCTCGCAACCCCTAACCACACCCCATTCTCAATTTTTAGCCTCAGGCTTTGCAACCTCCTAAACCCGCGCCTCTATACCTCTTTCAGCTTTCGTCCAGTCTATCTATCTATCCATCTATCTGTCGAGCTATCCTTTCCACACTACATATATATATACACACCCCGTCGTCTGCTTTTTCTGCATCTCTCTCTCTCGTCGTTCGACGGCACACAGAGGGCAGTTATAGCCTTTCTTGTTTTTTGCCTCTATATATCCAGAAGCACACGACGAGGGCGGAACACCACGTCGCTTAAGTCGCCGGGATGATTAATCAAAACATGCCGCCGCCGCTGCCGAGAGAGAGAGGGCGGACTATCTTATATCGGTAGGGCAGGACCCCCGAACCATGACGTTCTTTTTTTCCTCCTTTCTTTCTTTTTCCTCTGCTTTAGCACGCGCACGCGCAGAACCGTATCGTCGAATGATTTTTCCTATCGGCAACGATTTGTCGATGAGAAAAGGAGCAAGGCCTTAGAGAGAGAGGCAGGCAAGCAGGGAGATTGAAATTTTAAAGCTTATAAATCACTCCTCTCTCTCTCTCTCCCTTCTCTTCGTGCTACGAAGCTGGCTCTTTCGGTTTTTGATCTTTTATTGGAAATACAACGAGTTCGCTCGTTTTTTTTTCGGGATTTCTTTTGTGAGCTTCCGCGCACAGAAGGTCGATCCCAGAGAGATACTACTACTCCTCTCCTCTCTATGCTTGGGCCCCCCTTCTTCTTCTTCTGCGTCTTCTTCCCTTTTTTTCTTTAGGCGATGATTTATTTTTTTATTTTCATCGTGAAATGCCAACTTTTCTACGTGAAATATTATACCTAAGGCAGAGTATCGTGGTTATTGGCGGTCGCTCGCTTTTAAAAAGGCAAACGTTATACCGTGTTAGCGCAGGCAAGCAAAAAATGATGGTTTTATTGCTTGCCCGTATATATACTCTCCTGTGATTGACAGTTTATGATTTCCAGATCAATCCAATTTCCAAGTCTAATCAGTGTATATATAGAATGCAAATAATGTATCTTTCAAATTGTATACATACATTTTTTGTTTACATCCTCATACTATACTGACACACTTATGCATGCGTATTTGACAAGTATAAGTTTAATTGATATACGATAAGAAACATTTTCGCTCTCCTTATTCTGTATGACGAAAGGGAAGGTCGGGGAGAGCTGAAGCACCGATGAAAATTCAAAAAGTCATTTTCATCATAATGAAATCGCGACAGCTTTCTATTATTTCCCGTCAGAATCACTTGATCGAATGAAAATCGAAATGGAGTGCGACGGCCGATAGCTTAATGCTCAAGCTATCTCTCTCTCTCTCTCTCGGCAATATTCTAATCCGACCTCGTTCACCCATCGCTTCTCTCTCTCTCTCTCTTTCGAACGATGCTATACGCTATATACATATATATATATGAGAGCCAAAAAAAAAATCCGTGGCGCGCCGGGAATCAAGGGGAACATTTTATGTAAATGCGTATATAGTGTGCGCTTCGCACACGCGCGCGCGCGCGGGGATTCCCCGTAGCGCTCGAAATTGAGTTTGGGAATGGCAGCGTACGCGCGCGCGCGCGCTGTGCGAAAGACTACTGCCACGGAAACTTTTCGCACGTTGAAGCGTTGGGTATAGAGGGGAGGGGGAGGGGGAGAATGCTATTGCAAATCTGTGGCTTTACGCGCCGAGAATGCGCCCCCGCGTATACGCGCGAAATTGGGAAAATGCGCGACCGAGAGAGAGAGAGAGCGAACGAACGCAAGCGACTTTAGCTTTGACGTTTTATTAATTTTTTTTTTCCTTGTGTAATACGCGAAGTATATCGCTTGCGAATTTACCTATATCATTATATCTGGATCTTATTAAATAGGAGGGGAGAAAAGTGGGCATGTAGGAAGCTGTTTACATAAAGTGTTTCGAATTTCGGTAAAGTTATTCGTAAATAAGAGTGTTTTTTGTAGATAATACAGGATTATATAAGCGAATTTAAATATTTATCATGTAAAAAAGATATTTTTTCTTTCAAAGTAACAAGAAACCATGGATATTGAAACGAAGGGAATGGAAACGACAACCTCGTCAATATTATAAAAAAAAGGAAGGAACGTTTTAATATAAATAAGATGAAAGTTGATTGAACAATGTGCGGAAAATGAATTTTCTGTTCGCGTATAAAGTTAAGTAGAGTAGGTCAGGTGTAATAAACCTTTCATCTGCAGATATTGTTTCTCTCGTAATTAAGGAAATTAAAGCAAGTCTCGGAAGAGTTTGCACGCTATATACAACAGCAGTAGCATAAACAGATTATATGTATATACATATTTCACTCGACGCTCTCTGACTTTACGCTTTCGCGCGAACACAACAACAATTTGACAAACAAGGGAAATCTTGAATGTCAAATCAACAGAGAAAGAGAGAGAGAGAACGCGAAAGACTAAGAAATCGTACTTTCGACATATATATATATAGAAACTATGCAAATGAGAACCAAGGAAGAAGGGTGTGTGTGTGTAGAGGAAGGGAGTCGAACTAAAGAACCTTCGAAGCGAAAATAAAATGGACTTTTGGGCAAATTGGAGAGTGGGCTACCCCCTCGAGCAATCTCTCTCTCTCTCTCTTTCTCCCTCCAAACCATCCCCGTAGCTAGTAGCGCACGTCTTCCCGAAAATGTAGGCCAACAGGAGTAAGCTGCATTCGACATCCGTGTAGTAGAACGGCGAAAATCGATTCTGGATTACGGCAGCAGTCCTGCACACTTATATAGCTTGCGGGGAGAGAATGGCAAGAGAGAGAGAGAGAGAGGACGAAGCAAGTGCGTTAGTTGAGCGCCCGAGCGATTCTACAAGCTCCCGGGGATTCGGGAGAGACTATACGCGATACGCAACATCTCCGTGGAGAGAAGGACAATGTGTAGGGGGCGATAGAAAGTGAGAAGAACGGGTACAGAGAAGGCTTCTTTCTCATATACTTGTCACTTCCGGTTCTCCACGTGTGGTATATAAATAACAATACACACTTGGATCGACTTGGATAAGATTATTGTTTGTACAGATAGCTACGAAGTGTTTTTATCTTATGTGCGGGTTTGTGAATGACTTCCGTGTGGATGATACACTCTGTCAAGTGATAGCAGGTAAAATTATTGATGCTTATTTTGCTTCCTGGATTTTACGAGCGTAAGATTATGTATATATACTCGAACGTGTATGTATATATACTTGGGGAAAATACGCGCAGCTTAATCAAATTAATAACGTGAAAATGCATGCGATTGTGTATGAAGCTCACATAATAAAATTTATTTTAGCCCAATATTTATATAATAATAATAATACCTAATGGAGTGTTATTTTGCTTTATTTTATTACTGTATATGTACCTATAAAATGTTGAATTAAATATAAAACACGAATTACATTTATTTTTATACCATCGATAATTCTTATATTTACATACAATGCTTTTAACAGATTTTTTTAATGTGTTTGTTGTTATTGTTGTGCATTTTAAAGTTTTGATCGATAAATTAAACACAGCTAAAGAAAAAATAGAAGGCTTGCTCTTTAATTAATTAATTAATTTTTTTTCGCACCATCTGATTTCTTAAAACGAACTAAATCTTCATTAACTGTTTTCCATTAGGTTCTTCTTTTTTTTATCTGTAACTATATAGGTGCCTTTAAAGTTTTCAAGAAAAGCAGTTTATTTTCTCGAAAGGTCAGCGCACCGCGCCAATGGAACGAGAAGCTTACTGAAAGATTAAAAAGATTTGTACGAGTGGCTAAAAAGATACAGGGTTTTGTCGAAAAAAGACGGTAATTTCGAAAAACAATTTTTAACAGTAATGAACACTTTTATGATCCCATTATGCTTTCAATTTTACAATGTGCTTATGATATAGGTAGAATAACATACAATTATGTATTTATTACGAAGCATTAACGCTTAATATCACGTTTATATTATTTTTAACGAATAACATATTTTATCTCGTTTGAGCAATTCTACTCTCATCAACCCTCCAATTAATCGTAAATACGATCTCATAACTTGAATCGGAATAATGTGATTAATACAATATATTAAGTTTATACAACAGCATATAACGTATAGATATATATACATTGACAAATCTACAAAATTTTTGACATCATATATATTAATGAAAAATTTGAGTTTGTAACAACGATTACATTATCATTATAATAAATTGGTTAAAGTATCAAAATTTGATTTATTTGGTAATTTTGTCGTATTATTTCAATTTATTTATAAAGTATATAGCATATTCGCTTCTACCGGTAAAATGTCAAAGCTACGCTGTGGATGCTGGCAGCTTTAATTTGAGCTCTGAAAAAATAATGTGCCAGCTCAAAAAACATCGCAACCCAAGCTCTTGTGTCTATTTAGGTCAATAGCCATCCCAAACTCAAATTTTTTAACTCATACGATACCAATAGTTCTGGAAATTTATGCATATCATTTAGGTAGAGTTTAACAACATAAACAATTTGTATAGATGCTACGGAAATAAAGAACAAGATTACCACACATATTACATTATTCACGCACGTATATAAAGAATTATTATTAACGCACCTACACATCTATTTGTCACTTGCGGTTATCTAGACACCAAAATCTCAAGCCCGTATAAAAGCCATAAATTTCGAATCCACGCGCACGTAAATTGAATGATATCGCCGATACGTCAACTCCTGTAAAAGATTTGAAATCAACCATAACTCGAGTAGAATCAATCAAGCATAGCATCGCTCATGACTAATATGCATCCGGCCAACCTAAATTTTCCAAGAGCCCTATATATAAGCCACTTTGCCAAACGTCAGTCTTTTCACGAACGTATGGATAAAACTTTAACGAGCGATCTGCGAAATGAATTTCCGGGACCAAGAATTCAAAAAAAAAAACGGTAACAAAGGAGTGGCCCTCGAAAATTCTTTGGTCTACTCATCGTCGTGATCGAAAAAAACCACAAAAAGTGCCTTTATCGGTCCTCTCTCGCTGCAACGCCGCGCGCTTCACATTTGTTATTTTGAAGGGCGCGATATAGGCTCTCTCTCCCATTATCAAAGACATTCCCGATATATATATATACATATACACAAGCTGCGTGGCTCATCTTGCTGACGCGCGTGTGACAGCGTATATAGTAGCAGCGAGCTGCCATGCTACTGCTACTCTCTCTCTCTCTCTCTCTGTGTTTTATAAATGTTTCATCATACGCGACATCGAGCTGCGCTCCGATAACCTCGTCACGATCCATCAAGTTTTCCTCTCTCTCTCTCTCTCACTCGTTCCTTCATAACCTTCCCTACAATAGCAACGTCGCTCGTTCTCTCATTAATTATTTTTGTAAGGGCCACGTAGCAGCAGCAGCAGCAGCAGCGCGACAGAGTCGATTACACTCTTGACGTCTGCATTCACACAGCGTTTGCGCGCGAGCGTGCAGTTTTCGCAGTAGTAGTGCCAGTAGTGGCGCGCTTTTAAAGGGACGCCAGGATATATATAGAGGGGATACTTTAAAAAGAGCTGAATCGGTCATCAATTTTTTTGCTTCAGCGCGTTGGTTATATATATATATAGAGAGAGAGATTGGTGCGACGGTGACTCGGGTGAAAATTTTTCATTTTTCATTCCTCTACTCTCGTGGATATATATTTTTCCATAGACGACGGCGACGCTGTTGGAGAAGAAAGAGATGACGACTTTTTTACTGCGACCTTTTAAAATCGCATTTCTTGCGTTTGCGCGTCCGCGATGTCCTATATATATATATTCTCTTCTTCAAAATACCGCGAACTATTCTAGAGAAATACGTTGGTCAGCTCTTGGATTTTACAGTTAATCGGTTTCCTTTGCTTACACAGCTTGCACGTATAGATGTATACATAAGCAATCGAATGCTACTACTACTACTGGTCTCTCTCATCGATGAAACGGTACTAGCCCCAAAGAGGTTATCGATCGACTCTCTTATTTGCTCGTACTGTAATTTTAGTATGTCAAATAGATATGTATATAAACCAAGCAAAACTCTGGTTGAAAGGAGGAAAATTTTGCGAGTGAGCAGTGCTGCACTCTCGCTCTCTCTTTCTCTCTCTCACACCCTCTTGAACTTTCTAAATCAGCTTTCGAATTTGCACATCCAATAATAATCAGTTTATATATTCTCTCGCGTAGTAGGTAATTCTCAAGCTGGGATTTAATAATACACAACGTATCGCGTGTATAATTTCTATCTCTCTCTTTCTCTCGGTATATATATATAAATACATACAAAAATTAGCAGCCTGGTACATGTATATATGCTACTCGAATATTATAAAACATTCAATACTCAACATTGACCATGAAGCTACCTTTATAATTCAGCGCGAATGAGAGCCATAGTATAGCTACAGCCGCTGACTTATTTAGCTGGAAATTCGTTCTCTTTCTCTCTGCTATCATCCGACGAAAAAGAAACCCTTATGTACACTCCCCTCTTCTATACCATGGCGAATCATTGAAATATTCATCTGCGCAGAAAAATATCCTTGCCTCTCTGGCGAAAGCTCAAGAAAGAGTGGGTAGAAAGAGAGAGAGAGAGAGAGAGAAATGGAACAAAGCCTTTTCCTCCAACCGCCTAGAAAAGAAATCCAGGTATCCTTCGACGCAAGCACGTACGTACATATATACTATATATACCCACTACTACTACTACTACTACTACTACTACTACTACTACTACTACTATTACACACACGCCTAGAGAGAGAGTAAATCCTGTCGATGCAGCATCCTCGTGCACGCTGATACTCGGTAGGAGAGAAGGACAATGCCTACCGGTTTACACGAGCGAGAGAGAGAGAGAGAGAGTTGCGTGAGAGATGACGCTATATATAGCTGCACCGACGCGGCTAGAGATATATACTGCACTAGCTACTACCACCAGTGCTCGTCGCTCCGGACGAAGACAACGATTAATCCATCCATCCATCCATCCGTCCGTCCGTCCTGTCCTGTACGAGCAGAATGCGTTGCTGCTGCTGCTGCTGCTGGTGCCGCCATCATCCATTCTCTTCCTCTTCTCGCTCTTGCGCCAATGCCGCTCTACCACTATACCGACGCAGCCGCGGACGATCGCATCGCAGCTTAGCCGCTTACACACATATATATATATATACATATACGCGCGTATATACGCAGGTGACTGAGCCTATACCGGTGCTGGTGGTGGTGGTGGTCGCACGCATCGTAGGTGTGTATGTATAAACTACGTCGTAGACGTATATATAAACTACGTCAGCATGTGGTTACATATATATATGTAGTGTTGGTATCTTCTATACACTTGAAAAAGTTTAATTTGATTGTTGGAAGAATCTAATAAATAGTAGTGGAAAATTTATTTGATATGGTGTCAAGTAGATTTCTACTATGAGTAAGCCGACAATTTTGAAAGATCGTAATTGTCTTTGAATAAATCAAAAAATTTATAGTATATAAATCTCTAATTAACAGGTCAAATTTAGCGGATTCTATTATTATGTTAAACTGTTGGAGACTTACATCGAAACAAACCTATTATTACATTTGATGCCCGTAAGTTTAAATCAAGCAAATAATATATAAGTGAATTGGTCTTCTAAATCTAAGAAATCACTTTCGTGAATATACACCGAAGAGTAGATCAATTTACAATTGAAATAAAACATATCGCATCTGTACGTATACACAGATTAATTTCGATTCAAACCCTATACTCTCAGCTTCTCGCAATACACCGTCATATATACATATATACAGTTTCCTCGAGCAGTAGTCCCTGGACATCACGTATATGTGGGCGGTCACAGTGTGGGCCAGCTTCTCTCTCTCTCTCCTCGATTCCCCCTTGCCACGCGTCCCACGTGACAATGTACGAGCATCGCTTATGCATCGGTGCATTATGCAGCGTGCATCATTTCCCTAGGGTGCTTCTCCCTTCCTCTCTCTCTCTCTCACATACGCTCAACTACTTACCAGAGGACGGAGCCTCTCCGACTGCTTGTAATGAAAATTGCCGCCTGCCGCTACGACGTTTCTCCTCTTCCACTTTAAGAGGGCCTCGATTCGGATGAACATTTATCCCATGGCTCGTTCAGGTTTACGGTAACGTGCAGCCTTACTGTCTGTGTTACATACCTGTCTTCTATCTCTATATACAGAGAGTCGCGTGAGAATGCAGTTAACGCTTGAAACTTCCTATATTTACTCCTTGCAGTGTGTATGTGCATCTGCAATCAAGCTCTGATTGTTGCCCTGTGATGTGGAGCAAAAAGGTAAAGAATTATTGTATGTTGTTGTTTTAGCAATTATACTGTACTTGTATATATATGTATATATATAGGTGAAATTAGAAAAGAGATAGGTCGACTTTAATGAAAATTGTCCAGCAAACGCGGTAAGGTATAAAGGATCCGTGGATGCTGTTGGAAAATTTTCCGGTTAAACTAGCGCAAAACAATTAATTACGAACCTGCAAGGCAAAGAAGAAGAAGAAGAAGAAAATAAAAACACGGAGAAGAGGAATCGGCAAACTCATCATCTAAATTTATTTATCGCGCTTGGCTGGGATAAAAAGAGAGGAACGACGAGAGAGAGAGAGAGAGAGAGAGAGAGAGAGGAAAGGAAAAAGGGAAAAGTGTCGGTGTTGGGGAGTGCAGGCCGGCGTTGCCGCCACGCTGCTCCGGGTGCTCGGTTCGCAAAGTTTCGCCTGTTCCGCTCGGGCTGTGCCCATGTATATACATTAGAAACGAGTTGCTTGCTCGGAGTTTGAATGAGTTGCGCGCGGAGAGATCGAGAGACACTCGAGACTCCCGGCTTTTAATTAAGTTGAAATTAGAGGAAGGAGCGAGAGAGAGAGAGAGTGAGCTGCACCGAGAGAGAGACCTCCTTTTAAACCTAGAACCCATACCTTCCCTCCCTCCCACCTCCTCACGCTTTTATTTACAGCCTCGGTCGAGGCTATCGGTTAACGAAGCCTTTGATGCGGATGTTCTCTCTTCCTCTTCGTGAGACGATGGAGAATCGACAGGAGGCCGAATCTATCTCTCTCTCTCTCTCTCTCTCTCTCTCTCTCTCTCTCTCTCTCTCTCTATCTCTCTCACCATCACCGAGATTTGATGGCTCAAGGTTGTGGAAATGTATGTGGAATTGGGGGGAGGGATACGTCTCCTTTTTTTTGCCTCCAATTCTGCCACAGCCACGGCCGTACTTCATTCTCTTTACGAGGATGAATCATTGATTTTTATGGGCCACTTTCGGGATTTTATAACGGCCCGGGGTAAAATGACTGTGCGGCGGTTGCGGCGGCGGCCAGCGGGTGGATATAAGCGGAGTTGGCTCTCTGGCGGAAAACAAACTGCAGTAAAAGAAAGTTTATATGAATATAGAAAAGGATGTCCTGGAAACTCGCCCCTCCACCCCCCCCCCCCCCACTCCGCGCCATTCCTTGATTATTTGCCATCCGCTCGAGTTTTTATTGGCCAAATTTTTTTTTCTCTTTTTTTTCGGAGCAAAGTTTGCCGCAATAAAAGCAATCCATCCGCTTGATTTTCACTGAATTCCATATGTATATATACTGTATATACTAGATAATAATAACCTTTAAGTGTATAATAAATTATATATAACAAGTAAATCTTACCATGTTTTTCTCTCAACCAAATCGGCTATATATACAGTAAGCGATTGATTAGACAGATTCGATTTTCCTTCCCCTTAAATTCGAACGCAATAAGCATTTGGGTAATCCCGTAGAGCAAGTTGCTCTGCAATCCGGTTGATCAAGCCGAAGAAGAACCGAGAGCATAGCGCAGCTGGGTGAGAGAGAGAGAGGGAGAAAAAAGGAATCTCTCGAGTAGAGTATATAATCGGACTTCTTGTTCTTGCGAGCCGAGAGAGAGAGCCGCTAAGTCAAGTTCAGTGTAAGACCAAACGGAAGGAGGCGGCAAACGAGGGAGAGTACGGAAGAGAAGAAGAGAAGGAGAGTCATCAGGGTGGGCACTCGCGTTAAATTCGAAAATTCGCTTCGGTTCTCTCTCTCTCTCTCTCTCTCACTCTCTCGAGTCCTCCACTGGTTCTCGAAGCTATGCCGCGGAAAGACGAGGAGGAGAGCTTGATATACATAGTTATAGACACTGGACGAAGTAGCTGTTCTCTCTCTCTCTTTCTCTCTTGCACTCGCTCCCTGGGTTAATCCATTACTGCAGTTACTTAACTAACTCTTCCGTCTCCATTGTTTAAGATAATTCATCGCCAATTGAATTAAGGAACGGCCGGCTGCTTCCTTCCCTTTCCCCCCTTCTTCCTTAGCTCTCTTTCTACGCTCTTCTATACACATACATATATATATAGATATATTTTTAGCACACTGCAGCAGGTGATGCGTATATATGTGAGCGTAGCCAAGAAACGATCCATTCTGATTTGCGCGCTTAATTTCGCGAGTGTATAACGGTCGTTAAGAGTCAAGAGGGTAAAGGAAGGATAGAGAGAGGCCAAAGAGCGAGCGGATGGTTATGGCACGCGAATATTTTGCCAAGAGAGAGAGAGAGATCGCAGAGGGGCTAAAAACAACTGCGATTTACTCTACTTAGAAAAGATTTAGCCTCCTCCTCCTCCTCCTCATCTCCTTCTCCTCCCACTGGCGAGCTGTTTTTCATTTGAATAATTGCAGCTGCGCGGCAACGGCGGTAACCCTCCCTACGCCACGCTCACCGCTAAGCTTTGACTTGCTGAATTTTCGCACGTACAGCCCAGCGCGACTTTCGACTGTGTCTACCCCTCTCTCTCTCTCTCTCTCTCTCTTTGGTACTCGAGAGTCAGCTCAAGGCTAACTTTTAAGCTTAGCCCTCATGACGTCTTTAATGTCTTGATTGCTTATCTAATGGCTTTTCTTCGACACTTTATACATTTCCTTACTTTTCTTTTTCCTCTCTCTCTCTCTTTCTCATCTTTTTATAGCCGGCTAGAGAACTGGCATATAGTTCTGGTTTTTTTCTTTTTTTTTTATTCTCGTATATATACATATACTATGATGTCGCGTTCAATGTTATAGAAATCTAGGCATAAAATCAATAATTCATACGTATATATCTATATATAAATCAGTATAATAAAATATGTCACTGGGGTTTAAATTTGTTACCTCGATATATCTATAAATAGCGTACATGTATATATAGATATATAGCGTTATCATTCACACCCCCACGTTTTTCCATCTGAGTATATAATATCGACTTTTCGCCTTATTCCATACAGCTGCGCGAACGAACGACATTTGCTATATATATATATATATATATATATATATATATATATATACTATACGCGAGCCCAAGTTTTCCGATGTCACGACATCGCGATATACCTTTTGATTCTCGTTATTAGCACACTATAAGCGCGTGAAAAGGCTTCGACATAGAAAACATAATAACTTATGCTAAATAGACCCACGCGCGTGAAACAATTTCCGCTGGTTTCCATTACTCGTGCAATAACTCAGTGGCTTTACTTTTTATTTTTCCTCGTTTTATTTATTTTTTTTTTAACTCTCACGCATGCATTACACGTTAAGTATATATTCAAGTACGTTCTGAAGAGAATATTTCTGATATTCTCATTTATATACATATTCATTCTAAGTAATATTACACTTTACATCGCGTAACCTCGTCGCAAAAAAGTGAGACCGCGTCGGAGAATCATTTGAAAAGCAAAAGATTTTACATTTCTAGAACTTTTTCTTTTAATTGCCATGATGAGCCAGGAAAGCTTCTATATAAGAAAAAGGAAAAAAAATACTGAATCGAAATTAAAAAAAAAAGTAAGTTCTTTCAAGACCGAGGTAGTAGTAGTAATAGCAGTCGTCGCATCGCCGCATGAGGTTAAAAAGTCAAACATCAAGGAGGGGGTAAATCGAAATTATAGAATCGAAGGGCTGCTGCGCGAGTCGCGACGACAAACTGCCACCACAAACGTACACACATACATCTATATCGATCCGTTCACGAGTATAAAAGGGGGACGAGAGAGGAGAGTGAGATACCCTCATCGTAGCACTACGCTTCGTCTCCCTCGTATATACCTCTCGAGACGCCGGCACACGTATATATAGCTGGTGAGGCTGCGTACCGTAGATATACAGACGTCTCTGTGTATATGTGTGTCTGTGTATAGTATAGTTGTAGTAGTAGTAGTAGTAGCACGCGGGCTTAGTTTTGCTCTCTCTCTCTCTCTCTCGAACCTTTATGACTCAAGCTTCTATATATATCTATATATATACACGGACGAACCGCGCGCGCGTCTTTATAAGAAGAGCCGCGCGTGAGAGGAAGAGGGAAACCGCTGTATTTTGTGTCGGTTGAAGGAGGTATGAGGTTGGAGGGTGAGGACGGCTTTTTGCTTCGCGGGACACGACGTAAATGCTATTACGCGATAAAATATGGCCTTGAATGCAGTTTGTTCTCTCCCTTTGCTCTCTCTCTCTCCTCCATTTTTTGCGCTTGAGAAATCGCTTTTCGAGTTTCCTGCAAGAGTGCAGCTTTTTTGACGCGCAAAAGAGGGAATTACCGGCTGACTGATGGACCTTTCGTTTTTTTTTTCTTTTTTTTCAACACAAGGAGAGGAGAAGCAGCCCTTCGCCCGTTTTAATCGACGTTTCGCTTCGTGTTCTTTTATCGTTCGCTTTATCTCTTTGACGCGTGGTTGCCGAAATAAAAAAAAAATAACATTAATATTCCTTTGCCATCAGAGCGAAGGGCGTTCGTAATTACTTTTGACGTGATATGTAAAATACCGTGGAGGAAGTTGTATAGGATATATATATGTATATATAAAACCTCGGTAAAACGGATAAAAAGGGAGTCGAGGACCTGTGGAATTTTCAAACTCTCTCTCTCTCTCTATATATATATACATACGATAACCACTTTTATATATACTTCGAATAAAAAAACCTTTCGGTTGAAAAATCTTGCCTGTGCGGTATACCTGCGGGTGTGGACACACGGGAAGGGTGAAAAAATTTTTTCGACCGCACGGCATATAAATCCGTTTTAACACGCGCGTTTGCAACAAGACAAAAAAAACACATATATGTCGCGGTCTCTCGCACGCGCATTTATGTTCTCTGATAAATTAACGTATATATATATATATATATGACAAAGGGAAAGAGTCTCGTTTAATTCACGCGAGGGCTTATATATACGCGATCGACGCGATGTGCCACGCACGCGCGTCGAATAAAAGGCCTGCAAGCGAAAAAAAAAATACGCAACGCTATATAGTTGGACAAAAAGGCCGATATACGTGCGTGCATACACCTTAATCCTTGCACTTTTTTTTTTCACCCGCCGACGAATCTACGCACACGTAGCGCGTCGCTTCAATGCGCTTTGGTAGTAGTAGTAGTAGTAGTAGCAGCAGTCGCGTGGCTATCTCGATTATAACACACGCGTGGGCGCGCGCCTATGGCTCGATGTAGCGCGCACAGTGGGAGAAAATAGTTTTTACATTCAAATACACACAAACCCCATTCGGGTTCGTTTACTACGCCGAATAAATCCGAGCGAACGTGACTAGTTTTGTCGGGGACCCTGGAAATGTTGTATTCGAGGAAAAACGATTGATGGAAAAAATTTTTCTTCTTTTTTTTCTTTTTTTTTTATAGAGGATATATACAATTGCAAGGTATAGTGGTCCGAGATTGTCGAGGTGAACTATTATATATCAATTTGAAGCCTATAAAACTCACGTGTACGATGAATTCATGGAAATTTTATCATGTAACTAACAATGTAACTGTGTATGCATGTATACACAGAGGGAAGTATCATCCGAATGTCGGATGGAATATTGACCTTTCTACTTATTTTTTCGCAAAACGTTGCCCTTTTTAACATCGTCCAGTCGTTTTTCTCGATTAACTTTTCATTTTTTTTTTAATTTATCGTTGATGGTACGTGCCACTCAATAAAATTGATTTAGTACGACCACTTGGGCTGGTATTTCTCTCTTTGATAAAATATTTAGTAGTTCATGCCACGCGGGTAGTAGTAGATGTGTTTGCGTTTGCAAATATCTCGCGAATAGGAGTTCGAGATAAATATTTCATGCATGATCGAATGCCAGTATCTGGCCCGCATGCAATGCAGACTCGGGCGTGAAAAGTACGAGGATAGTGTGATAGAGAGAGAGAGAGTGAGAGGAAATAAACAAAATACGAGTGAGTTATGTCGATCACGTTCAGCTACCTCCTCGTGGGCAATTTGGCGAAAAAAAACCGTCCAGTCGTCAAGTTATACCGTATACCGTAAGAAAAATTTCACTTGCGAGCTCAAATTTTTTCTTCGCCTTTTGCTCTCGCTCGCAGCTCCATACGTCCATCGACTTGCAAATGACGTGGTCGTCTCCTTAAAGCGTCGATCAATTTTTTTTTTATCGGCCTAGCAGCGGCAATTTTACGGATAAATTTCCCGCAGCAGCTACGGGACACTTTTACGGCTACGAGGTCGAGAATTTAAAAATTGTCAATGTGGTTTACGACGAACGGAAAATGGGGGTAGAAGACTTCGAGTGTATTCTCAAGCGCGAAAGATATAATATGATTTGATAAAAAAAAAATTGTGCGCTGAATGCGTGGTATGGTTAGGTCGTAGTGGAATATATATATACGTGTATTTTTAGGGATTGGGGTCGATGAAAGAAGCTGATAAGACGCAACTCTCTCTGAGAATGAAAAAAATTGTATAATAAAAATAAATTTCTTTTCAATTCGACGGAATTTACCTTCTCGCTTCACCCCCCGCCACTGATCGTGTTTTCCTATTTCACGATAGATCACGAGATCTGCTTATGGATTGAAATATCTTGGTTGTTGAGCTCAAATTGCTATTATTAAATTTTATTACTCAGATTTTCCAATAACAGGGGGTTGGAGTGAGTATATACACGTGAGGAAGTCGATATATACTATATTATAATAAATATCACCGGATACATCAGGAATGGTATTATTATTTCAAAAATAATTGAAACTTTCATCACTATAAGTTACATATATATAGTTTGAAAAACTATGTGAAAGGAAAAAAAAGAAATATCGATACGCTCGTTCGGTTCTTGAAACGTTCGTGCGACCAAATCGCTATGAATAATTCTTCTTTGTCCAATTAATTAACAAATAAAAACTTGATATAACAGCTCTCTTTCTCTCTCTCTCTCTTTCTCTTCTGTTCTTCCTCTGTACCCTTCCCACCCATGCCATCGAAATTCAATATCCCAGTCGCTTCTCTGTCTTGCGCGCGATTTATTCGTGTCGCAATAAAAATCGGGCACAATGCGCCTCATGGCCCCGTTGACTCTCTTACTCGGCAAGCTCGGTTCTCTGCCTGCTACAGACAGAGAAGCAAAGGCGAAATATAAATATATACGTATATACCGAGTGAGAGAGAATTACTCTTTCTTCTTCATTTTGCATTCTTTTATCTTCATCAATGCCTTTTATGCGTCCCAAGCTCTTTTTCACTTTTATTTGATTTCTCGTCTACTCTCTGTCGTTCTCTCTCTCTCTTTCTCTCGCGCGACCTCTTATCAAAATTCATGCTACGACTCTTCCTTTCTCACTCTCTCTCTTCCCCTTTTCTCTCGTTTGCTCTATCCTCATAGCGTCGCACCGACAAAGCCGCAATTTACATCGGACGAACGATCGTGACACATTTCTCAAACGGAAATTATCACTGCGCAAGGAGGTGAAGAGGACAGGAAACTTATCTCCTAAGCGGTTCGATTATTTATAAGGGCTACGCGTCGCGTATACCCGCACCTTCATTGAGGTTTTCCTTGACCTATGGGAAATATCTATGTATCCTATGTGTGATTTACCGGATAGTCACGAGGAATGGAAATTTTTCTGAAAAAAATCACGATAAAGTAAAGCATTTCAGCATGTTGAATGTCGTTGAAAATTCGTCGCAATGCATGTACTTAATAATAACCAAAGTTTTACATTAAATTATAATTTTGAATTTTCATTCAAATCTGGATAACAGGTGAAAATTTCGGAAAAGCATCGCGTGTATACGTGCGACGTATCATGTAAACTTATTCAATATATATTCACGAAATATCAAGCTTTATTTACCAGCGAGAAAAATATATTTCCCGAAACATCAATAAATAATAATAACCATAATAATATACGTTATTTATTTTTGACGAACGAAAGCTTTTAGCGTATTCTGAAACGACCATATTAATCATTACCCCTCCCAAAAAAAAAAATCAGCTTTTCGCATTATACCTCCAAATATATATAAACCTGAGGACGCCAATTCTGTTGCAATCGCAGCACCGAAGCGCAGCAAATGACTCGACCCGTGCACCAAAAAAAAGCACCGGTATAGCCTCTTGTGGCACAATACACGCACGAAAGGTGTGCAACTGTATATATATGCGCTCGCTCTAAACTAGAACGGCTGGTTGGTTCTATACCCATATAGTTTGGTCCTCTCTCCGGCCATCCACTAAACTAACCTCGTACCAATAAAAAGAAAGCAGCAGCAGCAGCAGTAGCAGCAGCTGCGCCGCTAAACGCCATATACCCGCAGGGGCCACACATAGCAGCGACGCGTGAAAATGGCAAACGTCATTTAACCGGGGCGTCGGCAACGATGGTTGTAGTAGTAGGAGGGGGGGAGAAAAGCTGTGCGCTTCGTTATAGCAATATTGTATCGTAATTAGCGAAGCGGGCATCGCAATTGCATAATATGCCAATAGCAGAGACACACGTTGCCCGTTGTTGTAGCCAAGCGTATTCATATATATATATATATATATATATATATATATCAATATACATATATACGGGTTTACACATATATATACGTACGTATACACAGCCGACTGCATTATTCATTTTCAATAAAGACCGCAAAGAATGCACGAGCGCGCGCGCGTGCGGACGACTGATGCGCGCGCGACACGATCCGGCGCGTCCAGCGCACGCGCCAGTACGTGAGAGCGATAATTAAATGCGTCTCCTCCTCCTCCTCCTCTTCCTCCTCCCCTTCTATATAACCAGACCGCCTCATGCGCGACAGCCGCGTGCGCATTATGAAGTAATAACCGGGAGCGGTCGCGAGCTTTTCCCTCCGAAAGAATCGGATGGTAATAATGCTTGCATATTTTATAGGGAAACAGAGTGAGAGAGAGAGAGAGATGGGAGGATATAGTCGGCCGCCGATTTATATGCGGACCGGGCTGGCTTTTCAATTTACCCATGTGCCCCTCACGCGTGATAATGTCACGCCCCGGTACGCGTCCGTGTTCACGATACATATACATATTCGTCGTCTTTTTTTTTATAACGGTGATATATGCCTATTGTTGGTAATGGTTCGTCAAGTCACGTGGCTTTTTTGGATGAGGAATTAGTTGTATTTTTAATATGATAATTCTTGTATGTGTTATAACCATATTGCAAGTTAATAATGGTGAAATTACGTATGTAAATTTCGATTTTCACCGGTAATAGCAGTGATAGGACAATTAACATCCAGCGTAGTCGCGTCCAAGTTTTCAAACACGTTCGAAAGAGAGAGATATATATATATATATACATATTATGCTATTGAAGTTTCGGTTAGTTGTGGAATCATCCAATCAAATCTTTGTTAACGCGCATGAAAATTCAAACTCTCATTGGCTAGCTTCCCGATTTATTGAAAGTTCAATAGAGAACCAAGAGTACCAATTATCTGATTAAACTGAACCTCTCCAGTGCTCGATTCTCTCTCTCACAATAATTCCAGACTGCTGGTTTATATATATATATATATATATTGTAGAATGCAGATTTTATGTGATGAAATACATATATTTGAAAGTATATTTGAATCCCATTAATGTCAATTTATTATAGTTGACATAAAATAAATAAATGAGTAATATAGGTTGTCTACATATCTGTAATCGCGTTACTTGTTTTGAAAATGAATATAGAAATATTTTGTAAATGAATAATGTAGTTTCGACAAATTTGTATCAATCAAGTATCGGTTTTGCACAGTTTTCAAAATTAACGAAAGTTACAAAGCTGCTATTGTACGTTACGTATATGCGAATAAAATCAAATTATACAATGTGTTGATTTAAATTACCTGGAAATTTAATTTGCAGATTCATTAACATTTAGACGATTAAAATTGTGACTATATATTGATATGCAAATTACGATAATTATAAACAATTATAAACAAGGGACAATATAATAATCTCTTTTTATAAATATAATTGAATGAGATCCAACGTAGATAATTTGTGATTGATTATTTATACAGAATTAACATTAAAAAAGCGTATAATGAATTAATTGACTTTAATAATTATTCCGCAGTGTTTATAAAGTAGGTTAAAAAGCTTTAGTTTCTAAAAATTTTTGATTTCTGAAAGTTTTTAATACGTCAGAAAGTTCGAAGCGATTAAAGATGGTATAAAAAAAAGATGATAAAAAAAGTTTCAAACTCTTTTGAGAAAAAGAAAATTTTTAACTCGACTTCATACGCTATCTGCGATTACTCTCAACTTCCGGATAAATTATTATCTTTTATGGTATAATGATGAAATTAAAGCTTATTCTGATTCGTAATGTTTTTGGCTTTTTTTCTGTAACATAAAAATTTTCGTAGTCACCATTATTAAAACAAAACCGGATATTTAAATTTTTATTAATCGAGTTACACGAGTTACACTTAACTTTATTTGTGGGTTCTACAAATCACTTGACAAAATCTAATCAAAATCAAGTTTCCGACGGTCGAGTGGTCCCTTCTTAGGTCGATGTTCATATTTAAATATTCATTAGCTCAACACTTTAAGCTGAATTGGAAAACGAAGCATACAAAGAGCACTTATTATTATTGCAAGTGTTTACCTATCCAGACTTCAAAAAGCTTTCTAACGAGATATCCAAACTCGCTACCTACAAATTCAAACTTTCTTTCTATAATTATAAAAAAATGGATTAAATAGACTACATAGACGTTTGGAAATTTCGAAGTTTACAGATACACGCAACACTGAGCAAAGCAAGAGTATATAAAATAAAGACGAGTCGAAACCGAGGATATAAAAAGTTAAAATATCTTATAAAGTTATCCATCCTATTTATAGCATACATATATATATACACATCTCTTCAAGCACTCGATTCTCCGTAATTATCCCGGCAAGTTTTTCCTCGCTCGCGCGTTCCCTATATATATATATACTGCTTCTCTCTTCTCTTGCGCGCGCGCGACACCGAAACTTAGCGGCCGCGCTCGCGCGAGAGGAATCCGGAGACGAGCTTGCGACTCTAACGACGTCCGGGGCAACTTTCCTCTCTCTCTCTCTCTCTCGGCATATTCTCAGCTTCGACTTGCTACGCGCGCTCGGGATATGACTACTGGCAGCCTGATTACCGCGGAAGTGACTTGCTCTCTATCTCTCTCTCTCGCTCGCACACGGTTCCATTAAGGTCGGGTCGCGCCTCTGCTTGTCTGCACGCGAACGAGAGAGAGAGAGAGAGAGAGAGAAGCAGCAGTCGTCTCGAAAAAAACTCCACCCCCAGCGTGCAGTAGTAGCAGCAGCAGTCGCGTCGTCTTTGTCGGCACCGGCGCTTTCATTGCTCTTGTTAGTCGGCTGCACTTTCTGATGCCACACTTGCATAATTGCATGGAAAGCCGTAGCAATTTGAAAATTTTCTCACAAACAAACCGGCGCTTTGTTTCCTTCTGATGTCTTTCTTTTAACCAGTGATACTGATAAATTTATTACCGTTTTCTAATCTATATATATATATTCCACACCGATATTTATATACGTATATATTTGCTAGATTTCTGTTTAGAGGCTGGTTTACTTTAGTAAGAAAATTCTTACGTAATTAATTAGAATTTTATTATAACCTAAATGCAAGTCACGTTTCGTATCATTGAAAATATATTACTCGACTACTTTTAATGATTTCCCAATGGTAATGGCAATCTCACTAATTAATATGAAAAATAAATAAACATTTTGATGTTTTTATACACATGATGATGCCTTTTTCACATTTAACCTTTCGCATATATTGTGATTATAACATGTATTTTTATAATTTCTTTGCACAACTATAATACTTTCATACCATAAATCTCCAAATGATAGTATAGTACTACATTATTTTACTATGTTGTTAACGTATAGTTTCTGCGTTTAGGATTAAACAACTGCGCCCCTTTAATTTATTGAACTTCATCTCTATAATAGTTGAGAATTTTACCGTCGGAATGGAGCTATGATTCGAAAAGACATAATTTTTGGCAATATAAATGAATGCTGCAAGCTGCGTAGAATCAAACTTCTCCAATAAAAACCTCCACTGCGTGCGATCTATAAAAATAGTACTCGGTAAATTACAGTTTTTTTTTCCCACCGGGAATACTATATACGGTTTTATCATAAATTTACTTTATCCCAAAGTTTATTACACACTGTACGCCTAACTTTTCATAATTCACGTATTTTTAATAAATCCTTATACATTCGACCTTCCTATATACTTATAATTAGTTTTCAAATATATGCAAAAAATATACCTATATATATATATAAATATGGATAATATATCTTATCTGTGTTAATTTACCAGTGTCGCCTAAATGAAAATCCAGGGGAATCTCTTGAAGAGAGAGAGAGAGAGAGAGCAAAGTCACTTTTAGATTCTCATTTTCGATAAGTTGGCCGAACAAATTATAATTGCCACAAGTTTCATCTCTCCGTGACATCCCCTTAATAATATCATAGCCAGATAGCTAGCCTTAGCCGAGGGTGTACCCAAGAGTTTCCTTCGCAAGGGGAAGAAGAAGAAGAAGAGAGAGAGAGAGAGACAGAAAGAGGGATGACGAAAGTTTTCTCGTTTGTCAGTTGATCGGCTGCTGCTCGGCTCTCCCTCAAGTGCGGCGTTTTCCTCGCATACACGCGCCCGCACGTCTACTCTAACGCGCGATATCGAGATTTTCACTTCGCGCTGTGTTGGGTACGGCCAAGATGTTGCACACGCGCGCGCGACGTTGCGCCTGATTCTCCCCCTTTCCTTATACCGTCTATTCCTCTCATTGCCCGACTTTCAAGGTCTGCCAGTTATTAAGGAACTTTTACCCCTCCGCCCCCTCCTCACATTCATCATCGAAATTATCATTGGCTATTATTATTATCGAATCTGCTTTCCAAGACGCGCTTCGGTCCTCTCTATGGGATAAACTCCCAGAGTTCTATTAATAAATGCGCATTTTCGATTCCGGCCTCTGACGAGGTTTATTGAGATATTAGTTGCCCTTATTTTATATATGAGTTATTGTTCCTTTAGCTTATTTACAACCAGATTTTTCCCTATACTTCGTTTCCGATTCGTTGACTATCGATATCAATTCGACCAGAGCTAATCTTTTTACCTTCTCCATGGAACTTTTTAACAAGCATGAAAATTTATACCACTATCGCTAAAGTTTTAAGTACCACTTTTGCACAAGGAGAAGAGAAGGTAGTTCGCCCAAAACCGTAAGAGTCGTGGCGACGACACCTTACCTCGTACAATGTATCAAATATCATTTTTCAACTTTACCCGCAGCTTTGTTTTACAAGACCTCGGTCGCAAAGCATTTCTTTTTACCTTTTAAAAATTTACAAACCAATTTATACGTGTACACGATTTATACTCTGAATAATTTAAACAATTGTTTCTCCTACCGCGTAGCTCACATCAGTCAGCATAATCCTCATCGTCCAAGGTACTCTTACAAAGACTCAAGCTAAAAGACGCTCGTAGAGAAAAGATAAAGAGGGAGCGAGAAAAAAGCTCGCCGCTCAGCAAAAGTGACAATATTGACGGGGGAGCACGGGTGACCGTTCGGCAAAGCCTCCCATAACGAACGATAAATATTTGAGCAGGGGATCGCGCGAGAACCGCACCTGCAATCCGCGAAAAATCGATCCAATATTGATGCGAGACGTTAATCCCTCCCGCTTCGTATATTTCGCGGTGCCAACACACATATATATACAAGAGAGAAAATGCCCAGTACACCACCACCACCACCACCTTTGGAAGGCAAGCCCTAAAGCAATTTTGCTCTTAACGTTAATGTTTTATCAGGGGCGATGCCGTGGCACCTCCATAGTTGACGAGCCTGGCCCAAAGCAACACCTGCCGGCGCGACGAGTTTCACTTAGATGAAAACTATATATATATATATAACAGACGCAAGCGGAGACCACACCACGGAAAGTCCCGGCGCGCGCGCTCATACTCTAAGCTTGACACTCAACTATTTTCCCTCCGCCCCCGACGACTA
This sequence comes from Torymus tubicola, assembly GCA_035583055.1. Classification (NCBI taxonomy): domain Eukaryota; kingdom Metazoa; phylum Arthropoda; class Insecta; order Hymenoptera; family Torymidae; genus Torymus; species Torymus tubicola. The sequence goes on along the minus strand of JAWWEQ010000045.1, from coordinate 25,227,157 downwards.
CGACGATGTTACTTTCCGCACGCTGTCCACTTGACATTCTAGCGTTATTTTATGTATACGATATACATATACGGCCACTTAACACGACTTTTCTCACTCTCTCTCTCTCTTTATACTGCTCTTGTTCATGTTGTTGTTGGCGATGGCGTGGTGGTAATGTTGCAACGACGCTGTTTTGTCTTTTTTTTTATATGCTATACGGAGCAAGGAGTTCAAGTTTTTTTTTCATTGTGCTTCTTTTTTTTTAAACTTTGTGCTCATAGAAGCAAGAGAAATTATTCTCGTCTGACCTATCAAGGGACACGGCTCTATACTAGTGTTGGATTTATCTATGCTCTATTAGTTTATTTTTTCAAAGTACATATACGTACGATGTCTTCTTGTCGGTACATTAAAAACAAAGAGTTGAACACAACAGCAGTAGTAGTGACAAAATCGATTATACTGTGTATAATGCTTGTATAAGATGGTTCTTTTCCATCGCATTGTAGATATACTGATATAACAATACTTGCGCTGTCATTGTTGACTTCTAATTGTTGCCTTATTATGGTAATGTAAAAAATACTCGTGTAGCGGAAAAATTTCATTACAAAAACGGTTCATGGTCGGTCTTTGGAAAATCAATTTTATCTTTTTAAATTTCAAATAACGACTAGTTTTAATGTGGTTCATTGATTTTGTACAAAGTTATTGTAAACTAAAGTTTAAAATTTGCGATTTTAACGTGAAAGTTTTATTGCACTGAGCATTTAATTGTGTTGAAAAAATATATTTGGAGTAGTTGCTCTCGTCAAAGTTACAAGAAACATTGTTCACTGTAGAACATAAAAAATGTATCCTAAATCAATTTCATCAACTAATAATTTGACATTAATAAATGCAATTAATGCTCTTAATTTGTGTGTTCGATGACCATTAAAGATCTTCTATACGGTTTTTTTTAAAATATTTTTTGGCAATAGTATATGGATACCATTGACCACTCCGCATCACAATTAATATTTTTCAATCACAACATCTCCTATACTGATTAAGCAACGAGCAATACAGTAACCGGTCTCACAGGAACCTCGAGCGCTATTATCACAAATTCTCGTCACAGTTAAATTTCGCACGAGAAAGTGATTATACGCACTCGTCTCTCTCTCTCTCTCTCTTCACCCCTTCAATAGCCTCCTAAAGAACCGTCAGCCTCAAGCTATAGTAACCGCTCGTTAATCCGAAAATCCCGTTTGCTCGAAGACCGCACCCACGACCGTTACCAACTGCAATCGCAGACACGCGCACGTATATATATATACATATATACCTTAGAAATTTTACATCCCGATTTTACTACACTATACTACCCCCCTTTTACGTAGCGGTCAAGCTTTAGCATATATATATATATATACTACCACACGCTTTCGTGTACACTTCGAATCGTTGGAACTACGACGACGACGATCCGGGTAATCCCAAGAATTTCTCCCGAAATCTCTGGAGGTTATGGAACTTCCATGCGCGCACGCCTCGTGAGACTCATCGCCGTAGCCGTAGCCGTAGCCGTGCTGTGTGGTCATAAAAAAAGCGCAGAAGCTCTGCACTGGCAAGTAAAAAGATTGCGCGCGTGCAGACATTGCGCGACGATATGCGTATATGGGTACATGAAACTAGGTATATAAGCTAAGTGTATCATCCCCGTTCTTCTTCTTTTTTTTCCTTCATATTTTTTAAAACATTTCGGACTTATTGTGCTATCTTATGGAGCTCCGTAAAAACGTTCAGTTTTCATATATATATATAGAGATTTCGGGGCCGAGCGAGGTTAAACCGTGGTTTACTGGGATATTATATGAGGCCCCTTGTAGGTATATACTGTATAGGGAAAATGGATTTAATGTTACTTTAAAAAAAACGAAAGAATAAAAGAAAGGGAACGCATTTTTTCATGCGTTAAAGAGGTTTAGAAGAAAAAGAAGAAGAAGGAGAAACGATCAAGCAGTTTATACGTAGAAATTATACAGAGGATAGCGAAGCAATCGGAAAATCCAAGCGTGCGCCAGGTGAATGAGAAAAGAATGGAGTGAATGAAAAAGTAGTAGGCGAGTAGAAATGACGAACCGAGGAAGAAGGAAGAGATGATAGCTCATGTAAAAAAAGGGGAAGAGAATAAAACTCGCTAAGATAGAACTGTACAGTATAACGCGGAAAGAGAAGTAAAATCAGGAGACCGAGGCAGCGTATAGAACAGAGAATACAAGAAATGTGCGTACGTACGCTCGCTCAGAAGCGAAAAGTGAAAAGTCCACTCTTCCTTTCCTCCTCTCTCTCTCTCTCTCTCTCTCTCTCTTACTACTGGGCGCTGCTAAGAAATGGAAGCGATAACTTAACTCCATGCGGACTCTTAAAAATTCATTCGCCCTGGGGATTCGGTGCAACGATGCATAATTCAAAGACGGGAGGGTAGAGAGAGAGAGAGGAGCACCTACTACTGCTACTACTACTACTACTACTGCTACCCTCTCCTCTCCTTCCAAGTAAGCTACATTTCGCTAAATTTTCCCAATAAATTATCGCCAGCACCCTCGCTCTCTGCTTTCGCGATACACGTGCCGCGCGCCCGTAGTACTACTACTACTACCCACCGTCGTCTTCATCTCTCGACAAATTAATCGTTAATGGATTTTCGCCTTCGCTCTCACTCTACAACGCGAAAGGAACCATTTACTCGACGATGTATATATATATATATATATATATATATATACTATATTTCTACTATTTTTGGATTTTTATCACGACGAAACAGCACGTAATTGCAGTTCGATCGATCATTTATTCTCTCTCTCTCACTCTTGGCTTGATTAATATCTCAGTTTATCAGCGCGTTACACTACACTTGCACTGCCTTTAACTGTACGACGACGACGATAGTCGTTAGCTATAACAATGTACGTACGTAAGGTAAGGTATTAATCCTCGCTCGCGAACGTCGAAGTATCAACATGTGGGATTGCATTATAGTAGCGTGGCAGTGAGCTGCTTAAATTTTTAATCGATACGTCAACATAGAGTAGTAACGAGATACACAAATGCGGTGACGTATACATTACAGTCTATTTGTATTTATATGGGATCTAGAGAAGACCAAACTGAATTTCAATACGCTTCTCTCTCTCTCTCTCTCGCTCACCCTTATTGCATCGGAAAGCCCAATTAGGGACTAACGTAATGGCAATGTATTACAAATTGTAACTGATGATACACACACATACATACATATACACACAACCAAGCAAGCAAATGCAATATGCATTCGGTGCGGTAATGGTCTTGTATCCTAGACGTATCAAATAATACGCAGGCATTAGATATGGTATATGCCGGAATTTTCGAAGGGTATCCTGTGTTTTTCATGGTAAGCAATTTAGCTTTGGATGTATATACGTATCGAAATACCTCGCGTGTATATATATATCACCTGATACATATATATGTATCATTAAGTTTCGAAACTGATAATTACGTTACGTATATATACATATAAACGGCGTAATTCAACCGTAGAAAACGTATTAATCGACTGCAACGAAATTTAATGGTTTTTATATCCGATGTAAATTAATTTAGCTATATAACATTGTAAATTTAATATTATATATGTAAGCTCATCAGATTATACCAACCAAATCGAGGATACCTGTAGAAATGTATATTATCTTCCACATATATAAAGACAGATCACGTGTAACGAAATGGTGCAAATGAAACTAGATAAGTGCAGGCACACGTGCACGTATCATGGTAAAAGCTACAAATACAAATACATATATATCGAGAACCAGCGATATATAAACAGGCCAGTTCCATTGGGATAAGCCGCATATGTAATCAGTCTAGTAGAGCTTGTGTGTATATGGCACTACTCAGGCACAATCCGCACAAGGATGCCAACTAACGTCTGCGATTTGGATGCTCGCACGTTCATATGTATATAGCATAATCCCTTCCGTTCTTTGACCATAAAAACCGTCAAACTCGTATAGAGACTGGTATGGTTCGAAATAACGTCATGAACGCTCATCTCTTGCAATATACATTCGCTATATCGAGAAACGCAATTAGAATTTAAATTTTCAATTTGTTTGGCTATTGTATATAGGCGTCAAGCCCGCGGCGGTGTCACTCACTCAAATGACTTGCCCCGAGTGTGTTGTTTTTTTTTCACTCCTGTCTGCTCTCGTCGTTTTTTTTTTCGACAACGCATATATATACGGAGATAGAGTGTTGATGATGTTGACTCTCTCTCTGTATACGCATGCGTAAACGTGTGTGTGTATGTGTGTGTGCGTATTAAAAGTCTGACAAATATATCAAATGTCTCGATATAATAACGATAAAAAAATATAAAAATTGATACCTACAATACAACACTGTTACATAGCTGCAGGAAAATTATTCGTAAAGCGATATATAGGGGTATGAAACAACCAACGTGCTTCAGTGTGGTGAAACTGACAGCTACAGCAATTAGCTTACATCGCGTGTGGGCATGGATATATATGGTACATATATACAGAGGAACGGCGAATGCAGTCAATTTTGATATGCAGATGAGCAATAATTATAGAGAGACAAAGAACGTCTATATATGTGTCTATGTATACTACGCGTGTATGTGGGTGTGTAAAAGGGAAAAGACAGCTAGGTATAATATAGACATTCGTAAACGGGTATATGTGTGTATATAGAGAGAAAGAAGAGAAGAGAAGAGAGAGATAAAGGAAAATGAAAAGACAGACGAGAGCAAAATGGGATGACGATGGGTGAGCGTATATGTATATATATATACGATACGAGGGAATCGCAATCCCAGACGAATAGTACAGTGGGGTCGGGGCATTTCTGCACGGGCGTTCCGGTCAGCGCGTCACACGTTTTGTTTCGTTCCTTCATTTCCGGACTTCCCAGCGCGAAAATACTCCCGTTACTCGCCGTCCCAGACATATATACACACATACACACACATATATATATATTTCCTCTATCATTCATGCCTGTGGCAGTCGAGTGTATGACCACAGCAACAACGACGACATACACATACATATATATATATATATATATACTTTCTCTCTATATACTGTGTATATAACGAACAGCGAATGCACGTCACAATAGCTTTATATATACACACACACACGTACAGGACCAAAGATTGTCCACGTACAATTTTACCTTTTCCCTCCTCCTTTTATATTCGCGCGGAAAAGCAAAGCGGCCCTGCGGCTACCTACTACCTACGGTAGTAAAAAAGCCCAAGCAAAGAGGAAAAATCACGTGTATATATATACAGACGCGGGGACCGCGCGCGTGCGCATTGTATAAGAGTTGTTGTCGTCGTCGTTCGTGAGAGTATATAGAGCTGGTGAAAAGAATCTTTACTAAGGTAAGACGCGTAATAACTTACGAACGAATGAGCCCCTGTAAATAGTTAACTCGTCTACGTTTACCTTTCTCTCTCTCTCTCTCTCTCTTGCCTTCTCTCGAATGTTTTATCTTCGAGCTCGTTGTAGATAATAAATAAGGAGTAGTATACTAGCCAGTATAGTATCCCAAACTTCTTTCTACACATACACACAAAGGCACTGGAATTTTCATTTTTCACCGGGTCTGCGTGTTATAGAACTACCGCTGCTTGCTACTACTACTACTATACTACTACTACTGAATTTTACATTACAGTCAGTCCTAGCCTACACCACCACGTGTATCCACAGAGTTTATATAATAAATGATGAGCGTGTGGACAAACAGGAACAAGGAATAAAGGAGTATACGTCTTTGAATTTCTTACAGACAGACATAGACACAGAAGGAAAGTCGTATATACGATAGCTTTTGTTCTATAGCTATATACAGGTAGCACAGCTGTATATGTATAGGAACCTAAGAGTCGTTTGGCTTTATTAGGACGCGCGAGTCTAAGGCTCTCTCTCTGACTGCGCAGAGTCCGGTTTTACTAGTTCGAAATTGGCCGCGGGAATGTACAAGTTCACTTAATAGCCCCGGCGGAAACTACTCGGAAAGTAATCAGCAGCTAACCGGTACCACCACCACCATTACTACCACCATGACATCCAACCAAAACTTGCGGTCGCGCGCGGTTATTAATAAGTAAAAGTGCACGTCGTGTCATTCCTGTGTGTCTGTGGATATGTAACTAGTTCTATAAACTGCTTCATCAATCCTCTTGGAGATCCTCCCTTCGTTCGATATTTATAACTATTTACATATATAGATTACATACTTACAGAGGTTATTTAACCGGTAGACGACGCGAGCTCATCACTTGCTATTATATAGACAGAGAGGTAGGTATAAACCCATGCGCTCGCGTCTCATTACCTATAGAAGTGAAAGAAACCTGACTCTCAGCCTAATCGACGTAGTAATCGCGGGTATATCCATATACAGAACGAAAACACACTGGGTGGTATATGGTAGAGAAAGAGAGAATCGGAAAAAGAAAAAAACACAGAAGAAGAAGAAAGGAAAATCCCACGGGCTATACATGCGAGAGCTATACTCCCTCGTCCGCTATATATCCGAGCCTATTCGTCTAATCATCTGCGAGATTGCACAGCTTACTTCGTGTGTATGTGTGTGTGTGTGTGTGTATGGATGTGTGTATGTGTAATTTTCCTGGAAAACAAGGGACGTAATAGAAAGCCCGTATATATACACATGTAATACATCTAAATCAAATCAAACCTCAAGAAAATCCAAGCGCGGTTACGCGAAGCCTATACTCAGCTTGGCAACGGTATCATATATATATGTATATATATAGAACTGAGCACCCAGCGTCGCGTTGTAGGAAAGTGCGTGTGGAGAGCTCTTGATTTCCGCAAATTGATCGTGTCTGCGCGCGCGCGTACACTGAGAGAGAACCCAGCGCAACGATAGAGGGCGGCCGAGAGAGAGAGAGTGAGATAGAAAGGGGAGAGTATGTGTGTGCGAGGTTTACCCCCGGATTCACGGGTAATTTCATCCTCGGCCGGAGACGTCCCAATTAGGCCTTTGCGTGTGTGTAGTACGTACGCACATACGCGCGTGTGTGTTGTATTGCTCGAGGAAGGTATAGGGTGAAGAGGGACAGTAGTAGATGGTGTATATATATATATGACAGAGAGAGAGAGAAAGCTTGAAATCTCTCTTGTTCCAGTACTGGCGAGGTACCGAAATGTTGTTTACCGTTACTTCGGCAATTACGCACGTGCGCAGATAGTCAGAGGAATAGAAACTAGGAGGAGACGCGCTGATTCGTATATGAGAAGAGAAGAGAAATATTTATATCTCAGCAATGAGATCTATTAGATAGTTGGTTTTGGGGATAATTTTTAGAAGAGGATAAGGGTTGCTATATGCCTGCATTATTGTGGTGAATAGTTTCTAAACTCTCGTATAGAAACATATCGGGATATTAGAAAATTGTACCCAAGGGAGGCAAATTTAGTATTTTTTTTAACTGTTAAATTTATTGTATCGTTTAGAAAATAAAAAAAAAAGCTACAGAAAATACATAATTTTACTAGATCAATAAATGGGAGAAATGTAAAAATATCGATTTAAAATTAACGTCTGACTAAACTGAGGTTATACTACTTTCATGTATTTAGTATAGCAATAAATAATAGCTTTCCCACTTATAAGGATAATGTCATACCTACGGATCCCGGATTTAGCTGAAACTTCCGGATATCATTCTTTGGGTAAAAAAACTCATATTTCATGATTTCGTCCATTGAGCTTTACGGATAAGAATAAATGAATTTTTTCGAAATATTTAGGGAAAATTCACAGAACCTTTAATAACTGACTAGTTTTTTCTAAATATCATGTTCTGCGCGGAGAGAAACATTTGAATAAAAATTACTATAGTTTATTGTAACCGGGGGACAAACTCGCACTGTCAAAAAATTTAC
>JAWWEQ010000045.1:25094492-25219081 GCA_035583055.1 Torymus tubicola | reverse complement strand
TGCTATATGTCTGCTAATTTTTACGATAGTTCTAGTAAAAATTGCTAGAAACTATAGTAAATTTTTTGACAGTGCGAATCTGTCCCCCGGTTACAATAAACTATAGTAATTTTTATTCAAATGTTTCTCTTCGTTTGTATACTGTAAATAATAGGACATTATCTACTTTGCAGTTATGTGAAACTTAAACTTATACGAGGTCGACTATTGAGCCAACTGGATTTTAGCAATATTAAAAACATTGATGAACAATAAAACGAATATCCAGAAAATAGGGAAAGTAAATAAGAGCAGAAGCAATTGTATCAGATATACAGAAATAGAACCTACAAATTGATAAAACTCGAACTCTCGTTGTCTCTTTGAGTATACTTAGAAAAATAATTTTCTCAATTGTCACTTTATTCATACGGTGTGATGAAGAAAAAAAAAGGTATATTGCCAATAGAAGTAGCGACAAGCAATTTAATGGCTTTTACACATTACGCTCAGCTTAGCGTCAAGCTACAAGTCAATCGATTAGCTTGTATATATGTGCGAAAGCACGACGAGAGAGCACATAAAAGATATAAAATGAAAATATCTCTAGCAATTTTTCGGGCGTGCGAAAGCCGCGCTTTGGCTGTTAGGATTCACTCAATCACGAGTAATTTTGTTACGTACTCGGCTGCTCGTGAGTTTGGAAGGATCAAGTGATAGAATAAAAGTTGACAATTTCGATATATACGAGAGTTACTAGAAATATATTGACGTGAAGGCTCCATTAATGCCTGACGTATTGCAGAGTAATTTTTATTTATATCCTCTATAAAAACAGTAATATTAAATTACATTATATATTATATATATACAACTAACAGAAAAATTTTTTTTTCGACGATTCTCCCTGTACCGCTGCAGCAATAATGCGGCGCAATAAATGTGCTCGTTGGCACTGAGTTTCGTCTTCTCCTCGAGCGTAATGATTAATAACACCAACTGGCTCTCGCGTTTGCGATTCCACAAGCGAAATTGCAAGAGAGCCGATGTGTGTGTGTATGCGCGCGTGTCTGTGTGTAGGCGAGAGATGGAAAATCGATACCGGACAAGCGGCGTAATTGAATGTGCAGCGCTCGTCGGGCCGCATTAGCGAGTGATTTTGACAAACGCGCGCGTGCGGAAGGGGGCGAAAAGAGAAAGAGGAGAGAGAGAAGAAGAGAAGGGGGGAGGGGATAAAAAAGGGGGCAGCCTAGCGAAAGAAAATCCGTGAGCCGAATTCGCCACGACGTCGTCGTCTTTCTGATATTTATTAGTAGCCCTTTTTCTTTTCCCTCGTAAAGTGATACAAGGCATACTCCTCCTTCTCCTCCCTTTGCACAAGCGCACGCTCGTCCTGGTTTAAAAGCAGAGCGTATACAAAAGAACGGGGAAATAAATGATAAACAAAGTCTAAAATTGGGCGTGGATAATATATATGTATATGACGAAATATATAGGTATAAAGAACGTGAGAGTCTTTAAAGCTTACATATTACGTTTGCTATGTACGTGCGCAAAAATATATAGAGGCATAAACACATACGTTCGCGTGTGTGTGTGTGTGTGTGTGTGTGCTATATCTAAGTGAAGTTCTCGAGACGGCTAGATAAACGGGGTCGGAGAGCGTACTAATATATGCGCGTGTGCGGATGCGCCAGGGTGGGCGAGAGGATTAATATACAGAGAGTGAGAGAGAGAGAGAGAGAGAGGTGGAAAGCGGGAAACAGACAATTTAGCAACACAGACCTACGCACATATGTATATATATATACTCTGTTTAACAATCCGATAATGGTTTTAAATTTTCATTTTGTTTCGGACAAAAAGAGGTAACTTATATAATATTTATGTTATAAAATATTCCTTAAGGTAGTAATAATGATATTATAGTTATAAGGAATTTTTTTAAATTAGCGAAAAGAAGATTAAATTTTAGAGGAAAAAATTTCAATTGGTATTAAAATATTTATTAAAAAAAAATCTTACAGGTGTATATATATATATAAGCTTTTTTTTACCCGACAAAATAGGAGGATGTTAGGACGTCGCGCCATTTGTCGCCAAATGTTTTTTATGACGTTCGTAAAAGTACAACATGACATCATATGACACGGTCTTCACGTAAAACATCCCAACACACACACTCACATAACACTGTATTCATATACTTTTCTGTTATAAAATAAAATACAATAAGCGTCCAATTTTTCTTCATTGTATTTATAATAATGAAAAATTTTTGTAAAATCATTTATAACGTGGATATATTTTATGGAATGTAACGTGAAAGTTATGAAAAAAAAGCGAAATTCAATCTTCATACATTATATTTTACGTGTCTAAAATTACTCTCGATCGATTAAACGTAAAATGGGTGTTTTTTACCGAAGGGGAAAATTAAATTGTAATAAATTAGTCTAACTAAAAGGAGTAGCATTTGTAAAATGTTGAAATGGTTATCAAACTGCATCTACTCAATTTTATAAAATACCATTAAAAGTCGTTATGTGAAAATTAATGGCCGTGCATATTTATTAACGCCGTCATAAAATTACAGGCACCGGAATACCTAATGATCATCAACATTTTAAGCAAATATTTAAACGCTTAATTGATGCGTTCACGTTTTGCCTGTTTATTCCGAATAATATATATATATACATATATTTATTTTTTTAACCCGAATTAATCAAACTTAACAGTATTCGCGTTTGATGCAAATGTCAACAAAGCACACATAAATATCCTAAATGTAATCTTTTCAATAAAAATCCACATGATCATTCCCGTTTATCATAGATTATTATACGCAATTGCTGTTTACCAACGTGCATTTATTTTAATCCTCATCGTAGTATGTATTTTCGTCCAATACACCACACCCTATTGAACTGTATATATAAATACGAAACAGGGTAAAACGAAAGAGAATAAAATTTGGATAGAAAAGTTATTGAACAAAGGCAAGCCAAAAACAAAATAAAGAAGTTTGAAACGAAAAGGGGAAAATGGAAAGAAAGAGGGTGGCGAAAGTACGGTCCGATCGTATATAAAGTTTCTTTCGCGGAATATTCAAACGAAAGACGGCTCGTGCTTGGTAAAAAAAGAAAGAAAAAAGAAAAGAAAAGAGAGAGAGAGAGAGAGGGAAAAACAAAAATGTGCGGTGGCGCGTGTGCGCACGCGCTGCAAGCTCGATAAATCGAAGAGATGGAGGGCTTACGCGGCCGTTATACGCGCGTTGCGCAGGATTGCAAGCGCGCGCGCTTGCAGACCGATTAAAAGTCGAAAAGCACGAGCGAGTCGGAAAATAAGGGCACGAGAGAGAGAGAAAGAAAACTCAAGCCCAGCCGGTTTTTTCGCGCGTATAAAGGGCGCGAACAAAGTGCAAGAGCGAAGAGAAGGAAAGAGAGAGAGAGAGAGAGGGGGGAAAAGTTAAAGCCGAGTGCGCGCACGCGCACGCGAGAGGAAAACTAGAAAAGGAGGAGAGAGAGAGAGAGGGAAAAACGAGGTCGACGAGACTCAAAGGGACGACGGCATTTAATCAGGCCTTTCATCCTGTCTGTGCGTCCCTGCGTCCTCCTCCCCTCCTTTCCTTCTTCTCTCTCTCTCTCTCTCTCTCTCTCTCTCTCTCTCTCTCTCTCTCTCTCTCTCAGTGTACGTATATACCTATACATACAGGTTAGACTACGTAGACACGTATATATCGAGGAGCGCCTAATTTTGATTCGGCTTCCGCTTGGCCTTTCCGCCAGGAAAAACCGCATTTCCTCTGTACCGAAGCAGAGGGAGAGATTGAGAGAGAGACAAAGCTCTGCTTCGAAGTCACGTTTTCTTAAAGAGATTGTAGTAGCAAGTTTTTCTCTCTACATGCGTGCTCTAACGAGAGAATGTGTGTGTATGTATATATATATATATATATACACATACGATGCTTTAAATGTTGTCAGAGAATATCAGGGAGAATGTCAGAGAACTTTGACATTTTGTAACGAGTAATCCTTGAGCTTGGTTTTACTTTAAAAGTGAATTATAAAAATGGAGCGATGTACTTTCTACATAATTCTAATATTTATGTGTGTATATAAACGCACATTTTAAATTTTTTTATGATAGCTAACATAAACGTATGTGTATATACTACTTTTCAGAGTGATGCACACGCGTAGGCGATCTGGTTAAACTGGAAAAAGAAACTGTTTTGACATCAATTTTTCCTTTTCCGTTCTCGTGCAAAGAGAGAGAGAGAGAGAGAGAGAGAGAGAGAGAGAGAGAGAGAGAAAGAGAAAGCACTTAATTTCCCGCCTAGCTAAGCTGTTTCCTTCAGCAACATAGTAATGTTCTTTTTCCCAGCCGTGCGCATGCGCGCAGTCATTCCATTTGTCGTCGTCGTACGTAGAAATTCGTCCTTTTTTTTCCTTTTTTTCCTTTTTTTCCTTGTACTGCTGCGCGTCATTTCGGACTGAAATTATATTGGCACGCTGGTTGTATAGAGGGGAAACGAGAGAGAGAGAGAGAGAAAAGGGCAGTCAGGTCGAGTTGATTTGTGCAAGAGCATTATGAAGGAGGTAATAGCGTAAATTGCGTCGTTACTTTTAACGGCCGCGAATAAGTCAAGTGCCCTTTTTACTGATTCCCCCGAGTCATTTGCGTAATTCTTTCTAAATAAAGCGCAATTGAAGTAAATAGAACAAGCTGTAAAATGTACGGATAAATTTTATATTGTATATATTTTTCCTGTTAACTATTTCGGTATTGTTTTATTTTCGAAGTCTCGTGCTTGTTTTATTGTACACAACAATTTTTTAGTATATGTACAATATACAATGTATGAGTAAATTGATAAATTCCCCCAACGTTGTTTGCAAATTAAATAACATCATTTCGAAGAATTTGAAAAGTGTATAAGTTAATTTTAATCGTGATAAATATGTAACGTGTGCTGTGAAATTTAATGGTTAAAACGGAATTTCACATATAAAGTGTATTTCGTGTATGAAAAATATAATAAGCGTTCGCATATATAGCTTTTTTTATCTGTGACATATACCAGAAATTTCAAAACATTATTTTATCTTTGTGAATTGTTTAAAAACTCTATATACAGGAGACGCGGTCATCCCATGAAATTCACTTTTAAGGTAAACAAATTTATTCTCAATATTTTATCAAATTCCATGCGTTATATTATATTTTGTTAAATATTTGACAATAAAACTCAACGTTTCTTTTAAAAAAAAATAAAAAAAAGTTAGCCGAATAAACAAATATATATGACTGCTCAGTTGGAATTTCTTTTTATACAAACATATATATCTATATAACGATTGACATCGCTGATGAGAATTTTATTGCTTTTAAAAATTGATCGTGAAAATATTCGTCAACCTCCAGCCTCATAATATTGTAATCACCGTACAATCGACAAAGGATGACATTTATTACCTATAAACCTCATCGAACAACAAACCAAGACAGAACCATCAAATTCTTCGTCTTTTAAGATTCAAAGCTATATAGCATTATATTATAAAAAAGAAAAAAAAACCTTAAGCTTATGAAAGCATTAGCTATATAACGAAGGATGGGCAAGTACAAGTATGTGTGCGTGAAACGTTCTGGCAAAAGCACTTGCTTGCACACTGTCTCTTCTTCTCTCTTGCCTTCCCCCATCCGCCTTGTCTCTTTCGCAGACGGCTCACGGATAGAGCCATAATCTCTTTAAGCACACATTGACGCGAGCAGCGTCGACGTGACTCCATTAAGATCACGCGAGAGACTCTCTCTCTCTCTCTCTCTCTCTGGTCTTTCCACTGCTCTACAGAGACACACACACATATATATAGGAGTAACGAGAGAGATAGGCTCCTTATCCACCACCTCAGACGACGACACAGACAAATTTCTCACACTTCCCCTTTCTCTCTCTCTCTCTCCCTCTCTTCTCGTCTCTGTTTCTCAAGCACGGATTCCAATGTCACTGCAGTAGCATGTCTGCATCAGTAAGAGAAAGAGAGAGAGAGTTTGCAGGAGCCTATAACAGTGTGTGGCGGTAGTAGTGGTAGAGTTGAGCGATCGGTACGCCGAATTCCTTAGACGTTACTTGATGTCCCGGTTTCACAGAAATTATTACGCGCCTTCGTTCCCTAAGATGCATAGATGCAATGACGTGTACGTATTCATTATACTGGTTAGTTACATCTTTGATATTTCAATTTAATTGTAATTGAGCAATTCTCTGTCTTTGGGTTTGTGAATTATTATTCGACGTTTTGTCGGTATTACTGATAATTTTAATTACACATACATACACACAACAAATAAACACGTGACAGGTTATTACATATTCCCATCGGTATATTTGATTATTTTTACATTACATATACGACGTAATTTAATTTACAAATAACGATAAGCTCATATATCGGAGAGTAAATGAAACCCACAGTCTTTATTAAAAAAAAGAGGAGGTAAGAACGATGCATGTGTATATCTATACTACGATGGAAAATTGTTAATTGGATAGTTCCTAGCCTGGCAGCACGCGCGCGTGGCAGTCTTTGTCTTTCTAATTGGCCATTTGCGTGTGTAACAAACTACTCATTCACGTTCCTATCAACGTCGGATCTACGAATCAATTTTAGAAACCGTCTACGACGTATAATGTATACCGTATACGCTTCAGACGTACCAGTATATAACGCACGTATATATGCGCAGGCTAATTAAGATTGTCGAAATTCGAAGTAAATCAAGCCACCCTAAGATGCGCTTATATCACACGGTTAAATATGACTGTGAATCCTCACCGGAACGATAGATTAAAATTAATGGACTAAATGTGTCTTGCATATAAATCGTTCGTCGTTCGATTAATCAATCTTCATTGAACCACATCACAACTTCTAGTTTTCGTTGTTCGCCCCCTCCTGTTGTGTCTTTACGTTATAGTATCATTTTATTTATCAGCTCCTCTCTCACCTCCTCCTCTCTCCCACCGGGAATAACGAAATTATTGCGTCTTTCGTCTCTTCTGTCACTATAATTCTCAATCACTCGACCGCATTATTCTTCTCTCAGCTCTCTCTCTCTCTCTCTCTCCAAGACATACCGTACACGTAGGTGTCTTATATATATAGATGTACATGACTATATATATACATACGCATTAATTCTTCTTCTTTTTCACGTTGTCTCACAGTATAACGAGTTTGCTCGTCGTCGGCTAACCAGCTTTCCTCATATACGTGCGCGCTTGCTTACCAAGACCGTACGTGTATATATACATATTTGCATCCTGTATATATATAACGTTAGGCTGGTTGCTGCTACTGCTAGTACGTGAACGCGAGCGCTCGTATATTTAGCGGAACGTCAGTAGTTTGTCTGACTCAACGTATGGCCGTGCTACTACTGCACCGTGCGCGCGACTCCCTCGGCTTCTACCTCTCTCTCTCTCTCTCTCTCTCGTGCTGCTATACTTGTACGGTATTTGCAAATGTGTTTTTGCCTCTGCGTCTTCCCCCAAGTGTATATGTTTATTATGCGGTTATACATACTTATATATATATATGTGTGTGCGTGTGTGGGCACGTATATATATGTAGAGACTTTAAAGTGCACCTGCGTTGCCTAATAATAAGTGTATTATACCAACGTAAGTTGCACGTATACAGTAATGGGAAGACATATTCTTAACAGTATATATATATATATATGTAATATAAAGTAAAGTATTGTCAAACCTTCGCGTTTCCCCTTTTTAATATAGTCTGGATATTTTTTTCAACTTTTTAAATTTTAAATTCTCGTAATTCACTTATTTATATATAACATTATAATTATTACGCATTTAACAAGGTCTACACAACGCTATTTCTAAAGTAATTGAAAAAGCGTCAGCATACAATGTATATATACATATAAGAATGTTGAACTACCGACTATAGTATATATATATGGAAATACCTCGCATATTTCCCTCACTCTCTACTTATACACACGTCTACGAGTACACCATGACGTTGTTGTTTTTTTGTCCTCTTCACCTGCCTCGCACTCTTTGTCCTCTCCCTCTCTCCTGACGGCATTGCGTCATAAAATTATTGTTGCCCTGGAAAATAATAAGATTTACCGCGGTCAGCGCTCAGCCGCTACTCTGAATTATTGCGACGAATCACGCGAGAGAGATCCACGCGCGTGTGTGTATGTGTGTATTCGCCCCCTCGTCGCCATACTGAATTTATTCAACGTCGAGAGGTACATGTCGTTTTTTTCCTTTCTTCCCTCTCTCTCTCTCACACTCACTCACTCACTCACTCTCGTTCTCTCTAGGTATGTATATGTCTGTGTGTGTGTGTGTGTATGTGTCTCGTCAACTCATGACGCTCCTTTTGCTCGTGTCGCAAAATGTAGATTAACGTTATAAATGTCGTGCGGTTCGCACTCGCGCACGCGTGGTTATGCATGCGCGGAGAGCCGCAGCGGACACGCAGTCTATCTGGAGGACTATTTTTTTTTGTTCTCTTGACTTTTCGAGGGAAGGAAGGGAGGAAAAATGTGCAATCGCAGAGTAGAGATTATTTATTGTTTAGTCGGTTAAGCGGCGGTGTATAAATTATTTAAAATTGTAAATTTAAAGGTTTTGTTTTTTTAAAGTCACGGTGGAACGTGCGCGATTTAATGAAGATTTACCTTATGAACGGCTTGGCGCGTTCGCTTCTCTCGCAAAAAATTATACATTCGCACGGTACGCGCACGGGTATGTAATAAATGTATGATCAAACATTTTGTAATGTATTCAAAATATGTAGCATGTATGGAAAAGAAGTAGGATATATTTTTTAGGTTCCGATATAAAATTTCATTATTAGCTTTTCATTTCGTCTCCGCACGGATAAGTGAAGTTGGTTTTTCTGTACCGGTATATAATAATACTTTTCGTAAACCGATCATAAATTATCTCGTATAAAATTCTTTACACATGACATAAAATAATATATGTATATATACAATACGCGGCGAAATGCTGATACCTCGGAGATTAAATCATTGAAAACAAAAATGCTTTATTACGCATTTCAATAGTTATTGAATGCTCTTTTAGTAACGCACACCTCTTTTATAGCGATTGATATTTTTCATCCATTTATAAAAAGTACAGATTAAGGTCAGTAATGCCATTCAAACATCAAGTGTACATCGTACACATTAAAGTGAGTGAAGTGGACAGTCTGCATTTTAAAAACACACTAAACTTTGAATTTCCAAATTTCAAAGTTCAATGGTTTCAATGCATGCAAAAGCAGCTTGTACGTTAAAATTTCCGTGGTACTCATAATAATTCATTTGATAATACTTCAGCTATGTGAAGAAGGAATAATAAGCTTCATTGGATTATATCAAATTACAGAAATGTTACGCACATCGGCATTGATAAAGTATACAAACATATGAATGATAAAAAGTATGCTTTGATTTATAAAACGCGTTTCCAATGAATTTGATCCATTAATCCATTATCAGGTACAAAAAAAACGCGGGAAGAGGAAACAGAGAAATACACATTGATTATCTTTTTCAATTATACCAAAGTTAACTGACATTTTAACAAGTAATTTGAAACGTAAATTGAATTGAATAATACCTTTAAATGAAATACTGATAATTATATAAAACAACTGATTTTTGAACATAAAAACAATGCAACAGCGCTCAAACAAAATTCTGAATATGTGTTGCATACAAACAAATATTTTGAAATTTAAAAATGTGATGTTGAACATTCCTTTAATAAACTTTATTTTGTTTGCTTACAGGTGAGTTCCGCTACCCAAGTATAAACAATTATCCACATAAAACCAGTAAATACGTAAGATTATAGGTAAGTGAAAACAAAACCTTTAAACTTGAGCCAGCGCTATACGCCACCAGGACAGAAAATGTAGCCAACGCCTATACCGCACAGATCACACATAGCCAGAGTATATAACAGCATACCACGTACCAAAACTCGAATTGACAATCGCGGGTATGTGCGTGCACGCGATCCTTAACGTAGCGATTTCTGTCCGTATAGCGTCGCGTAGCTAACCCATCCCAACCCTTCCTCCTACCCTCTATAACGCTGTACATCATCGTCTCGGATACGCGCGCTACCAGCACGCAGTGTTACACTGTTCCACCGTAATCGTGCATAATAATTATGACGTCATCAATTAGCGACAGCGAGAGCCTGACGTTAATGTCCGTATACGCGTGCAGCGGTGGCTATATACGCGTGTAGCGGACTCTCTCTCTCTCTCTCTCTCTCTCTCGGAGCAACGATGGTAAAGGCCTTATATGCCGCGATGGACGCGTTGTCGGGTGCACGCACTCGTTGTACGCTCGACTGTTTCACGCCCATCTCTTCGGTTCACGAGTGCTGTGAGATTGTAAATTTATTAACTTTAGTCGTCGACCTGTTATACGCGTAGATGAGCCTTTCTGGGTTTCTATATTCTTTTTAATTTAAAAACAGGAATGGGAATTGCGTGTAGAGGGGGTTGCTGTGAAAAATGTATTCATTAGAATGTGTAAAAGATAATTTTAGAGCTTTGTTATATGTTTATTTAATAAGTGTTGGTCTTAATCGGAGGCATCGTTTTTTTTTCTTACAATATTATCGAGATGCGACAAAATGTTAAAATTTAGAAGTACGATTTACTGTTTAATGTTTCAACCACGTCTAATAGCAAAATGTATAATTATTAGCTGAAGAGCCACACTAATTAATATCTCTCTCTATCTAATTCCCACTCCCACAATTCGTTGTTAAATGCCAAGCATATTTTGTCCCGAATACGTAAACGTAGAGGAACATATTATCATGTTACCTCCCAAGTTTTCCATAAAAAGCTCGTTGGCAGGTGTTATGTTAATATATATTAATAAACAGTGCTTTAAATGAAAAAGAGTATCATATGCATATACATGAGCCATATGTCGTAAATTTTGCAATGCTTTTCCGGTACGGCTACTACTAATTTACCGATGCAACATGTGTTTATAAAAAGCCTGACATAAGTTGGTTCATTATATACATATATATGATTTTATTTCGACGCGGTAAAATGAAAAATATATATAATTAAAAATCATTTTTAACACTTTTCATTATTAGTTTCGTTTAAACATCCAAGTAAAGCTTTGATTTTCCCCTTGCCATTAATCTTCAATCGCAATCAGTAGAAAGTTCGTATTTTAAAACTAGAAAACTTACGAGGTTGAAGTAAGCGCGCAGGCACGTGTACACCAAGCATCTCACGAAAACGATTATATCCTTGCGTCCGAAGCAAACGCAACAAAGAGAAATCCCTTGGCTTTTGTTGCGTTGGAAAATAAAAAGAAATAGAAAAACACGTGGCACGTGAGAATGCAGTTTCTTGAAATGTGCTACGAAGAGAAGAAAAAAATTGACTCGCGACCTTAAAAATTGTTCTCACCTTGTATATAACTATATTGTTTGCTCTCCTTATACATTTTCGCTTTCTCTCGGTACTGATGCGGAAAGAAACAGGTCCAACCTCGAGCTCTTTCTGTTTTTCCTGCGCAGACTCTTGGCATTTCTGCATTCGTCAAAGTTCAACTATTTTTTCACCGAAATACCCGTACTACCACAGTATATTTTTCAAAGTTCTTTTAAAAAATCGAAAATACACCGCAAACGTCCACCACACAGAGTTCAAAAGAATGTACTTGACGAATATTCGTTATAACAATTTTACCAAAAATAATAATCACCTGAGAATAGGGTAAAAATTTCGTATTGCCAGTCAGCTGTTAATTGCCATTCACAATATTGAATATTGTTTTTGACATCTCGACTTATTTTCTATAGTTGAGTTAATATTTTCCAAAAGACTTTTATATATTCTTTCAATTTTAAAGAAAAATCAATATATAGTTCAGTACAGTTGCAATATAAAATAAAGTCTTTTTGTACTCTGCATGTGGAGAGTATAATTGAGATTGCCACTATCTAGACCTTTTACAGAACTATAAAAAAAATAATTTACCTATTTTTCCAAATAATTTATTTTAATAATTTAATTGAGCCTTTTATAGACTGCAGAAATAATATCCTATTTTTAACGTTAATCTTCAATCCCAATGTAGAAAATTCTAGTTGGAAAAGATATACAAATCCCCTTTGATAGTAATAAATGAAAATGAAATATACGTTTGTTATAATATCTTAAATCACAATTTGTATGCAGCATATCGTATGAGAAAATATGAAAACTATTATTCTTCGATAGAAGCAGGTCGTGTGTCAATATGGATCTCGGAAAAATCGCTCTATAAAGCATTTTCATCTTAAAGCTGAAAATATATACAATGTTTACCTATCCAACGTTATCTGCGCAGTTCATAAATTTTTATCACATTTTGATGTATTCGAAAGGAGGAAAATCATCCAACGAATATAACAATAAACGCGCCTTTATTACACGAATATCTTCTCTTATACTTAATTAACGAGGTAAAAGTCGTTGGAGTTTTGTCTCTCCCTCCCCACTTCTTTTATCTTCTTTTTTTTCGCAATATACTTTTCATGTCGCTTTGAGATTGAAAGATAAAATCTGATGCAATAAAACGAAGCGCGGCGGCCGCGCAGACTTAATTAGAGTTATAAGAGAAAAAAACAACAATAGCTATATTCAATTTGTCTCCGATTTCCTTTTCTCTTTATATTTCTTTCTTACTACTACCCGACTTCACTTCAGATCTCGGAATCCCTTCCAATAACGTATTAAGAAACTGCAGAAATAAATATTAAAGGAAACGCTCATTCTCTCTCCACGCTATTTCTTTTGTTATTTATTAATTACTAATCTTAATTGATTTCCAATCCATATAAATGTTTATTTAGCATTAAGATGCAAATTTTCTGATATCGCATATATTCTCATCTGCATAAACAAGCTTATTCCTCGATACTTTCTCAATACTTTGTTGCTGCAAGAACTACTGCGTATAAAATCTTCAGCACCAATAAGTTTTTATTTGTACACCATTTGCCTTTAAATTTTATCGACCACAACCCACGCGTGTAAAAATTCTGGTAAAATTTGAAACCGTCTATAGAAAAAAAAAAGAAATTTATCGAAAAGATTGTACGTTGAACCAACGTTATACCAAAGGCATACCGAAGATAACTATCAGGATAATAATACCAGTTTCGTACGCTACTTTTTTCCCGAATAATAAGCGCATACCGCATACATACGAAGCTTCCATGCGCAACGTTTGAGTGCGTACACCTCCCATACGCGCGGATACGCGCGCGCAATGTGTGTAACAGCGTTGCATGTCCGGCGAGCGGACAAATTGCCTCTCAGAACTACTGCGACGAGAGGAGGAAAAAAAACGTGAAAAAGCATCCCTCATCCCCTTTCCCCTCTTTTTTTTTAGGCAGTTAATCGATAGAGAGAGAGAGAGAGAGAGAGAGAGAGAGAGAGAGAGAGAGAGAAAGCGAACGCATGCACGCGCGAGCGACGCAAATTCAGTTTTCCAGATTGGAGTTTCCACATGTAAATATACAGGGCGGCCGGAGCTGAAATTAGCCCTTTGAGCCGGTTAAAAGCGAGAACGAGCCGCGCTCACGCTCGCCATTGTATTCCCAAACTGCCGTAAATTCTGTACGCTTGAAACTGCGGGAGGGAGAGGGAGGGTGGACACAAGCGAGTCGAGTGGCTCGCATACATATAGAGATAGATATATATGTATATATGTATATAGAGGGGACAGGCCAATCTGAGAGCAATTTTGGATCGCGAGGTTCGTTAAAAACAATTTGCCACTTTTCGACTTCAAACGCGCGCGGAGTCGTTGGCTTTCCGCGCTGCGTTTTGAATTAAACGATATACGCTTAGAGGTCGCGCACGTGAATAAACTAGGCCGCAGACCAGACACACGAACGCGTGTAGGTCTGTTATATATATATATATATATATATATATATATACACATACTATGCTTAATATCGAAATGAAAGAGTGAGCCTTGTTTTTTTTTTCATTCGCTCTCTCACTCTCTTTCGGTCTCTCTGTGTGCTATACTATACTACTACTGCTACTGCTGTGAGCCTCATTTTTTCTTTTATTTCCGGCACGATTGTGCTCGCGATATCGGGATTCATGATGATTTTTATTGGTCTCGATGAGGTTTTTTTTTCTCTTTGTGCGTTAACGGGTGTTTTAATTGAAAAGAATTCGATACTGTGCTGTGTTACAAATTAACATTCAGTCGTGGGTTATATGCACGGGAAAATCGACTACTATTGCGCATTATATTCTTTATTTTCTCCCTTTCGTATTTATTCGTTGATATTCAATTTTGCTGTTTGTAATAACGATAAATATTGTTATATTTGATCAAATATAAATGTAAGCGCAAAGAGTGAGCGGAGGAAGGAGAGAAACAAATACATTATCTTCCAACCATGCTTGTTGTTATAACATTTGCGTTGGCGTTCATGCTATAAATGCAAACTTTTCTATAAAACTTATGGAGGACAGAGAATACGTTCAATTAACAATATATTTTAGGATGTTCGAGAAAGTAAGCGTTTACGTTATAGTATAAAATAAAGATACTAAACATAAAAAATATTTAGCAATGATAACAACAACGAAATATATAAATAAATAAAGATTTTCATATAAGAATGTAGTGAACATGCTTTTCACGGTCAAATGAAAAACCAAGGTCACTCGGTGTTCTATCTCAACGTTTAATTAGCAAGAGAGCAAGCTCGGATTCTGAAAATAAACACCTCGAGAAAGAGAGAAAAAAAACGAAGAGAGCGAGAGAAAGATTGAGGAACAAGGAGAAGGACTAAGAGAAAAAACAAACACACAGGTTCGCTTATTCAGCTAATTCGAGATTAGAGCGACTGGGTGGAGAGAGAGAAAAAGAATAGTAGCTTTACGTCGTTCGACTAAGTCAGTACGAGGCGACGGCAGTGTGGTGGTGGCGACACAAAGGGAAATAAAACTGCGCGACGACGACGGCACCACCACCACCACCGCACACTGAATATATCCGAAAACAATACATCGCAAGCGTGACCGAGTGGCCCGGAACAAGAGAAACAAAAGTGGAATACAGATGTATATATATATAGATGTATATATATGTGTATATATCTGCTCCCTGGACTTTGCTCTTCTCTCATCTTGCCAAATATTTTAGCCCGATTCTACTTCATTTTTCCCTCCTCGCTCAGGGAATGAGAAAAATTTAGAGTCTCTCGGTCGCCGTGGTGGTAGTATTACCTCGGGTTTTCCCAACTTGCCAAATAAACATTCGATTCTGGTCCTCCACCTTTGCTATCGACAATATTTATATATATATATATATATATATATATAGAGAGAGAGAGAGAGCACACAGCAATATCTTATAAAACTTAATAATTGGCCAAATACGAAATATGTTTCGTATATTGATATAAAGTTAAAATTCGAACTGGTTTCTCTAACTTTCTTAAGAACAATTTTTATTTCAATTCGTTTCTCCACACAACACATCTCGAATGTCAGCGGTCGAATTTATTTCCTTTTTTTTTGTTTTGTATTCTTATTTTTATCCGAAGTAACGTTCCGGCAATATATACGCTAGGATATGTATTCCGGAAGAGGCGGCGAAAAGTCGGAAGAGGCACGAAGCCGGCAACAAAAGAGTAGAACATTTTTAAAGTGAGCGTGCAAGCGAACGCAGCTCTCTCTCTCTCTCTCTCTCTCTCGCCTAACAAATTTTCAATTCCATTGTTTTCTCACTTTGTCTGTTTCTTCGGAATTCCTCCAACTCCTCTTTTGTCTTCTTTTTTCCTTCTCTCTCTCTCTCTCTCTCTCTACGTTTCTTGGCGGTAACAACAGCGCGAACCGGAAACTTCGCGCGAAAGCAGCCGATGGTAAGCGAAAACCAAGCGAAAAAAATAAGGAAAATAATTGCCTTGTATATATATATAACACTGTACAAGTAAAACAAGAGAAAGAGCGACGCAAACGCGTTGAGCTGAAGTGAAACTTGCTGTTGCGAGAAAATGTCCTTATTGAAATGCATTTAGAGTAGCAATAATGACACCCGCTACGATGCATATTTCAGTTTTCTTTTGTCCTCTCCAAAGTGGACATTATCAAATGGAAAGATATTTTCTTTGTTTTGAGATGCCACCGTAATAGAAATAGTCGCACGTTAAAAATAGAAATAAAAAAGCTTTTTTAGGTTGTTAACCAAGTTATTTTATTAAATTAGGAGTTAATAAATTATCAATTTTAAATGTAAAAATTTGAACAACAATTACATACATTTTCATTCGTATACATTGTTTTTTATCACTTGTCCAGCTACAGCAATAGATAAAGTTTATAACGTATAAATTTTTATGAATTTTGATAATTTTAACACCACAGATATATCCGTAAAAACTGTCGTATAAATCAAGTTGTTTCTAGCGATCTAGTTCTAGAACGTAACTAAATTACAGTCTGATAACATCAGTGAGATAACACGAAACGCACACGAGTAGAAGCGCGGCAACGCCTGGCTAGGATTCAAATACTATTTTGCGCTAACTTTACCACTGTAATCTATATTATAATAGATCTTGAATAAATAGAACTATTTTACCGTATAAAATATTTAATAAAAAAAAAGAAGTGTTTACAAACTATCGTGGAAAGGAAATTGCAAGAAAATGTATCTACAGATATATAGGATTTGTTCAGATATAGGTGGTAACACTGGTGTATGTATGTGTGTCTGTGTCTGTATGTCGATTGTCAATTTTTCATTGGTCTTCGACATCGACGAAGGAAATTAATTCCTCGGCAATTGAACCCCTCCTCGCCTATACCCTTCTCTTCTCTCATCGCGTTGCTAACTCTCCGGGAAAGGCGCAAAAAAGTAAGGGCTGCGCGAGCGCAAGAAACGGAAAGTGAGCGATAAGGCGAGGCAGTACGCGCGCGGTGAAAAAGAAGGATGAGAGGAGGATAGAGCAAGAGGGAAGAGAGAGAGAGAGTGAGAGAGAGAAAGAAAGATTTTATGTGATTTCTCGTCCTCTGCCTCGTCGCTGAGGACTGAAATGAGGGAAAATAAAACATCCCTCCCGAGGGGCGAAAATGGCTGCGGGTAGGGAGAGAGAGAGACAGAGGAAACGAGACAGGCAAGAGAGAGAAAGAGAGAAGCAAGATCCTGAGGGGTAGAATGACGAGGGACAAAGAGAGAGAGAGAGAGATGGAGGGAGAGAGAGAGACGACGACGACGTTTCCTTGAAGCTTCGACGGAAAATGAAAAAGCCAGAGGAGTCGACGACGTCGCCGCTGCCGTCGTCGTCGTCGTCGTCACCGTAGCCGTCTTCGAGGCTTCTATACTTGTGTGCCGCTACGCGCACTACAGTAACGAGACTTTTCTCCCTTCCATACTCTCCTCTCCCTCTCTCTAGCCATACTTCTTCTTGTTCTTCTGGATGTCGTCTCTCGCTGCACTTGGAATTTTTATACTCTCGAAATGTGTATTTTTTGGGGGATGAAAAAAAAATTGTATATATATATTGTATAAAAAAGAGCCAAATTTACATCTGTTTCAAGAGAAATTGTACCTGGCTAGTATTTTTTCAAGGCACTGCTCTTTTTATTGACGGCTGGAATATAATTTTATCTTCCTAATTGGTCGCTGTTGAATTTTTAGTTGGAATAAATGTAAATTGAATAGCAGTAGCTGTTCCAAATGTATATTGGTAGTTTCCAACGATACCCAATAAAATAATAATTAATGATTATCCATTACTAAAAAGATCAAATGGAAATACCGGTTAGAAGTGAGCGGTTAGTTTAACCATAAAATATACTTCATTCAGTATAACATGCAATCCATTTCACGTAACGATGATGTCATATTGATTAAAATGGCATTATGAAACATTGAATTTAATATTATTTATCATAATTAAAGTTTATTTATTCCGTCGTGAAAATTGTGGTTTATCAATTAATTGATATCGATTTTATCGCGCAAATTTGACAAACCCTTTTAGTTACATATACGATCCATGATATTGCTGCAACAGTTTTCTCCGCGAAATTTTATACTGCCTCAGAAAAATTCTTCAATATGAGGTGTCGTAAAAGGAACTCGCGACATAAACAAGGGTCACACGCGCACTTTTAGGTCAAAAGTATCCTGTAGGAGGAACACGAAGCTGATCATGCAGTTGATTGTAACGAAGAAAAAAATTATTTTCTCTCTTTACGTGTTATCATTTATTTTTTCAATTGATCGTCGTATACATTGACCTACTTCATATTTTTATAAAAAAATTAATTGAAGTTTTGAATAATGTACATGTTAATAGAATGTACAAAACTGTTATATCAGAGAATTATCTCTAACGGAATATGACAGAATGTTAGCCAAAAGGATAAATGTTCAAATTAAAACTCTATAAGCTTGTGACTTACAGCCACGATAAAATCTTCTACCGACGTGAAATGAAAATTTGCTTTAAAGTAGGAATAAAATTATGAAATATGAATTAATAAAAAAGGGAGACAATAACACTCATAAAATTTTCAACATCAGACCCTTTTGAAAATCTCGCAAAGCCTTGCATACAACGATACATGATCGAAGGTAAAAAGGACCACGGAGCTCAACGAAAAAAAAACAACACCAACAACAGGGCTACAGCCCCTTGAAACCATAAAGTTCCTGTAAAACACAAATCTCCCGTGGCAACTAATAGCGTCGTTATTTCTGACAGTGCAATTAATGCTAAAGCGCGCGCGCGCGTCGAGCTCTCCCTCGCACGAGTGCAAACGCTGTCGATGACTCGAATAAAAATAAATAAAAAGCAGCTCACTCTCTCTCTCTCTCCTCTCTCCCTCACTCCCACACGCAGAGACCGAAATACGCGCTAGACAGAATACGCGCGCGCGCGCAGGCGGTATCGATGGACCGTAAAATATTGCGATGAAATATCGGGCTCGCACACGCCGCGCATGAGCGAAACGGAAACGTGACGCGCCACTCGCTCAGCTCTCTCTCTCTCGTGCACGTGAGAGAGAGAGCTGCGTTTGCGGATGTTTATCGGACGCGAAATTAATTACCCCTGCAGCGGTGCAAGAGAGAGAGAGAGATGCGCGACTCTCCTCCGAGCACTATACGCGATTTTCCCTTCATGGTCGTCTCTGTGTGCATATAGATACACTACACCTTTACCCTATATATATATAGGTACTTTGCTAAATAGTCCGCAACGTGTGCCGAGGAGTGAGCAAGCGCGTAGTTGCACCTCCTTATCGCCTATAATTTATATCTTAACTTGTCCGCACTCTTTCACCGCACTCCTGCGGACTTTGCTTGCGCTACTATATACTAACTACTGCGAGTGCTGCTTCCATCTTTTCCATTCACTTTCACGTGACCGCTGTTGCCCTCCATATTATATATGCTAAGTGATAGTGAACCATCGGATACAAAATTTTGGTTATTTATAGTTATGTAGAAGAATTTGATTTGTCTGTTTTTTTTAGTTTTGAGAATATAAAATTACTCTTACTACTTGTTACGCAATGTTTTTTATTTTTATTGAGTCAACCTTCGTTTACTCATTAATTTATGAATTTCTACTCATAACAATGTGTTGCTATATTAATCATTTAATCATGCACCTATTTACTAATTAATTAATTTTATGAATTAACAAAGTATAATATATAGGTTAATGAATTTCAATAAAACTACAATATTATCTATTACAATTACAGATAGTATATCAAATATTATTGTTATCAATAAATTTTATCTTCAAACATAAACATACATTTTGATAATGTAAACTTCACAAACTCTTACTAAATCTCATAATCAGCGAGAGAGAGTATAAAATCCTTTACCGTATACGGAACAACATGTTGTGCGCATACTGAGCTGCGCGTACGGCAGCTTCGCGTGGTCGATATATCGAATGCAAATGTTATCATTACAGTATAGCGCGAGCTTTCTCTCTCTTTCTCTCTCTCTCCTATACTTAAATTTTTATCGAATTTCCATGACGCGCGCAGGGATTACCGCAAACTACTACTACTACTACCTTCATCGTCGTTGAAATTCCGTGGCGAAAAACGAGGAACGGAGGAGACGAGGAGAGTCGGCTTTCGTTATGGAGAAACGAGCGAATGAATGGTACTTTTTAACTGCGCGCGCACTGAACGCTCTTTAACGCGTCCGGTCTGATAGTATATACGCGCGGTGCGGGCAAGCGGTAAAATCGTAAAACTGTTTATGACGATTGTCAAGAATTTTACGAGGCCGCGATGTTGCTTGTCCAATCGAGTGCTCACAGCTCTCTCTTTCGTCGCCTTCTTCTTATCTCCATGCAGTCTGCACTCACAATCCTCCTTCTTCTTACAACCCCGTAACCGTTTTAACTCTCTTTCTCTCTCTCTCTACTCTGCGGTATACGTTGAGTCTTTCTCACTACCGAGCGGACAGGAGCACCGCACACACCCATGAAAGTTTGAGGTAGGAAAGCGCGTTAATGCAGAGACGGCCACTTGATCATACTCTTCCTCTCCCTCTCCCTCTCTCTCTCTCAATGAGGCTGCAGTGGGCCGACAGCTAATGCGCATCTTAATCCAGTGGTATATATATATATATAGCAGCAACTCGGCGCTTGTCTGATCTCATCTACGCTCACGCCCATGACCGAGATTGCGGATGGAGCAGCGGGTAAGGTGCATAGGAATCTTTGCCAGGCGCTGCGCAAATGCGCGCGAGGTTTCCGAGGTTCACCGCCTTGTTTGCGAGTACCTCTCGCTCTTGCTTCTATATCTACGACCATACCCCCCCTCCCACTCACTCTCTCTCTCTCTCTCTTACTCTCTCTGTGTACGTACGGCATTATCAAAGCAGAGGCGGCAAAGCTTGGGGGCTCCGAGGCCGCGGGAATTGGGCCGATCCTGGAGCAAAACTCTCTCTATCTCTCTCTCTCTCTCTCTCTCTGCGCGTACCTTTGATGCTATATGTATACACATACACCTCGAATAAAGCCCTAGCTACTATAGGGTAACGCTGAACTCGACCGTGTGCTACTACTACTACTACTACTACTACTACTACATCATTTTTCTTTTTCTCCGGCAGAGGTCGTCTCGATGATAATGCATCGGTTGTTCAATCTTCATTAAACGCGAGCTGAAGTAGGTATATGCGAGAAGAGGTATTTTTCAAGGTGGTGGTGGTGGTGTTATGTATATATAAGCGCAGGGGATGAAAAATGACAAAATGACGAGAAGCACATAGCGAGGAGAAAGGTATATAGCGAGGATGAAAGTCTCGGTAATAATTGTGAGTGAAAGAAGGTGTAAGTGATGACGAGAAGAGGAGGAGGAGGAAGAGAGAGAG
This sequence comes from Torymus tubicola, assembly GCA_035583055.1. Lineage (NCBI taxonomy): Eukaryota > Metazoa > Arthropoda > Insecta > Hymenoptera > Torymidae > Torymus > Torymus tubicola. Next base: position 25,197,613 of record JAWWEQ010000045.1, on the reverse strand, counting down.
AAAGAGAGAGAGAAAAGAATGATAATGAAAGTAATAAAGGTGAGTGAAAAGTGCAAAGAGAGAAAGAGTGAGGCGATGATGAAAGAAGCAAATGCGCAAAGAGTGTAAACGTGAGGAGAGAGTGAGAGAGCCGGTGAAGTTTAATTTTAAGAGAGAGAAGCGCTGACGATACTCGTCTCTGTGTGTGTATCACTGTATATCTGTGGCAAAGTAAAAGAAAGCGAGACAGAGAGAGAGAGAGAGGCCGTGAGATGAGGGAAGAAACCAGGCTTCGGAATGCCTTTGGGAGAGGAAAATCAAGCGAGAGGAACGAGAAGTATATCTTTGATACCAGCAGAAGAGAGAGAGAGGGACAAAGTTAGTTTAGCCTAGCAGAGAGAGAGAGAGAGAAAGATGAGAGAAGAGCAGAGAGAGGGTGAAGAAGCCACAGCAAGGCAAAGAGGAAGCCGATCGGTCGGCAGGTCGAATCCCTCGTTTCTCTTTAAATTCATCGCTATCTCCTCTCTCTCTCTCTCTCTCTCTCTCTCTCTCTCTGCACCGCCACTGACGCCGCCACGAAACTTTGCCAAACCGCTAAAGCTACACGGTAGCAGCAGCAGCAGCAGCACTGCTGTTCCCAAGCTGCAGGAACGCGGGCGCGTGGGCTGTGCGAAACACATAACTTTCTTCGAAATAACTCGTCCAAGTCCGGGAGAACGTGAAATATGACCGAAATATGATATATACGAAGAAGGAGAGAGAGGGGGAGAGAGTTACCTTAGAAGATACGATAGCACTGGCTTTGAGCATCCCCCTCGTATGACACACAAGCCAGTAGCCCTGTCCACACTCTATCTCTCTCTCTCTCTCTCTCACTCCGATGTAACCGCAGCCGAGCGACCGAGTGGATAAGCGGCTCTCTTGCACCTGACCCGTGTGCGTCGTCTTTTTATTCGTATTGCACTACGAATGGTGCTGCTATCTCGTGTATCGTATATATATATAGTTAAGGTCGCTCGATATAGATGTATATAATAACAACTGTCTTGGTTCTTTTAAACGTATAGTGTAGAATGAAAAGGTTGAAAAGCAACAAATTGGGTTGCCAAGGTAGGTGTGTATAGAGAAGTAGTAGAAAGCATTGTGAGCGCTCGATTATTATTTCAAGCGGTTCAGCCGGTTCTGTTCAAAGAACGTGGATGGAAAAGTTTAGAAAAGCTATGAGTGTGTGTATGTGAGAGAGATATATTATAGGAGTAGTCGAGTGCGATTTTCGTTATATTATTTTCCATAATTAAAAGTGTACTGGCCGCAAAGTTGTTCGTGCTACCTACTCTATGGAAAGGTAAAATGATGTATGAAGAGTAAAATATTATTTGATAGTTTGAGCATGCTAATAGTGCATGGTTGAAATGCGTAATGGGAAACTAAAAAATTGTTGAAAAAAGTTTACATTTTTGCTTAATTACGAATGAAATAACAAAATCTAAGTCTACGAGTGTACAATTACGGCGAAATGTTTTGTATATTAAGATATAGCAAGGATAGTATATTCAAGATCTCACTGTTGTCGAGAGACCGAAAATGCCGAAAGAAGCACGACTGGTTCGCTCGACGGAGCAGTAGGAAAGCAAGATGGCGTAGAGGAAAAAGAAATTCGAGCAAAAACTATAGTGGCTGTTCGTTGTTTGCTAGAAATTAATTTTCTTTTATCCGCGATAAATGGTGCCTGATCTTCTACTGTATCTACTGGTGGAGGTACAATAAACTCGAAATAAATTGTTTTCATTATGAGCTTATATTTCAACAATGAAGGCAGAATTTCGTGGTACCTCTGGTAACTATTTTACCACAAACATCGTACGTTAACATAATAAAAAGTTTTTTTTGTAACGAAAAAAAATCTAATTGTAACATTTAACTTATTATCAATTTTTATCATATTTTGGATTTTTTTCAATAAATTCTTAAAATTTCAGAAATTTTTGATAATAATTATTTAAACGAAAATGTTGATATGAATATGATAAAAGCATTTATCGGTATAATATATATATATGTTTTAATCATTACTTTCATCACCAAAATCTTTTTAATCTTTCCACCCTCTAATCTTCATTTCTCAACGCGACGATACCGTACCGCAGCATCCAAGAAAAAAAGAACCGGAAAGAAGAAGAAACTATCAGAAAAAAGGTGATCCGTATGAGACGACTGGCGTATAGGAAAGGAAGATAAAGCACTGCCCGTGACCGAGTCAATTCATTTATCTTCGCCAGGTCTGCGCGCATATTCGGGGCAAAGGACGTCTTGCATCGGTCAGCACAAATATCTCCCTCCCTCCCTCTCTATAGCTCTACCTTCTCTTCCTCCTGTTCTTCCGCTGCAGAGGGCGTATATTAGAGGGCTATCGCAGCGCATTATCTCCTCCGGTTAACGCCACGAGGCTAATCGCCTCACGAACCCTAGGGCTGCCACCCGTTAACGCCACCGGCTGGCAGCAAGCAGAGAATCCTCGTCGATGCTGCTGCTGCTGCTGTAACGCCTGCATCCTTAACTCAAGGTAGTGATAGAGCTTGAGCAATTGTGAAAAATGGTTAGTTTAAGCTATCCGCATTTTTTTTCTCGAAGAAGAAATCGATCTTACTTTTTTTATGATAAAGTGACCAAGATGGGCGATTTTCTTGAGGAATCGATCTTTCACGCGCTCTGGGAAATTTGTCTGTATAAGGAGGGTATACGGTCCCAAACTGTATCCCTGGTTTTTTATGGTTTCTAAAAGAGCATTGTTTTTATTATGCTATTATTTATTTACTTTAAGCTTATTAAGTCATTAAATTCAATATATGCGCAGAGATGGTTTCAATTTCAATAAGTGGTTTAGATATTTTGGGATTTATATTTCAGCGATTCTAATAGAATTTATAATGCATATAATGATTTATTATTTTTATTTATATCATAAACCACAATATGACCGTCCGATTCTTATGAATTTTGATACACATGGATTTCTGGGGTTGCTGATAGCGAATCTATTATTGGATTTTTGAAATTCCAATAAACTTTGGCAATAACGAATATTTCTAAAAAAAGTTGCGAGTTTTTCATATTTGTTTATTTATAAAAATTCCTGAATAAATATTTATATTATGTTCATTCAATTTTTTATACTCTTTTGATACTAAAATAATTGAAAACTGCAGCAAAAATTTAATCTAAAATCGTCAACCAAAAATTAAATAATCAAAAATCTAATATTTAATATCTTTTATAATAATTAAAGAGAAAAATAAAAACTTAATAAGTACCTTTGTAAGTACAAGATAAGACCAACGAATGCTTATAACGAGATCTCTTGTATAACAAGAAAACTTTTTTCACTTTCATCAAGTATATATATTATGTTTGCTCATAAAGTATAAACCTAATATTTTTATTTGTACATTTCTGTAAGTTATTTGATAAGTATATAATAAAATATATTTTAGATGTTATTTTTAATATATTTTTGTAAGAAGTTATTTCATCTTCAGAGAATCATATAGACATCGAAAAGTTTCGTTTCAAGTTTCCAGGCAGCAACTCTCTCGGGAATTGAAGAGTACACAACAAGAGTTTGCATTATTAAGAATTTGAACATTACTTTCCAAAAACTTCTCAAATTAGATTTTTAAATCAATACATCTTTCTATGGAAAATAGTGAAAAGTATATAACTAATCAAAAGTTATTACTTGCCAAAATAAAAGAAACTTATTAAATTACAAAAATAATCTAGCAAATATCAGAAGCAATTTTGAAAACATACTGTTGAAACCCTTGATACTCTAAGTGCGTTGATTTTGTACGAAAACGTTGAGGGGAAAATCAAGATAAGAAAAGTTGCGGGCGCAAATTTCGGGCGACTGCATTCACCGCAAATGGCACATGTATAAGGTCGCATATAAGCGTTGGCCTTTCGCGCCAAGGACGGAAAGATTTGCGGTTTGTTACGGTCCAACGTGTAGCTGTCCAGTATGGGCTGACCACACTGAGATCTTTTCTACTCGGCCGTTGCTCGTGAGTTCCTGGAAACTTGCATCTTGCCTGAATGCACACGCTCACGTACACCTCACCGCAATTGCTTGACTCTTGATAATTAAAGAACTTCGTTCCCTCCCTTCGAAAATCAGAATGTTCATCGGGTACATTATATATATTATATATATATATATATATATAGGATTATTCGTACTATAAAGTATTTTGTTAATTTTTTATATCATTCCTTTGTCGAGATAGAGCACGTGGAAAAGAGAGAGACAGAGAAAAGGAAACGAGAAAGAGACAAGAAAAAGAACGGAATGTATACCAAGTACGAGAGTAATCTAGTTATTACTGGGGAATTTTAATTAATTTTGTTGTGGCTGCTTCTTTTTTTTGTCTGTGTAGCGGCGCTTAAGCTCACTGACATTCTTTTTCTTCTCTAGCGCGCGCTATTACTGCTGCCACTGTCTCCTAATGAATGTTGATATAGCTGTGGTCTGCCCGCGTTTTTCGGTTATTACTTCGGTGTTGCTACGATTTTTCTGATGAGATTGAATTAAAGCAGATTTAGAACTTATTTTATTAACGTATTAAATACGAAGTTTAAGTAAACATCAAGTAAGTTTATATTAATATCTCGATGTTTTGGAAATAATAAATTTCACATTAACTTTATGTAGTGTCTCAAATTTATCTGTTGGCTTACTGAAAACATTCCACGAGAAGGAATATAAGCTGAGAGTTAAATAAAGCTGCGTATATAGTGGTAACCTCAAAGTTCCCCAACAATCCTTCCAAGAAAATGTAAATAATATCATCTCCCGATTTAAGTCGCTCTTGCAATCTCCATCAGATAAAAAGGCCCGCGCAAGTCTTAGTTACGGCCATATATACAGTCGCGAGGAGGGGCATCTCGCATGGGTCATAAAGCGCAACAATGAAATGGCAGAGCCAAGAAAAGGAATGAAACGTCGAGAGAAGGAAGGAACGAAAAGGAAGGAGGATCGGTGGCGACGGCAGTATAACTCCAACGCAGAGAACAACTCGATTCGATTTCTGGCCGAGTGATCGAGCGAGATCGAGAGAGAGAGAGAGAGAGAGGCCGAGATGTCTATCTCTAGAACTCCGCAGGGTATTCGTATACGTCGTCAAGACTAAGAGGCTTATTTATTTGCAAATGGCCGGACGAACGAGAGGGAAACGCTAGAGTAAAAAGAGAAAATGCCCCGCAGACGACAATGTCGACGCTGCTGTGTGTGTTGGCCTCGACTACTCGATACATTTATTAACGCGCCAAGTATAAAATTCAAATGAGAGTGAAATGGAGCGAGAGAGGTTTCACGATGAGAGGCGATTGACACAAACCAACAAGGTTTCGATCTCTGATTGCTTATTAGGCGGTGCTAACTTTGTTAAAAAGAAGGGAAAAAGAAAACAAAGGCGTTTAGATATTGGAAAATATATTTTTCATCGAAATAATAATTGAAAATCTTTATACCGGAATTTTGTTAAGTTAATAAAATTACAAGTTCGAACTGTTGAAGGTTCAACAAAATTTAATGCAATATAAAGATTATACATTGTAATGTATTGGCAGATGTAAGTATTTCCGCTATCTTTTGGTCAAGAATAATATTCAGAAAGTCCTTTGAAGAGAGTTAACTCAAACGGACTTTATTCAGAAATGATGGAAATGCTATTCAGTTGCATCTTTAACTGGATTAAACTTTAAAATCGTCCAACATAAAATAAAATAAATACAATTTAATCAATCAATATTCTTTTTCTCAAAAATTGTAATTGGATGGCATGATTATATATTGCAATAAGTTTATAATAATACAAAACTTGTAAGTTATTCAATTTAGGAGTGCAAAGTGCCATTCAAATTCAACTTTTTAAAAGCGTTATACCAACTGTATCTTTCTACATTTTTTCATTATTGAAAAACACATCTCAAAGTTTGACCAAAATCCATGATATAGAAGTCTTTCCTTCTTAGTACAAAGAAAAATCATAATGTCAAACACATGTCCCTATGCGCGCTGATTGTAGACAATTGCTAATACATCTTTTTAAGAAACACGCAAGAAACGAAACTCTTCAGAATCGCAGACTAAAGTCTACTTTCGCGGGCAACAATGCTCAGTACGCGCGGCAGCCGTTTCGTAGCTCGAATAAGCTCTTTCTTATGGCTTTCCACTGCTTTGAATCACCAGCTTATTAACTGAGATAATAACAGAATCGCAACGCTGATCTTCACCAGTGCTTCTAATCGGCACAACTGCATTTTCAACAAAAAGCCATTTCTTTGTGGCGTGAATTCGCGGATGAATATTATCATTCCAAAAGTGTTGAGTAGATGGAGTTCAAGTTAAATTTGTTTAAAACTTTGTTGATTACCTCCCGGCATTTTGTACCACATCGAACAATATGTCTGCTTTCAGACTAAGTTTTCAGAATATTAATTGCTCACAAGCTTACAAAAGTAGTTTTAAAATGACTCTGTCACACTATTTTAATTGATAAAAGAGAACAAACTGTTGTTAAGTAAACTTACAACATTGTAATTATACTTTTTTTTCTATTTCACCATTTTCTTCTCTAATTGCTAAAGCAGACATTTTAGTCATCTATTTTCGATATAATATCTCTGAAAAAGATCTATACAAATGGAATTTCGATAACAGCTTTCCAGCGTCTATTTGGCACTTGAACAAATTTAATTACATTTAGATTAACAATAATCAATTTCAAATTGAATCCAATCATAAACAGTTCTAATCAACTACTAGTTATTGCAACGATTAATCATTGAATACTGCAATTTTCCCAAAATCAATCCATTCTAGAATTTTTGGCTAATGATTGCCGGCTGCTTGCCATCGAATAGAAGCAATCGCTGTTCCCACTAATGATCGAAATGTATTAGTACTTTTGAACACGTGACTGCATATGCCTACATTTATAAAACGAAAATAAAGAGAGTGAGAGGCGCATATTGTCGATATAGATGAAGCGAGGCGACGCGAATTCCAATGAGACCATTTTCTATATATGCATATATATATATATTGACACAAACCAACGTACACCCACACATGCAACCATCTATATATATACATACGATACAGTTGGAAAAAAGGATAATCGAGAGAAAGATAAAGATAGAAAGAACAAAAACGAAACCAGCGAACTAGTGCGGCCTACTTTTGATCCTCACTCTCTTTTTCTCTCTCTCTCTCTTTATATATATACATATATATACATATATATGTCTCGCTCGCTCCCCCTGCCCTATCGGTCGCTGGCGAATTTCAATACTCAAAAAAAGCCGCGGAATAACGCGTTATTCTCCGAATGATAGCAAGAGCGAGAGGGAGAGAGAGAGAGAGAGAGAAACGAGCGAGTAAGCGAACCGCAGAGTGAGAGGAGGAGAGAAGAGAAGAGAGGGGTTGGACCAATATCATCTCGGAGCATCGAAGAATAAAGCTTTTTCAGCGGCTTTGCACCCGCGCCAAATGCCTCGCGGCTGTTGATATACGCCTGTAGGCTCGACCTACTCTCTCTCTCTCTCTCTCCCTTCATGCTCGTGCGCTTTTGGTTGTCCTTGCCCCGCGTGAACGGACATTAACGCCAGCCAATGCAGCTTTCTATATATGTGAAAAAAATACGTAGAGATGGCTGTTAAATCCGATCATTGATGCTTGTTTTCCATTCTGATCGAAATAAGCTATATATGCAGTGTTAAAAAAAAAACAAAAACATCTATAAGGTCACTATTAACCTCTCCTGGTTAATTTGTAATACAAGCATGTGAACCTGTGTATACCATTAAAAAATTACATACCCTCGCGAATTTAAAAGAAAAAAAAATAAATAAATAACATGTTGAAGTTATATTGTTCTTTTAAATTTTGAAATTGCTTGCCTCTTTGACTTATGGATTTGTTTACAAATACGTTCGTGTCCATACACCATTTGCATGAAAATTGATTTTCATCCCGAGGTCTTTTGAATTTAAAATTGCGGATCGAATAAATTACTTTTTAAACTTCCGCTCTGTTAGATTTGATTCATCGCGCCTGTATTTGACAATTTTCTTTCGTTTTTTTTTCATAGATTAAATGTCCAGGCTGGAAATATATATATAAAACCTCCCCGTACGATATTGAAAATATATTTTAAAATATAACGTCAAACAATAATAATACAAGTTTGTCGGTGAGCAACCAAGAGAAAAGTGTGTATATAATAATATAAGCTTCAAGCTACAGTATAGCATTTCTTCGAATATATCCCAAAGTAGTAGTAGTAGTAGGTCGTCGTCGTCGTCGTAGCGTTGCGGTGCTGCTTGCGCCCGTGCCGGAAGATCCGGAATCGAGATTATCCAGCGGCGAGGCGCATGGTCACGTACATCCACCCACCGTCCTAGGCTCTCCCTATCCGTTCATTATCTTTTAATTATCTTGTTTATCTTGGCCGGACGCCCGCTTTGCGCGAAATTACCCCCGCGGATATATTCCACGCGCGCGCGCGCAGTGCGGCTGACGGTGCGCTATACTCCTTTACGTATATATATATATTACAACATTCGTGACAGCAAACCTTTCCCTCCCCCCCTCTCCCGTCTTGGACCTTTTTCTCTGCTAACGTTCTATAATTTCCGTTCGCTTTTTCTCTCTGTACTTTTGAAATTACAATGAGAGCGCTAGCTTTCTAAGACGGTAATAACTTTATTTTTCAATCGCGAGAGATGCTGGACTAGGAAAATATTGCGTGAATAGCTTCGTGAGCAAGGAGGACTGGAAGTGACAGCTACCGCCGGTAAAAAGCAACAACAGAAGGCGAAAGGCGAAGGAAAACGATGAAGAGAGTGGGCGAGAGAGAGAAGAAAGCTCAAAAGCGTAGAAAAGGAGTTGGCGTGATTCGGCGACTTTGGCTTGAACGCCTCTCTCTTTCTGCCCGCGCGCGTTGAAAGGAAATTTTCTTCGACGAAGTCGCGAGACAAAAGTGTAACGCTTCCTCGCCTCTCTCTCTCTCTCCTCGCTTCTACGAGTAACAAATAGCGTTGGCTAAATTCCTGCTTCGTCGCTCTCATTGTTTCGGAGTTCCTCCTCTTCAAGCAGTCGAAAGCTTCGATTTTATGCCCCAACGATTTATTCTCACAACGACAACGTTGCTGCGACCGACCAAGGCTCGAGAGTGTACGGACTTATTGTACAGTGCTTTCGTTATAATGAGCGACTTATTATCAGATTTTCTTTTAACTATATGATGAATATATTTTCTTGCATCTTGCTTCAATTTTATATATTTTCATTCAATATTGAATGTCAAAGCATTTGAAATTCATTGAGAAATAAATCATGAAAACTTATGCAATTCTAATTGTTGTCCAATAAAAAATTCAAATTTTTACAAAATAATGTCTCTGAAAATTAAAAAAAAAAAACACTAAACATTCTTTTACCAAAAGACACCCTTTTTATTGGTTTACTTACAGTGTACGACATTTAAAATGTAAACAAAATCTATAATAAAACGCCTGATGTATTTTTACACACTGAAGCAGGGTAAAGGTTCAAGAATATTTTGAAACTCTTCAACAGTTAAAAGTTACGAAGCACGTACTTCCTAAAGACGTACTACATATTATACAGTTATCTCGAGTCTCGTATTTCCATCACCAGGCTATTACTCTGGTAACCATTACCTTTAAAGCAACGCAACTTCTATTAGAACTCTCAACAGATTTTTACACCAACACCTTCTCATTATAAGCATTTACAATTGAAACGCCATTTCTTTGCCACTTGAAATTTCCTACGATATTTACCATAGTCCTTTCTTAAAACAATATTGTTCTTTACTCTATAGTAGGACAATTTCCTTACGTCAATCTATATATTTATACGTATAAAACTATTTCCTTTTCTTGTAATTAATTTAATTTTTTATACTAGAAGTTCATTATGATACTATTTAGATATATAATGTACTATAATATAATCGCAGTCAAGTGCCGTGTATCGGATAATTCCCCGCTTAAGGAGATTTCAAAGTGTTAACAAATCTAGTTGCAACAAACGTTCCGTATAATCTACCCATCATTTCATATCACGTTAAAGTATGTAATGTTTTGCAAAGTATTTTATTTATTATTCATTAACATTTCTCAAGTTTTCAGCAATAATGTGCGTTTATAAATCCACTGAAGTCACTGTTGAAAAAAGAACTTTTAATTCTAAAGGATATTGAAATATACACTAAAAGGTTGAAGCTAAGATTCAAGTTAGAGACAATAATAGCATTTTTCGAAACCTTTATATTTCACAGTCAGTTATCACGCATTTAACAACGTCAACAATAAAAAAAAAACTTTATCCCCATACAAACTCATTTATATTTGACTCTCAACTGCAACTGGAAAAATAATTCAAACGCAGAAAAAGAACGAACGAACGGAAAAACTTCATCACGTCCGTCCCATTTCTGAGGACACCTAAAGAAAGGGACATCCAAAAAAAAAAATGAGTCAACTCGGTCCTCCCGAGCAATTACCTCTCGCACTATCCATCTCGATCTTCCGCATATATACATATATATACACGCAATCCTCATCCGCAGCCTCATACTGTTCTACACGTACCTACAATCTGGAACCTCAGCATATATCCTACCGCATTGGTCCTCCTTTTTGCCGTCCAGGCACGGGTTTTACTCGGCTTCTTATACCGTCGATCCGTCGCGTGCTAGCTATACTTATATATATACGCCGACAGGCAAGGCGCAAAAAGCAAGAGAGAGAGGATGGCAAGAAGAGAAACCCCTCGAACGTCGCATTAATGTGACGAGTTCTGTGGAAGGTGTGGGTGGGTGGGAAGGAGGAGGAGGACTAAGGGTTATACCTATATCACGAGCAGTGCGGGCTCAGAGAGGCACGTACGTGTGCGGATTTGGCACCTATAGCAAGCGAGAGAGAGGGGGGAAGGATAGATATAGACAGAGAGAGAACTGCCCTACGGGCCGATTTCCCCTCTCTTTTTCTCTCCAGGCAGTCGCTGTGATTTAAGATGAGGATGGCAGATCGATCGGCTCGGTCTCTCTGCCTTCGCCTGTCGACTGCAAGAACGAGCACAGTATGTGTGTAGGTATGGGTTGGTTTATAAGGGTGTATTTGTGTGCTGCCCTATCACTGAGCTCATTCCTCGGGAGGTTCGCTCGCCAATGACTTTTCTAATAGACTTCAATGGCTATCGGCGATTTTCTAGATTCGCACTGTTAGTAGGAGAGAACTTAAGGGCGATTCGATTTTGGACAGAGAAAAAAAAATCCATTTAGGAAATGGTATATTGAATCTTTATGAGAGAAAAAGTTTTTAATAGAAATATATATTATACATCACTCAAGGGCTTCGTTTGTGTGTACAGGTGAAGGAGGTGGTTGATTATTATTTCGGTGACAGATGAGGCACTTTTCTTCCGATTCAGGTCCTTCCCAAATCTCTTCATGACAACGTGGTCCTTCGTATTCTACTCCTGATTCCCAATTCTCTTCGTCACTATCGCTACCGCCATTGTCACCTTCTGAATCTTCCTCCTGGTCTTCTATAGAGTATTGGCTCTGGAAATATTTATATTTTCGAGATATAAATAATCGTATCAGAATTCTCATTGTACGTGTATTTTAAGATAGCGCCTTAATGAATGAAATAAATCAAGAGTTTATAACCTAGTTTTATAAAAATAGAGATATTGTAACTTGACTTGTATACAATATTAAAGGTAAATTATACACATACACATACACATATATTTCGTTCATTTTCAGGTTCAATTAGTTCTTTATGTCTAATCCAAGCTCTTATTCTTCCAGTGTAATACATTTTTAATAAGCATTAAGGATAGGTATAACTCAACTGATAGGTTACAATAAAAAACAAAAAAACAACAGCGATGTATAATCAAACAACATAGTAATACATGTTCAAACGTACAACTGGACGATAAAATCATTTTTTAAATTTAACAAAGTAAATAGCTAGAACGTCCTTCTCCCTATATACATTTAATTTCAGTTTGGTAAATATGGAACTAACCCGTCAAAATGACGAAAAACTATACTAGTTAAATCGTGCATATAGGTATGTACTTTTGTTTGTTTGAATTCTCTATCACCAAATAGTCGTCAAATATTTTATTAACGATCACGAATCAAGGTGAAAAAATAAACCTGATATGCTTATCATGTAAACAAACATAGAAAGGTTAAATATCAGATATATAAACTAAAATATATAATGTTTAATACGACGTACTCTAATCAATGATATATTAGAGTTTAATGGAAAGATTAAACAGTAGAAAAGTGAAAATATCCAAACAAAAATAGTCTCAACTAACCGTGTATCTTCGTAGAATCAGGCAACGGGAAATAAAACAAACAAAAAAAAAACAGAAAGAAGAAAAGAATGCACGTAAAGTAAAAGACGCGCAGGTAGAAGAGGTTTGTTTAAAAGGAAAATGGAGGTAAAGAACGAGATAGGTGTAGAAAGGAGCGCTCGAGGAGTGGTAGGAGGAGGGGGGGGGGGGGGAGATGGAGGTTAGAGCGAGAGGCAAGAGAGAGAGAGAGAGAGAAGCGCTGAATTCCCAAGGACTCGCGCGTTCTCGCAAGGGCTCCCGGGAAGTTACAAATCTCCTACACGTCCGAATGACCGAAGGAAGAAGTGTACCTAATGTAGGGTAACGCCCCGCCTTTTCCCTTCTCCTCCTCCTCTTCTCTCTCGTACTACCACATACACACAGTAGTACTGCAAGCACACAAGTAAAGGAGGGGGTATATAAGGAAGAGAGAAGGAGAGAGAGAGTGAGAGAGCTATCTTCTCACAGTTGGAAAACGGGCGTAAGAGCGAGATAATGTACGAGCTAATATAATATTCTTAGACGGAATGCGGTTGCCGGCTCTTAGCTTTCTCTCCCTCTCTCTCTCTTATCCTCACTCCTATCCACACACACTCACTTACACATATACACATACACGCACAGAGTCTAAGTGAGAGAAGAAGAGGACAATATCCATGGGAAGTTTAATAGCGGGAAACGGCTCCCACTTGCGGCAGCAAGACTCTGCTGCGCAAGAGTGAGAGAGAGAGAGGGCTGAGCCTCGCGCGCGCCTAGATGAATAATAATGCGTCTGCCATTACGAATTCCGTCCTCAATCTGAGAGCGGTCCTACCACGATTCTCCTCCACCTCCTTCTCCTTCTCTCTACCGTATACTACTGCACCACCACCACCACCACTACTACTACCAACCGCATACTGTCTTTTTCGACCTGCGGTTGCATTTATCTCCCTCTCTCTCTCTCTCTCTCTCTCTCTCTCTGTACGTGTATGTATATGCATCATCACTCCTCCCAACAATTCTTCGACATTTCGAAGGGAAAAAGCCCGCAGTCGTGAAGATTAACATTGAACGAGGCCCCGGAGAAGGAGAGAGAGAGAAAAACATATCTAAACGAAATGCAGAAAGTTGGCTGTCGTAGATGCCCGTAAACGTCAAAGCGCACAGACGCGCGCGAAGCAAAGTTTTGAATCCTCGAATACCTCCGCGCATATCTCTATATGCTTCGTCCGGGAAAAGCCAGAGAGTAGTTGTGTGTATGTGTGTGTGCACAAGTGGAAAGAAGAAGAAGAAGAGAGGAAAGCGGTGGCTCGATTTTCACGGACGGAGCGATAATGCGCGAGCGAGAAAAAGTGACATTACGCGAGAGTCTGCCCCAGGCTATATACATACATGTGTGTGTGTATGTATGTGAGAAGCTTATAAAACCTCCCTTGTGTTGAGATAAGAAGCGACTTGTCCATATGCGCATAGGTCTGTATAAAAGGGGTGTTTGGAAGATGGCACTTTAATTTTCTTACGCATTTGTCGCCTCTGTTCACGTAGAATTCCTCGCTCGTAGCTAATTTAAGATCTTGTGTACCCTGCAACTTAAGTGATAACGCCAACGCCCTTTTGGTTGGATTATTCAACATCATGTGCTCTGGTAAAAATCTGACCATTTTTATAAGTATACCAGATTATTATATTTTTCTGTATATACGAGGGATCGAATGAAAATATAATAAAAAAAAGACGGCTGGGACTATTGTTCAAAACAATTGTCATGTCGAATTTGTAAATGAATTGTTTGGTATAGGAGGGGAGTGCGTTTGCTGCGTCATTGATTGAATTGTAAATAGGTCGAAGAGATATCGTGTAATATAATGTATTGTCAGAAATTCAATGGCGATTGTGCATTAGCCGCTGAAGACCGTCCAATAATTGCCAACAATTTAGCCCGACAGTAGTCGGAAGAATAAATAACCGCATCGTTGATAACAATTGAATGTCCCTACCATGTAAATGATCCGATAAACGTTCCTTGTGTCCCTCTCTCTCTCTCTCTCTCTCTCTCTCTTCATCTATATATCTGTATACCTATATATAATTTTAGATTAACTGCTTAACAATTGTGGTTTAATCACCTTTTAAGCTTATATATACGAAAAGTCTGTAATAATAAAAAAAACATTTTACATATTGGTAGGTATTTTCATATTTTTTACTTTGACTATTTTCTCTTAAAAAAAGGGAATCCTACAACATTTTACATCATTTCATAGCACATTTTCATAGCATACCTAAATATATTTTTTGTAACTAAAGATTTTTTCAAAACTTTTGAATAAACAAAAAATCTCTCAAATATTTTCGATTATTTAACTATGTCTGCGCAATTTATTTCTCTTTAATCTTCTACTAATGGAAAGATCACAAGAAAATGCATTTATCGATATACTATTCAATTCAGGACCGCACCCCTAAAATATTGAACAACGCTGATAAGGGTTTTTTACTATAGTCGCCTCTATATAGAAGAGGTTATTCTTTCGTCCGCTTTGCACCATGGTTGTAATACTTTCATCAAAATAAAGTTATCCGTCGGAAATAAGACAATAATAAAGCTGTATCCAAGAGATATTGCCCATACGAGAAACCAAATTTTGTCCACTACATTTTCCTAGAATAGACGTCGATATATATTTTTTGACTGATTGTAGATTACAATTAAAACCAAACAATCATCAGCATACACTATGCATTATACACTAATTGAAAAATAGAGTTTTATGTATATATACAAAATAAAATCACAGCATATATACCACACACACCCACATATACAACATAAAGTTTGAGACATGTCGAGAGTTATATATATATATACACATGCTAACATACGTATACGCTCGCTTCCAGTATGAAAAGGCACTTTTCAATTCGTTCTGAGGGCGTCCTCGCGCCGCTTTTAATATCCGCAGGCGCGCGCGCGCACATATGTGAGCACGCGCTCAAGCGACATTCTGGGACGCGAGCAGCTATAGCACGCGGTAGAGTAGGTGCAAAAGGCTTCGCCGAGGGAGAACGCGCAAAGGATGTCCTTTGAAATCTACAGAAATGAGGCGAAGTGTGCGAGCTAGTGGAAGGTGGAGGGGCTGAGTTGGGTAGGATTTCACGTTAGAGTCTTCTAAAACGGCCTTGCGCTACCGCCTAAATGGGAGAGATATGCAAATACCCTCACGGAATGTTAATTTCGTTAACGATGCACGCATATATATATATATATACGAGACGCGCGCAACCTTACGCGCGTTCCCTTGGCTCTCTTTCTACAGATGACAACGACGGTGATGATGATGATGATGACGACGACGACGACGCTACTGCGGAACGTGCAACGTGCCTTGAATATATATATATGTGTGTGTGTGTGTGCGATGCCGTAAACATTTTTGCGATATAGTTCAGTGACCGGTGAAAGAGTGAACTGTGAAAAAGTAAAAAAAAAAACATAAAAGATACCCAATCTCGCATGATTAGCCGGAGGGGTGGAGCGTATACAAGAGAGAGAGAGAGAAAGAGAGAGAGTGGTTATTACGCTTTATCGGCATAAACGTGGCGCAGGGCAATACATCTCATTCCCGGGCTACTTTATTTCCCCAGCGGTGTCGAATTACCTTTTAAACTCGGAACGATCCAATTTTCTGTTTATTTTTTTTATTTTACAGCTCATTCGATGAGGAGGAGGAGGAGGAGAAGCGGGTAACATTTTTCCCCGAACATACCCTCAATTATATATATAGAAGCAGCATTGAATCGGGACACGCGTGCACTCACAGTGAAATTCTTTCCTTTTCTCTCTCTCTCTCTCTCGTTTTTTTTTCACCACTACCACCACCACGGTATATATAGCCTCGCGTTCCAGCAGATAATTGCGTTCATTCGCGGCAGGCCGAAATCGAGAAATAACAGCTGCGGCGAGCTTTTTGAAATAACCGCTAGCCGAAGCACACGCACACACACACACTGCTACTGGTTATATGCTGAGGCCTTTGATACCGCAATCTGTCCGCTTTTCTCCCTCGTTCCCTATATCGTACAATGTTCGAGAGAGAGAGAGAGAGAGAAAACGCACTTGCACCGTTACCACTACCTCTACCAGTATAGCAGGGAGGCCGCATGAATATCGCATTTCGATATCGAAGAGAGAGCGAACGTTCGCTCGCGATATATATTCTCTCGCAGCAGCAGCCTCGGTGAAATGTCGTTTGACCTCGAATTTCGTAGCGGCGTCTGTGTGTGGGTGTGTGCTACGTACGTATATATGTATAGGGAGGCTGGAAAATCTCGGGAAATCCGATCGCAACGCTAGAAACAATCGCGAATCCGCTAAATTGATATTCCCGCGATGCCAAACCGTGAGCTCGCGGCACATGCGGACGGCTAAAGCTACATATATACATATAACCTTTTTTTTCTACATCTCCCACACACACACACATACACGTGTTCTTTCTCTGTTTATATGCGCATGTGTGGGTGTCCCTATCGCGAGAACGCATAAATTCAACCCGCAGAAACTCTCTCTCTCACACACGCGTGACCCTTATCACATACCACATGTGCTGGCTGTTTTACGCCAGCGGCGCGGTCGCCACAGTAGTACCGATAAATGTTGTTTATGCTCGAAAATAAACGACAGTGTAGATGGCGTGAGAGTATAGCGAGTGCGTTTGCTTTGGCCGTGCGGTGAGTAGTGTGTGCTTGCGTATATATAAAAGACGTGCGAATGCGTATTCGAGTATATAAACGGGAGAGAGAGAGAGGGTTGATCGACTAGTTTCTTCTCTCTTCCACTCTCTCGCCACTGCGTGCCGAGGCTGCGCGCCTGCTCCTTCGTAATCTTCTTGAGCAAGGCCGGCATTTTTCCACCTCTTGCCTCCATGAATTTCTATGTTCCACTTCCGTCCTCCGCAGCCGGCACCAACCGAGCGAGCTCTCCTCCTTTCCGTCACGTTTATCCGACGTGGCATTCCCAGCATTGTCTCCGTTCTCTTTCTTCTTCTTCTCTCTCTCTCGCTCTTGCCAGCGCGCCTTTTTTGGTACCTACCAACTCCGTTCGCGTTACTTTATTTTCCTTGTCCCTTTCTCTCACGCGTACATACTACTTTTATCTCTTACCCAGCAAATCGTTGCTATGCCACTTTTTTCGCTCTTTTATATTAATTGTATATCGAAACCGCAGAAATTTGTAGGAAAAAAATGGCATTTCTGCGTGCACCGAAAGATCACGCACGTATCAAATAAAGGAAAATAGTTGACAGTTGAGAGAGAAAGAGAGAAAAGCTCGTGTAAATGTGAATAAGACGAAGTCTACGAGAGGGAGGGGTAGAAACTCGATTTTCGAAATTTTCGCCCGATGGTGAAATCGCTGAAGCGCGAGCGCGGTTCGTTAAACGCACGGTGTGCCACCAGAGTCTCTCTCTCTCTCTCTCTTCTCACTCGCTATTTATGAGGGAGATGGTTTATTCAACGATTCGCACGAGTTCGCTAAAATTCGTCTTACACGCGATTTTTCTCGTCGCATGCGTGCGGGACGACGGGAATTTTAACGGTTACGATAGAAAAGCGAATTGCTAGATACTATATATATATAAGTATACGCGTTCTCATCGAAGTTTCCTTTTGTGATGTACGAACCAATGTTTTTCTTTAACTCAATGCGTCATGCAATTTATTATTTTACCAGTTCGAAAACCCGTTAAATAAAGATAACTTTTAAACACAGCTATATACATAAGAAAAAGAAACTATCTATCGAGCGTTCTAGCTAACCGTAATTAAACGGGAACGTGCGATATGACACTAAGAAGAATCAATTTCATTCGACGAAGGGAAAGCCTCTTTTCACTTGGCTCATTCAACGTTCTTCATTTCTCTCCCCTTCTCCAGCTTTCACACAGGAGAGCAGGATAGGCACGCGGGAAATTAGTAATCGGATGATGCTCTCTCTCTCTCTCTCCTCTTTATGAACGTTCGCCTGCAGCCGCTTCTACCAGCGGCTTCTACCCTCCTTCTCGCCTAGCACCGTTAATTGATCGAAGGCTGCTATTGCCGTTAGGCAGCTACTCGTTAAATCCGATGCTAAGTACAAGCTGTATTACCTCCCTCCCGGTCTATACTCGTTGGCTAAAAGAGAGAGAGAGAGAGGGAGAGAGAGAGAACGAGACTCGCTGCTCTTCGGAAATTGAAAGTTAACGTGTTGTCAACAGTGGAAAACCTTCGAGATAACGGTTATTACTTTCTTTTATTAAACTTATTTTCTTTAATTTTTTTTATTTTTTTTTTTATTTTCATATTTTTTATCAAGTTAAATTTAGTTAAAAATTCATTAAAGTTCCACAGAAATTTTGGTAATCCTTTGCAACAAATCCTATTATTTTTACTACAGGCGGGTTATTTGTGTGCTGTAAAATCGCATGATAACGACGTATCTATGTATTTAAAGTTGTTAAAATTATAAGGATATTGTCAAATAATTTTATAATTATATTTAATATCATAAAACGCAATTTACCCACAGAAGCGTACTTGCGGTACAATATAATTTATGTATAATCAAAAATGATCTGGTACTTTAGAGTACCCCATTCTATATTCTTTATAATTAATTTGCTCTTTAGCTTACACCACACATTATTCGTTGGCTCTCGGTTATCCACTAATCTTTATACTTTCTCAAAGAGAATTCGTTGTGTTAAATTTTCGGAGTCCAAAATTACGGTGGATATCAATTTTTCGGAGCGCCCTGAGTCGAGTAAAAATTAGAGCGTATATTAACGTTAATTAGCGCGCTAAATGCGCATGTTCTTCTTTTTTTAATCTAAAATTCGATAATCGATTACTTCCATAGCTCTCGTGATCAATAAAACGATAGTTTTTAAATAGAATTTTTAGATAAAGGACTTTTTAATTACTAGTAATTTTTTTTTCATCTAGCGTGTTTTATTATTAAAGTAGAATTAATTTAATTTACCTACACAGGTAAATAAATAAAATAAAGAAGAACTCGATGAAAAAAAACGACACGGCGTCTCCTGACAAACCTCTAATCTTCCTTTCCTCAAATCGCCTTCATATTACTAAGTATAACCTAAACTGTGTGCATATACCCACAAGTACCGCGTTTGTAAATTGAAAATTTCAATTAATCATACATGGCTTTGATCGAACTTATATATAGCAATTTACTATTTTTATACTCACCGATTATCTGTTATTATTAATCCAAAATGAATATTCAGTTTAATTAAAATACACAATCATGACATTTATAACGATATTTAAAAAAAAAATTTAATACACGATATCTGATATATATCTGCAAAATTAATATGTGCATTGATATCGGACACTAGCGTATAGTTTTTAATCATGGTTTTAATTATTTCTTCAAAGAGCAACTCACTTGATGAAAAATCAACCTCCGTTTTTATTTTTTCTATAGATATCTGGAATATTTGAAAATTGAAAATTTTTACTACAATCGTATTTTTTTAAAATATTTATTTTAAAATTCGATTTTTAGTTTACCTAAAACAAGCTTCAAAATATATTATCAATTCAATATAGATATTAGACAAAATCGTAATAATGATATGACGATATGACTCGAAAACTTAGCTACCCTATAACGAAATATATCTTAATCCTATCGAAAAATCAGCACCCGATAATCTTAGAAAATTCTGTCAGTCTTTCTCTCTCTCTCTCACTTCCACAGCTCATAACCAAGTATACCAATTTACTAGTCCCGTCACACAAGTTAAATTTGCTTACCTGCGGCCGCCTCCTCATATACCACGCACCACGTATATATACCTATTGACAATTAATGAAACAGTCTGTATGCAAGCGCACGTTATATGTAAAATATTAGCACTCCGGCCGCAAACCTAGTGAATAAACGAAAGAAGAGTGAAGGCTCGCCGATAAAGAGCAAACGCGAGAGTAAGTATATAGTCAAGAGGTGGAGTGTCGGTTAATCGCCAACCGCGAAAGGATTAAAAACTACTTGCGTGCGTGACTACTTATAATACAGGGATCGCAACTTCCTACAGAACTTCCTCGTAATCTCGGGTAAACTCATCATTTCTTTAACGGGCCGCGCGCACACTTAACTCAGCTCGCAGCTCGTGTACACGCAAAACGGCACACTGTGTACCTAGTGTGTGCATGCGCACGTAGCCTTTAATACATCTCCCTGAGCGCACTGCAGGCTTGCATTATACGTCTCCCACGAGAGAGAGAGTTGTGGTATATAGCTTGTCTTTCTACTCCACTCACTCTTATACCTATACAGGATTTCACGTACGAAATTGATCGTCCGGAATTTTCGGAGACTGGCTACCTTATACCACCTATATCCAAAAGGAGGCTTCAACAATCTTATCTCTTCGGCAGCAGCAGCAGCAGCAGCAGAAGCAGCAGCAGCAGGAGCTGTAAGTTGGCGTAAACGCAAGCGCGCGCGAAACTTGACTAATATCCGCTCTTCTCTCACCCAAAGCTTAGTGGAGAGACGCATGCCAGTATAACCAATGGAAGTTGCCTGATATAATTAGCAAATTTATAAGCGCCGCGCGCGGTTTCGCTTCAAACTCCAATTACCCCAAAGCAAGGGCTCACTGTTATTAGAAGGATGTATATATATATATAACAGACAGAATCATTTCTATATATACACATATGTTATTGCAAAAAAAAATCAAATTCACCTATCGCTTAATTGCGTAACCAATATATATACAAGGTGTCCGATTTTAATCGTCAACCCCCAGAAATTGGCAGAAAATGTACTCGGAGCAAAAAATGATAAATACAAAAGTTTTAAGGTTGAAAGGGGCCATCTAATGGTACCAACGACTTTGACCTTGAACGCGATTATCAAGGTTATTTCAAGGTCAATTTTACCTTCAGATATGTACTCTCACAAATTTTCTGCTCTTTCCATTGATGGGGTCAAAAATAGCGGTTTCCATTAAAAAAAAACACTTTGACCTTGAAATAACCTTGAAAATCACATTCAAGGTCAAAGCATTAGGTGGCCCCCTTTGAACCCTAAATCTTTTGTATTTATCATTTTTTGCTCCCATTACATCTTCTGCCAATTTCTGGGGGTGAGCGATTAAAATGGGACACCTTGTATAGAAGATTCACGCGACTATATACACACTCGCTTATACCCTGGCACGTAGATCGTAGCTATAAAGTATACAGTGTGCAAAGGGATCGACTAAAATTCCACAAGCACTTTCCCCAATCGTATTAATAACCCAGTTACAATAGCCTGGGCTAGTAAAAAAACGAAGAGCTAAGCGTATTACGCTATATATACGAGAGGGTCAACTGCTATACCACTGTTGGGTAACGAGTTTTTTTTTTGTTTTTCGCGCGCTTGGAAAGCGGAAAGCAACGTCTGTATATGTATGTATATATATAGGGATAGTATACCCTGAACCCTTAACATTTTAGCAATACTTTATGTACAACGCGTAAGTTAAGAGGGCAGCGACACTGCGCAGCCGACTATACGGTGCACTCAATAGCAATGCGCCGCGACTATATCACGTCGGTCTGATGCAACAACTATACGCGTATATATATATCCCTTGTACGAACAGATCCCGCCGCGAGTGTGTGTAGCACTACGTTTATGCCATATATACGTGCGTGCAATACCGCGAAATACGAGCGGTAGGTACTCACTCTCTTGTTGGCTTAGGATACCTCTCTCTCTCTCTCTCTCTCTCTCTCTCTCTCTCTCTCTCTCTCTCAACGCGTGCACTTTACTGTATATATAACCACGTGTATATAACGCGCAGGGAAAGTCAGCCGAAGGCCTAAATAATTATCACTTCCATTTTGCTCCATTAGTCACAGTACATGTACATCAAGTGTGTGTGTGTGTATATATAAATTGAAGTATTAAATTATTAGGTAACCGTATACATAACGAAAAATGAAGTTCGTATCTCCTTTTTTGTATCTTTACTCGAGTTATGGTGTACAACTATTAAGCTTGAAATAAACAAAGCGGTTCGGAGTGCACGCATACGTTCAATCGGCGTACCACAATCTCATTAATATTAGTTGCAAGCTACCGATAGGTAAAGGTATATATGTATCAGGCTAATCAAATTAGTTCAATTAATTATGGAGTTTCTATTTCCGATGGCATTATTGATGTCCATAAATTAGTACCTAAAATATTATATTTTATTATATTATATTTTATTATATATCTATATTATCATGATCGTATATATGTGTATTTTTATTTTTACTTTGAATAGTGTGTGCGTGTGTGTATACACAAACGTTATTACTACCTTTATTAAATAAATTTTGATAACAAAGTATATATATATATTAACATTATTTTAGTATAGACAAATGCGCATGTAAACAATATTCGAGAATTCAATATCCCGAGAACCTATAACTGCATAGGCAAATAACAAATCAACGGATAGATTATAGCTTTCAAATTCTCGGTATCACGATTTAACGTTAACTATGTACCATACAAGATAATTATGTCTATTTGGTTCCCATCATTATTTGATTAATTAGTACTAAACTATACATCTATTTATATATAATATAATTGAAACCGTTACTGACAATAACCCAAGTTATACCGAGTATCTACACGCGTGAATCATTAACCCCATAGCTTTTGAAATCGCGTACGCACGTAAAGCACGTGTACAAGATATATATACACACGCACGGCAGTAGTAGCAGCAACTAAACCGATGTAAACGAATGAACGGCTTGTGTTCTCGCGGAGAGACTAGACCCGTCGAAGCAAGTGCAGATTGGCAAAGGAGGCGTAAAACAACAACAGAAGCGCTTCGTTGTAGTAATAGTACTACTACTACACCATCAAGCGCGCGCGCAGCTTTGCGAAATCTACTTAGCAAGTGATGCTACCTACTGATGTTCAGTGTAAGAATTATATAGACGACCGGTATGATGCTATATATATATATATATATATATATATATATATATATATATATACATCGTCGCAGATAGTGAGCAGCAGCATAGGTAAAGAGCCGAAAGCGAACTTAATTTGCCAAGCGCAAGCTTAGCTTTGGTCTGTGTATAAGTCAAAGCTTTTGGCTTTATACTCCGCTTCAGTGCTGAATAAACTTAGTCCTTGCGATGTTCCGGCTACTTTTAGTGTTTTTCGAGGTAATTTTCAGGGACCATGCGCTCATTGACTTTATTTACCACTCGACTTGTTATATATATATTTTTAAATTCAAGAGTACACCCAGAGATGGAAGAAAAAAAAACACAGTTGTATCCTCTGCGAACTTTTTCCTTCTTGACGTCTGTGACTCCAAGGATCATGGATGATAAAAAAAAAAGGAAAAAAGCTAGCTGAGCGCGAGAAGAGGAAAACGCGAAAAAGGGTAAAGTTCGAATGGAGCATCGCATAGCATATATACGCGCGGGGGGGGGGGGGGATGGTAGAGGAGAAAACCTACTTCTGCAAGTGCGATTGAACGCGTGCACACGATGCCGCCCGCCTTCTACTACTGCTGCTGCAGCTGCGAATAGACGCGCAGCCTTAACAAGGTCTCGTGGCTTATGGTTCCTCCCATCTCGAGTACCCTATGAAATTTATGCCACTCCCTTCCCCTCCCCCCTCTCTGTTCCTTTCTATACCTCTTCTAGCACACGCTCTCTCTCTCTCTCTCTCTCACTTCCACCCCTTCACGAGCTTTTCTTCGACGCAATCGATCACGCGAACTTGTGCGCGCAGCTGATATGTCCGTACATACGTAAGTTTTCTGGAGAGAAAGAGAGAGAGAGAGAGAGAGACGTACAAGAGGAAAAGTTGATTTTATGTCAGTCGTGGGGTAAGAAATGACTTTTTGTATATAGGCAATCGTGCGTATGTATATGTATATAATATGTATGAGCTTGCACAGCGCAGTTTACCTTTTATAATCATTTGGGTAATTGAAGAGTTGATATTTTCTTTAAAATCAACTGCGCTTGTTATGTAATAGATCGTACCTTGGTACAAGAGAATATGGTACTGCGTCTTACTCGCGAAACAATTGTGGCACCGTCCCAATATCTATATACGCTACGGTTGAATGTAACAGCGTCAATATATTTTCTCCTATCGGGTCTGGCCAGTGTACATGTAAATAAGCTTCAGAATATACTTCTCGAATCGTAACTTTTACAATAACTATTGTTCGCAATATTGTGCCATCATACAAACATACACACATTAAAAACTATACTAATTTAGCAAATGAAAAGATCATTAAATACAGATAATGACGGAACAAGTTGAACTTTACCTTTTATCTTGAAATTTGAATAACTAAGCTGCACGAAGTCAACTACGCTATTCTACGAAATTCGTATACACCTATTTTCTGCGAACGTATAGTCGTCGACAAAAAGCAGCGCAGTAGCAGTAGCAGCAAGTCGGCAATAACCACAATTTATGGAAACAAGGCGTAGTATTCATAAAACAGCTCAGCGAGTTGATCATTGTGTTTTGAAACGAGCGA
The DNA here is from genome assembly GCA_035583055.1 of Torymus tubicola. Taxonomy (NCBI): domain Eukaryota; kingdom Metazoa; phylum Arthropoda; class Insecta; order Hymenoptera; family Torymidae; genus Torymus; species Torymus tubicola. The sequence continues at coordinate 25,172,611 of JAWWEQ010000045.1, read as the reverse complement.
TGGGGGGAGGGGGAGCAGGGGGTCGCCAGTAACGGTTCCAGCCCATAAATTCAGATTTAGATCTTGTAAGATATGCGTCTGTTGTACATATATACACACATACACAGAGAAAATGCCACATATTCGATCGCGATATTGAAACGTAGCAAAAAATATTGCAGAGTTCTATATACACACATACACGTACACGAAGAAAGTTAGGTGGTTTAGTTGGCCCAACAGCTAGCGTATAACTACAACAATATCGTTGCTATAACAGTGATAACTTAGCTTGGCGCTAAATTTTGCGAGCATTGATAAATAACAGGCATACATAAAGACACGCACATACATGTGAGAGAGAGAGAGAGAGAGAGAGAGGGTTTATACGTAGTAAAACATCGTCGGCGTTGGCCTCCGTTGAATATGCATGTGGCGCCGTGTACATGATACGTAAAAGGCGACATTAGCGCGGGTAGAACGAGCCGAGGGGTACGGGGAGGCCGGAAAAAACAACTAGAGCTGCTTTACCTTGTTCCTCCGAGATTTCCGTAAAGACCTTTTCTAGCTGGTGTATATATATACGTGTTCCCTTTGAATATATACCTACTATCCATCTTAGTCACGTTTTTAATTGTATTATAAACTTACTTTTTTTGTTCCTCGTTATTTTCATTCATAACGAGCACGAAAAAATAAAATAAGCATTTTCAAATGACGAGTATATCAAGGTTTTTTTATTTAACTGCACGCATTAAAAAATCAGCAATGTTTCATTTACTGTGTTGTACATCCTTTGGGTTTGCGGTATAATAATCACCTCATGTTTTTCAACATTTCACATTCAAAATAAAATTGAAATTAGGTCACGTTATGTAAATCGGAAAAATTTAAATGCATCGGTTCATAAGAGACTGTTTCAAATTTCAATTTCTGAATGCTGTAACCTGATTATTCAATCGAACAACTGACTGAATTAAAATGGAGTATATATATATACATACAGAGTTAAAGGTACATTCGGCCGTTTTCAAGAACAAACACAGTTGGAAAGTGTGTGTGTATATATATACAGCAACTATGAAATTGTGCGGAACGGAAGCAAAAAAAAGGAACGCTGATAAAACAAATGAAAAATTTAATAGCACAATACCGCAGATGAAATGGCAGGTTCACTTAAAAAAATGTACCTTCGTCAGAATTCAAATAACAAGTGAACACGAGAGAGAGAGAGAGAGTGAACATTTTAAAGAGGGAAGAAAGAAAGAAAAAAAAATTGCTATATTCAGTATAACCCACTTTATAGTATACGCACCACCACCACTAGTACTACTACCGCACAAAAACAAAATGCGTAGAAATATACATTCAAGCACAAAGACTCACTCGAGCGCGTTAAAGTTGGCAAAGGCAGCTGCGGGGTCTGTGAAACTTTCGGCCCTCATCGCCTCGTGTATAGAAGAGAAAGAGAGTGAGAGAGAAGGGGGTGACGCTGCGTAGGAAGTATTTCCCTTGACAAAATTTACCCCCGGGACACAACCCTTATATACGTGTACACGCTGTTTGCAAAATACTTTATACGAAAGACATTATTGGACAAGAATGAATATTTTCCCTTTTCTATCAAATCGACCATGTACAGTATAAATTTTTTGTATTGCACAATAAATGATAAGGAATAATATATAGATCAGAGGGGAAAAAAATTAATAGGAGTAAAATCAAAGTGTTGCTGGTGACAATCGAAAGATTTTATTTGTGTACTATGAAAAACTATAGCAGTTCAATATATACGATATTCGTGGAATTTTTGTTTTTTAGCAAACTCGTTAGAAAAGCAAAGGTTATTGTACTTATCCTTTTATCTAACGAGTTACGCTTTTGTTTAACATTTGATTTAGAAAAAAACACAGCATATTAATAAACATCTTAAATTAGTAAAATAAAATTATTCAACAACTGATATGCGCTGCGATTTTTTAATTTCCTTAAGCCAGGATCTTTGGGTTTACGTCTCGGTTGTAGCATATTTTTTACGCTTGTTAATCCAGGATCCCTGAGCTTGAATCCCGGTTGTTACATATTTTTTCAGCGTCTTAGATATTTTAATTCACTTCATCGTCCTCTCATACATATAACAATATGTCGTCGGCTAAGAGGAACAATATGGTAGATCATGCTTTGAAAAATCCTCTATCTAGGATAGGATTTTTTTCAGAATTTCGTGGTGACAGCTCGGTGCTATTTGAAAAGGCGATTTGCTTATATTATGATTAATAATATAAATACAATATTCATGAATTCAGAATTTAATTATGTGATTTTGAAAATTTATGTAAATATGACCTTCAAACTTTATAAAAATTAAAAAATTATTAATTATTAACTAGCAAATTGTTGTTTAATATCTTACCATACTGTCACCACAAAATTTGAGAATTATAAAATTCCTGTCCGTGATAGAGGGTTTATTGAAAAACGAGCAGAATCAGAATTTTTTTTAAAGTGTAAGTAGAAATATTTCACAAAGTTCAGTAGGAAGTCAAACTATAATCATAAATTTGAATAGCAGAGCTGAGAGCATCCACGGTTTTGTATAATTAAAATACACAAATAATTCACACCTGCTTTAAATTAACTATCCTATTTAGAAAAGAACACTTTAAGTAGAGATCAAAATTAAGCTAAAATCGGCATACTTTGTTATTTAAAAGCTACTTAAAGTTAAAACGCAAGCTTCCTTTTATTTATTTATTCTTTCCTTTTACTATTTATCTCTTGCTATCTCACTTACAGTGTAAAATTCGAATCTATAGAAACTTGTTTGCCCAATAAGTTTTGATATTACAATTTAATAATATTATTACTCAAAAAGTAACATTAAATATATAAAATGTTCTCTTCCAGATAGCAACAATACAAAAGATTCTATATGCAATAGAAATAAAAAACACTACCGCAATCTTAAAAAACCATCAAAAATAGTTTTTATGTGTGAAAAAAAACATGTACTTACCAAAATTGCTGTTATTAATTTTGAATAAACAACGATAAATTTATATTTAATACGTCAATGCCATCGTTGCAAATCTATGCATTATAGGAGGGGGTTGATCGCAAGTGCTTGCTTTATGAATATGTAAAATCTGCTTGAACCCGAACGCATGCAAACATATGGACTCCCGACGGAGGGAAATTGTTTACATATTGTCCCAGACATGTCGCGCCTTCCTTTCCCAACTTATATACACACTATACCTTGTCTGTATTGTTTTTTCCTCCAAGAAGAAGCTATATACATACATATATAACGTATAAGCACGTATATAGCAGACGATATTATCTTGCGTGCATCAGCAGACCCCGAATAAATTATGGAACCTATTGACATTGACGATGTTGTAGAAGGAAAAAAAGAGGGTCACAACCATGTGTGTGTATATAGATACATATATATATATATATAGCATAAGACAATAAAAACGCATTTCTCAAGAAAGTTGCAGTATCATCACTCGCGTGACTCGTGCGCTGCTCACGCGAGATATTCCCTAACGCGTGCGATATCGCTTCTTTTTTTTTTCCTATTTCGAGAAAAAAAGCTTTACGTGACTCGCTAAGATTATACATGAATTTCTCTATCTCTCTCTCTTCTACTGTTTTCTTGTTTCGATATATTCGATATACCCTTCAATATATATCTCGCCCTGCGAGTTGTTATTCATAGCCTGCACCAACTATACTATGCTTCAACCTCTCCTTCTTATCACAATATTATATCATCCACGATCTAAAGCCTTTTCTTCGCTTTCTCTCAACAAAACACTTGTTTCCTTCTACTAAAAGTGTATCAATAGAACCAACCCCTATATCTATTTCTTCACACCTTACACCACAATATAATTATACACTAACCGATACAACGTGCATATATATGTATAGAATCCTAGACCATGGCAACGCTGGCTATATATAAGACGTATACACACAGCAGTATGGTAACACTGTTATACCACTTGCTCTCGGTGCTTTGGATGGCCGCATGCATACCCACCGGCCAATAATTCGCTCATTGTCAACGAATCGAGCGACAAGCGGCTCGCCAGCTGGCGCACAGTCCTACTATACTATATATATGTAACGCATAGTCGACCTAGAAAACACGCGCCAGTAATGGAAGCCTAGTTTCTCCCTTGTATGTGTGTATATATATATATGTGTGTGTGTGTCGTTTTATATATACATACACATCCCAGATTTTTACCCATGATATAATCAACTGACCCGTATATGATCAATTTTCTATTCTCTGCTGAGGTATGCTTGCAACGCGAATACGACGTAACTGCGTCCTCTATATGGTGTACGTGTATATATGCTGTATATCTGTAATCAGATTTTCGTGTGTATAGAACCATGTGGGCGCTGTGTTTGGACTGTCCGATTAAATAGCGATTTCATATGATGTAATGGTCATTGTTTATACGCATATATTGCTGTACGTTGCTTTATTGCGATAAACGCGTCGCACGTGTATGTTGTCTTTTCTTTATCATTATACAAATCGCGATCATGCAGTTTTAAACGTTATTCCAAATCAATGAGATGTATATAGCGTTGTATCTCTCAAACCGATGCATATACATTAATTGCATAAATTAGCAGCGAGACCAATTTAAACTTTGGTAATAACATAATTCTAACGTTAATATATACTGTATGTTAATTATAGTGACTGTAAAAGTAGAATATTGCTAAATATTTGTCTAATACAGTTTTAAGTGTAACTATTGAACGTAAACAAGTAAAGATAAATATGGTATATTATACCTTGTATTAATCATTTATTTTATCACTTAACATTACAATTACAAGAATACCTCCAATAACGTATATTACAGCCCTTTAATTGCACACACATACACGCGTATAGGTATATATATAGGTATATAACGAGCAGAGTTGGAAATATCATCCCTCACTATAGACAATCTCTAAGACACAGGGATATAGAAAATCAAGGAAAGGCGATAAGATTAGTTGGTAGTTGGTCGATCGTCCGTCGCTACCGCTGCCACATCGAAAGTTAATCCCAGACCGTATATACATATATGTATAGTCGCAGTGAAGCCATTAGGCGCAGATATCCATCCTCTTGGTAGAATTCCTACATATATATATATAGTATACACGACCGAAAACCGCCTGCAGGCGTTGAAACGATCGCGCGCTCTCGTTCTCTTCCCTCTTACCAGCCAAGTGATAATAAGATCGTTATATACCTAGCAGCAGCCGCAGCATCTATAGAATGTTCAAGACACAGTTCCACACGCGCGTGTGCACAAGTTTGGAAAAGGGAACTGGTTGTTGTGTGTTGGCAACAGTGTAGAGAGAGAGAGAAAGCGACCGCAATCTGCTTTAGGGGTTGAGATTGACGAGGAACACATATACCCTGTATACGTCTCTGTGTGTGTGTGTTGTACGGATGCAAGCCACGTTGTTGTTGATGTTGTTCGTGCAAGTGCGCGATAGTAGTAGCCTTACACTCGTGATGGCTGTCTATCTCCGTAGAGTCCGCGAGTTCCGTCGTCTTATGTATAGAAGCTGCCGAGGCAATTTAGTCCGGAAACGTCGCGCAAGCCGCCAACTAAGTAGTAGTAGTAGTAGTAGGATGTGTAAGGATCGGCTATCAGCCAATTTCTTCTTCTACTTCCTTTTCCTTGGTTTGTACCACGGATGCGGTACTTTTTGCCTATCGATTTATTTTTTTTTTTTGTACCCGAGTAGTAGTGAACGGATCTTTGATTGAATGGTTGTAAGGCCAAGCCGCCGGTTGCTCGCTTATTAAAAGCCTTTGTCCCGGAAACATGACGAGTTTTCTTTCGAACCCACAGAGAGCTTGATTGATCATCTTTGTTTTTTCTTCTTCTTCTTCTTCCCAACTCTTTTTGTTTTTTCTTCTCGTCAAACTAGTAGTAGGCACATTAAAATGTATTCTGCCGTGTCTTTGGATAACTATAATAGAAGCTGAATTACAAGTATACCTTCGACGTCAATTAATTCTAATACATTGATCTTTTTCTCTTAAAAAAGTTATAGATCAAATCTGTCATTACAATATGACTATTTTGATTGGTTGTTGTAGACTCATAAAATATGGTCTATACAGAATAATGTATTTCAATTTTCAAGTTTGAATTTGCGAGTTTATATAAGTATTTAAAACTGAATAATTAAAACAGTATAGGAAAAATTTCATTATCATATTCATGAAATTTATGTTGTTATCGTTTAATTTAAATTGATTGACATAAATTTTAAATTGAACGTAATTTGTACTTGCTCATAATCTCAAAAAAAAAATACATAAAATAATGAAAACCAATACGTGCGAAGCTATATATAAAATGATAAAAACGAAAACGAGAATAACAAGACTTGAGACCATTCTTACGCGGTTCCGGCTATATAGGTATATATACACTGAATCGCAATCACACACCGGTCATTCGTCCTTACACACACACACACACACACACACAAGCATACAACCAATCGATTCCGCAGGTAAACTCATGAACAGCTCGTTCATTTGCCACCTAAATGCAGTTATACACATACCTATACAGAACAACGAAATATCAACTATCAACTCTATAACAAAAAACATAATACGTCTATTATACGATGGTTATACTACAAACTAAACACAACCAACGTTGTTATTAAAGGTAATCTGATGCACAACACGTAGTGTATATATATATATATATGCGTGAGTGAGGAAAAGTGGGTTATTATTATTATTATTATTACACGCGCAAGTAAACGTGCTCATAACGCTCACGTGCACGCATAAATGTGTGTGTGTATGTGTGCGTGTGTACGCACGCAGAAAAGGCATTCGTTTGTCTTTATAGCGATATAATGCAATGTCCCGGCAAAACGGCTATTTGCGGCCCATGATGACGACGTATATGTATGTATATATATACATATACAAGAACGCGAAAGCACCTATATACACACACACACATATACGAAGCGAACGCCGTCCGAATAATTCGGCAATCAATTTCACACTTCTCATTCGCGCATGAATCGCGCCCCTGTCAAAGGTAAACTACACTACCGGGGCGTGCGAGGAGCGTGGGCAAAATATAATTTAATTATCGCCCGCTCCACACATACATATACACAACGACGACGACGACGACGACGCTGTCATTACAATATATGGGTATTTGTGCGTGTATATGTGTGAGAGAGAGAAGAGACGATATAGGAGTGGCGGTGGTGCCCGTGGAAATGTTTGTAGGTAGGGGTATAGGAAGGGAGAGGAGGAGGCCGTATAGAGGCAGCAGCGCGAAGTGGAGCTTCGGTAATTGAATTAGCAGCGCTCGCCGAGGCGAGTTGAGTTTACACGCGCACGCGCACGCCCAGACGAAGAGAGAAGGGGGAGGGGGGGGGGGTGGAAGAGGAGGACGTGGTCGTGTTGGTTAGATGGTGTAGGAAGAGGGATATATATATAGGGTGGGAGCAGGATTGCTGGGGAGGCGGTAATTAGTATAGGGACTCAACGAAAACCAAATCATTTCCGCGATTGCAAATTGCCGAACACACACCCGACGTGTGTAAAGTGAGCTGGTCCTTCTATATATGTATATATAAGGTGCTATTCGATAATTCGACTGATAAGATGGTTCCTGTACTTGTATATAATTAATTACACGTAGCTCTTATTTATGGATGGTATTATATATATATAATTAACGGAAATTTATGTTTTATTGTACACACAGCTGGCGCACGAAGCAGCGGCGGCAAGAGTTACCCGGTGATCGTGTTCCTGCACGGCGAAAGCTACGAGTGGAACAGTGGAAATCCGTACGACGGTAGTGTATTGGCGAGCTACGGCGGCCTTGTCGTTGTCACCGTCAACTACAGGCTTGGCATTTTGGGTGAGTTTAATTATTTTCTTCTTTTTTTTTCTTCATTTCGAAACGATTTTACGAACGATGGTTATATATTTTTTTTGTACTTCAAAGTCGTCAGATTCAGTGATTGGACGAATCGTATGGTTGAATTATTTAAATGGTTTTTATTGTAAATAATTTGATTTTAATAAAGAAAGTAAATTTTATAAATATAAACTGAAACAATAATCAGAAGAATAATATAAAGGGTATAGGTATAATATACTATGAATATTTATAAGAAAAGAAAATTGCAACTTTTTTTCCCTTTGTATATTTTCTCATGTGAATGAAAGCTCTTACAACAATTCTCACACCTTTCATTTGATAATGCAGTCGAACAGCCACTCGATCAGCTTACCTGAAAGCCTTTGCTTTTCAATCGCGTCTCGAGCGAAGGTTAAAGAAAAAAAAAAGAATGTACTTGCTGCTGCTGCTTGTTCGATTTTAAAGAAAATAGTTCGCCCTCGCTGAAAAACGAACGATTCACGCGATACCCTTCGCCAGCCTTTTTACATTTGCTAGTAATTTTCCTCGAATCAACCCAAGAAAGTGGTAATCCAAAAGAAAATCAATCTTCAAATAAACAATGTACCTATTGTCAAAGACGGTTGTTTCGGTTAAGGAGGTTGAGTCCCGGTTTCGTCAGACATTACCGATAGCCTTTCATATAAGCTGTTATCACGTGCGAATCTTAACATTTATTCATATAGCTTTGCTGGTTGGAAACAGTTCGCTTTTGTTCGGTGAAACTCAAAAAAGATATCCAATACCTAAATCACAATCAGCTTTTCACTTACTATAAAAAAATATATAACACGCGTATTTAATACAGATTTTCAAAATAGTAAACTCTGATAACACGTCGTTAGTGCATGAAGCACTTTACTCTTCATTAATCATGCATTACCGTAGATGCAAATATTTTTTCAAGCTACCTGATTTAAAAGTGCATTACCTCTAAGTAGAATATATCTGTTGCAAAACGAATATACTTTTATCGGAAAAATCTATACCCCGCCTCGTAAGGTTAAAAAGAAAATTATAGCACAGTCCATTTCCCAAAATTGCAGCACTGCTCAATGGTCCGTGCACAATCAACTCTTCTGATCCCCTCGTTATGATAATGCTATATAAAAATAAAACGAAGCTATCCAAAACTTTTCTCACCCGTTAAAACCTATAATGAATAATGTTAAACACCTAAATAACATACCTATTATTTCAATAACCCATAATATCTTGCTATTACCCTTTTTTACCACAATCCACGAAAAGCGCCACAGAAAATCACTGCGTACCACGAGCGAACCGATATGGCCGGTTTGTTTCTATTCTCCTCTCCTTTCTCCTTCCGAAAATCTCACGGCAATGGCCTTGCAGTAAAGGGTATAGCAAATCTCATACGTAACCGCGAGCTTTTTGCACCTTCCATGGTCCTGCAGACCAGTGCAAGCATTGCACAACTGCTAGTACGAAAAAGGCTGCAACAACCGCGTATAACGTTTGCAGCGATTGGATTAGATTAGATTAGGATATATTTATGGCAGTCGTTCTCCCGCCCTATACTGTTATACGCCGCGCGTTCTTTCCTTCGCTTATATAACACGCAGGATATTTGAATGCTTCTCGCGTTATATAGGTATATACCTATACTGCATATGTGCTACTATAATGCAATCTTATTTTCCGAACTATCGAACTATATATATACACTTGTCGTTTGTCAGCTCTTCTATATACCTTTTATTGTAAAAATTTTGTTAGCTTCGTGGAATAACTTGGTAAATATATTTACAACCCCTGCGAGTTAACGAATTTGGTTATTTGTTATACGAGCTTTTAGTCTCTTCACTCTTTCTCTCCCCCATCGCCAGGATGTATCAATTACGTTGTCGATGCAACTTTTTTTTTCACGGAACCTCAGCTCACGCGTTTATCATTAGGATGTAGCACTATAGCTAAAGTGCAAAAGAGTCACGAAGGAAGAATACGCGAGAAGGATTGAAAGTTCCGTAGCAAGGGTGTATATATATATATACACTGCTGCTGCTGCTGCTTGCTTGCTACGTTGCTATAGCAACCAGAGCGACCAAATCTAATAGGAAACTCATTACAGGCCAGACCTTCCGTTTGAGCAAACTAAATTCTTGACTCCCTCCCTTGCTCTCGCGCGCGTCTTTGCTACCGCGCGGCTGCTGCTGTGTGCGATGCTCCAGGGCTCGCTCTCTCTCCTTGTCATATAACTCGTCGTCTCAATGCTGCGACGCAAAAGGAAGTCGGATTATACCGTGATTGATGGCGTTCGGATGATTCCTTCCCTCTCTCTCTTGGCTATATACCTTTACTTTTTTCTTCTTCTTCTTCTTCCGGCTGCTACTACGTATATACATGATACTTCGCGATCTTATAGTAGGTTTCGTTTCTTATATATATATTCGTCCTATACATTGCATTTTTTTAAAAAAGCATTATTCCTCTGTGCAAAGGTACCTCGAGTGACATTGATTTTAGTATAGGTAGAATAGCAATTAGCCCCGTACATATGAGATATATATATATATGCATTTATGCTTTCGTCGTATACTTGTTTTTTTATCAACGAGCGTAAGTGTCGCTCGTTATTTCACTTCCGCGCATTGATATGCCAGCCGTGCTCACAATGCATTTCAATCAATCAGTCTCCCACGCTCATATTCTCCAACAACGGTCGCGATACGACTATGATATATATATATATTATAGATGTACAACGCCCATCTCCTTTGCTCGTTTGTTTCATTAATTAGACGCGTGTATATTGCAATGACTAATCCATATCTACGCGCGAAGTTATGTGCGCAGGAAATGGGATAAAATTCGCAGAATCTCACATATACATATACACGTAGATGGAAATTTTAATTAACAGGAGACTATATAATGTTAAATCTCTGGGTATGTTGAATCAACATTTGCACAGCGCGTTGTTTGTTGTTCATAGACCTGCTAACTAAATCAGCTTCGTGCTCACAAATATGACTATTGTGAACTATTACACCTCGCGTTCGAATACTACATACTCGTTGTAAGCGTTGATCCGATTGGCAAAACGATCCGATGCAGGTGCAGTGGAGAATAAAAAAGGATTGTAACCCATAGATCTCGAAGATTAGTATATACTGTAACAGTGCATATTAGTTCAAAAAGATTTATAAAAATCTTTCCTACAGTTTATCAGTTTTCAAAGCTCTCTTATGTATATTTTTCAAAGGATCAAAACCTCGAAAAATCATTTTTTCGTCAAATCGCAACGCTTCACGTATATATATAGTATTGTGGAATGTATAAAACGTTGAGCAACGAAAGGGAATAGAAGAGAGAGATAGGACGGGAAGATTGAAATGAACGGTGGAATAAAAGGCGCTGGCAATAAATTCGCGCTAGAAACTGCGATGAAAAAAGGTCAGCGTTTATCCTCGGGATTCTCTCTCTCTCTCTCTCTACACGGGATGCGTGTGAAAAGTATAGACGAGAATAATAGATACCTAGATTACAGCACACGTACGTGCAGTCCTCATCCGGCATATCAACTATACTTTCCAGCCACACGCGTATATAGCATACACACACACATACAACGAAACAGGGATCGTCGCATGACGTACATATAGCGAGAGAAAGGGGGAGAAGAGAGAGAGGCGATTGTGTCGAAACGAACAATGGCTGGACGCAATGGCCGCAGCGAATTCCGGAAAATTTGAATTAATGCCTAGCCCCGCCGGTGGCGTTGCCCAGGGAAAAGCGCCTCGGAAGTACGCGTCGGAAGGCGTTTTTCAAACGCGTACACATCCGTCGCGACTTGCAAACCTCGTCGTCCTTTCTTTGACGCGGAAAATCGCAAAAACTACGTGCCTCCCCCTCCCCCCACGTGAGAATGAATTTTCCACGGGTGAGGAAGGCTTGTTCTTTTTTTTTTTTATTCCGACCGGTGGGGCTAACCGCTGAAATACGAGGCCGAAACTGGCTTTCGACTTCTTTTTTTTGGGGGAGTGCAGCTCAGCCTTTTTTATTTCTTCCCTGCGCTTATGAGGCGTGAGATCGTAGTAGTGAGCTTTGTTTATACTCTCGCTATGGGTGCTGCGTGCACATCGATCGTCCGCGCTGCGCTTCCCGGTGACGTCGACGTTGGTTATCTGGGAAAAATTATGATTCCAACTTACGCCCCGGGCTTTTGTATGAAAATTTTCTCCGAGTCTCGTTCGATAATAAAAATATCTATATTAAGGATTTTTCTTTAAATTTTCCAACTTTTATATACCATATTTTTTTTTTTATTTATACATTTTTATTTGAGTTAGCTATATATACCCTTTTCATTTAAAATTCATTTATTCATATTTCATATTTAATTTTTGTTTTAAATTAATGCGCTTAATTAATTATAATGAGTTGCAATATACATGTGAAACAAACTTTATTTAAAATAGAGAAGAGAGTTATTACATAGTTAAAATTTGAAATCCGGCTTTGACACAAGTTCGGTGTCGGTAGCAGTAAATGTAAAGTTAATGGAGCTTTATATAGTACACATTTTGAGGCTGTATTCTACGTACGATTTGGGTAACTGTTTATTAAACTACACAAAACACATGATTTTCAACCGTGTATTGAATAAATTCCTTTATATCATATTGAAAACAAAAAATATCTATAGGAAGGGAAAGATACAAAATCAATATGCTTGTTATGAGCTTGTCAAAATATGAAATTTAAAAATAAAATGCATCTTGAGAAGCGAAGGTAAAGTTGCAAAAAAAAGGATAAAGATTGCTGAAATAAGTAGAAAGATCAATATTTCACACTACATTGAATATTGAGAATTGAAAAAAAAAACTTTATAACAATAAATACTTTCTTTTTAATTTAGCTTTACATATATATATAAAGTACTTACAAAAAAGAATAAACTTTTATCTTTAGAAGCTTTTGGTTTTTGAAAATTCCATCTCTAAAATAAAAAGCTTTATTACTTTCTATCAAAATTCAATATAATTCTTGTTTACTACCATATAAAAACTTACTAACTTTAATAATATTTTTCTTAAAAAATAATTCAACAACTTATATTTTTAGAAATTTTAGAAAATTCTTTAAATTTTGGAAAGTGCTTAATTTTTTGTTCATTCATTCTTTTCATTTTTTGTAACAAATCAAAGCTCAAAGCTTTTTTCATCTATTTCTATAAGCTTTTCCGTTGGCTTTGTAACACGAATATTTGTAGAATTATATCAAAGCTGGAAAACAAAAGTTTTTTTAGTACCTATATATTGTTTATTCACCTACAACCTATTTGGCCTAGCATGTGGCATATATCTTTTCCTATATCTTCACTATCATCATTCGTATCTTTATTTTAATAATGCGGGTGATTCGTCATTACTCGCTATCCGATTATGTTTTAAATGTATTTGTGTCACGCACATTCTGTAAAGCGAAAAACCATCTAACTAATCATCAATGTTAGTTAGGTTTCACTCGGCACCCACCCAAATACAAACCACTTCCAGTGTTACTTAATTAACGTCGACCCTTTTTTAATAAAATACTTAGTGTACATAATATCATACCATAAAAATTCTCATTTTATCCTCTCATTAATTTTGACATTTTAAAAAGAAATTTCCACCTAACAAGTATAAATAAAAAATAAAAATACCACAATCGATACGAAGAACCTTGTACCACAGAGTAATAATACAACTCTAAAGTCTACGCGTATATACAGTTCAGTAGTTAGAAGCTGAACTGATGGACCCAGTAAAAGGTAGAGCCATATGAACGACAATCATTTTGGGCAAATGAAATGAAATGAAATGACGCGGGAGTTAATGTCCCTCCCCCCCGTATATAGCACTGCGAGCACGCGGAATAACGATACTCACGGCTACGGGAAGAGCGGCGCACCGTTGAGTTGTATTTCGCTCGACGGCTCGCGAAATACCCAGAGCTGTATATATATATATCGGTACCCTCGCGTGCAATGAACAACAACACACCTACACGTACAGTATACCCGCAAGCAACGTAATCGGGGTTACATTTTGATTACAGGCTTTCTCAACGTCAACACGGACTCGCACTTACGATCGCCAGCGAATTACGGTCTAATGGACCAGATCGCAGCGTTGCACTGGGTCCAAGAGAACATTGCCTATTTCGGGGGCGACCCGAAGAACGTGACACTCGTCGGCCATGGGACTGGCGCTGCTTGTGTCAATTTCCTCATGACCAGTCGTGCTGTGCCTGATGGTAAGTACATCGTGATCGTTTTCTTTCTTCAAGTATCGGGGTTCTAGCACGGTTGAGGTGAAAGTGTGACAGTGATCGGTATACATGCGGGAAGCTGGATATAAAGGTCGCATCAATGAAACACGCGCGTAGAGACGAGTCTCGGTCGTACAGGCTTCGGTGCGTAGAATGGCTAACGCTCTGTAGTACTTACGCTGCTACGTGTGTATATAGACGCGTCGTCGAGCGACTGCGATTGCTGAGCAGTAGAGCACGGATTAAATACTGCGGCCTGGTCGGTTTTGTCCTTGTTGTGGTAGGGATCGGTTACTATATATGTAAGGTCGCGAAATTTTGTAAGATGAGGCGCTCATTAGGGATTTACAGGAATTCTACTTATAGTCGGCTAATATACATAAAAAAACCGTTGTTTTATTATTTATGAAATTCTCTTTCTCTACATGATCGACCACAACCTGTTTTGATACACTCACATTCGCTCACATGTTTAATAATGTATAATATTAATGATTAAATTATTATTGTGAATGGAACATGTATATACCTGACAAATACTACTTTTCTCAATTTCCGATAAACGAAAATAAATCGAGCGAGCATTAGCGAGAGAGGAGTAGGTATATTATATTTATTAAATATTAAACAACTGTAAGCCTTTCAAATGATTGAACAGCGGAGGTAGCGTAACAAAATGTATAAAAAGAAAGATACCGATATAAGTCATTAAACTCTTTAGAATTATATAGTGAGTATACCAAGTGTATTAAGCTGCTATATTATAGCAAAGTTGTGAGGCAAGGTACCGAAAAAACATGCATTGGCAGGACTCTATTTGCAAAAATATTGATGAAATTATATTAATCATTAAGTTAAGAAATATAAAGTTTATGCAAATAAAAAGTTTATTTGACTTTTAAGTAGAAATAATCTGTATTTCAAAGTATTTTAAAGAATATTCAAAAAAAGTATCCGTACGTAACATACTTTTATAGAAGGCACACGAATATTTCTATAAATATTTGCTGGAAGTTTAATAGGATGTTATAATATAGAACATTGTATAACATAATAAACTTCAATATTTATTTTTCGTCTTTAAAGAAAATGCAAAATGCATATTACTGAGACTATGTGATCAAAATTGATAAAAGACGTTTTTGACCTGAAAAACAAGGCGTGAATCTTAGTATTTCTCTCGGCAGGCTTCAATCCTTCGTGTAAGCAGTTTGATTAAAAAAAATACTTATTTATTTGGCTCCTTAATCGATTTTTTATTTTGACTTTTTATTTGACCAAATTACGAATAGGTATGTATCTTACGAAACCAAACAAAAAATCGTTAAGCATAGGAATAGTTTACTTATTAGTGTTTCAATTAAAATACTATTAATTTTGGAAATATATATTTTATTCGTTTTTGGGAGTTCATGTCATCCGAACCAATTAATATTTGTGAATGTTTAAACTTTAAAAAACTTTAAAAAAGGTATCTACCCTTTGTTTTTGTTCTCATAACATAAATGTTGGCATATTTTTCAATCAAATAAAAAATAATATACACAAAAGAGTCTGTCAGTTAATGTATACAACGCTGCGGCATCCACCACATGCATGAGCCCAAATCGGGACCTAGCGCATATTTTGTTGCTAATTTGTTGCTCCAAGATACAGTAGAGACTTTAACTAGTGGCTACCGTAGCGTGAGTATCACGGTGGAGTAGCTATTGTTTCTCGGAAACGGCAAGAGCAACAAAATCGAAATTGACGGCACAAATTAGTAAAAAATTAGCACCAAAATATGCGATAGTTCCCGATTTGGACTTATGTGATGGATCCCGCAGCATGATATACAGTGTCAGCAATAGAATTCTGTTAGCGATAATACACATTTGTACTCCATAAAGAATTACACTTTTTCCTTTTCAATGTATAAAAGGTGTCTGTTTGGCCTGTCACTCTTTAGAAAATTAATTTCTCCCAAGAAACCAAGTAGTGTGCAGGTTTAATGTAAAAAGTAATGAATGTTATATATGCATTTGCCATAGAAAAACAGATGTCCTCCTTGTTCGTTCTTATAATTTCATTTTCTTTTCAAGCTTCGCACATTTGTGTGATTACTAACAGAATATTAAACTGTCATAACTCTTGGCAAGAAAAACGATTCTAATTAAAACTCGACAATCTGAGACCCAAACTTTTTCTAACATCCATCCTTGCTTTTAAATTAAAAACATTGTTCCAGAACTTATCCGTTTTCGAATGAAGTATATGTATGAACTAACTAAAAATCAATCCGATTGGTACATTTCGCTCGACATTGTACTCATTAGTATAATTTACGAAAATCTGTTAAAGCTTGTACCTCTCAAAGACTTTAAGACAGTGGAGTGTCTTACTTCCCTATATGTGCTTCTTGCATCTAGAAAAGAATAAAATTCAAAAGAAAGTCAATAGGTAAATTTCGCGTATGCATTGGATTTATACCCTACCCGATGACAAATTATGGACACCATAAGTTATCCAAGGTGCACAAATTGACGATAGTAAGAGAAAGAACGAACGTGAAATAAAGAAAGAAGAGAAAAATCACATCCACGCGCGTTCCTCTCTCTCTCGAAAGCGCCACCCTATAAAAGCCCACGATCCATCATAAGTGGATCTAGGCTGAAAATTTTTTTTACATCCCCATCGTAAATCACAAGCGTAAAAAACACAGAGAGAGATAGTGGTGGCAAAAGAAACACGAAAAGGCAAACGCGTAAAACCAGCTGATGTACATCGTATCTCATAAAATCGAAGCCTTTAGCCTAGCGCACATGAGTATGTATATAGATAGATATATATATGTATGCAGAGAGAACGTCGGAATGAGAACGAGCGAGAGAGAGAGAAAACGTGCACAACCGTAACGAGCTATAGGTCGGACACCTATATAGAGCTTGGGGGTCGAAGTCGTATCATTATGGGAAGTAAACCGTAGCAAAAGAGCTCGGTTAGGTAAATTGAAATGTACTGGTTGAACTAATACACGCGAGCCTTCAAAGCCTTATTAATGTATGGATTTAAAAAAAAAATCGAAGCTTATGTATCAAGGAAGGAAGTAATGTAAAGCAATTTCTCAACACCTGGATCTATTTTAATTATTAGCAATTAAGAGGATGTCAAAGATTAAATGTAGTTATGCTTCTATGTGTAATTTTGAGAATGAAGAACATTTGTGTACTGAGAGCATTGACACTTTTTTGCCGTGAATCTATATATCTAAGATGAAGTTGATCCGATTTATTGTTATTCTGATTTACTGGAAACATGTACACGTTTTCTTAACAAGAAATCTTACGTAGAAATTCTGTAGTCATAAAACCTCTGCTTTTTTATAAATTTAATTTTCGTTCAGATTCAGGGTAGAGTTTTTCTAATGCTCTATTGTAAACCATTATTTGTAAAAGAAATTCAATAAAATATGGAGTTTAGATTTCAATATGGAATGTTCGCAAACAATAATAGAGATTTAACTATTAATATACTTTAAAACAACGAAAAAGACATTATTTCTAAGAAAAGTCAAGTCAAGATAAAAGCATCTAAACCGGTTTTATGTAGACATTCACGATTTTTAATTTTTTAATTTTTTTGATACTTTTTATTGAAATATTCTCGAGACAGGCTTTCAATTCTCAGCATTTTGTGCTACTACGTTCCAAAGAATTCCAAATATAAATATTTTTTGAGTATGGAAAGTTGCAAAGGTATATTGTAAAATATAAATGTAAAATTGTAAATTTTTGTGTATAAATAAATTTAAATAAATGTAAGCACATTTGGTGTTGGAAAATGAATTTACATTTATTAACAAACGATGGAATTTTATAAATATATAAAAAAAAATTTGATTTTTAACGTAAATGTAAAACAATGTGTATAAGAGTAAAAAATGTTCCATTGCGCTTATTTACCTTTATGTTAATAATTAATTTTCAAATGCTAAAAGTAAAAAAGAATTTATAATGCTACAAAGAATTTTAACGGTATTTGATAAAAATACATATAAAGTAATTTCAAAGAAAAATGGTAAATATTGAAAATACTGTAGCACTGTGTGAAAGAAATAGTTTTGAAAAACTTCTACCTCGGTTTATCTACTCTTGATACTCCAAACAAAATGTATGTCATGATTCACATTACAATCTTCTTATACTGGAAAGTAAATTTTCTACGACTGTTAAATTACATCAAAAACCAAATAAATTCGATATAGACAAGATTCGAAGGGGGGGGGGATAAGATGCAATCTTACACCGATAGACACAATGAGGAGACGGCGAGAGAGAGAGAGAGAGAGAGAGAGAGAGAGAGAGAGAGAGAGCTAGCGCATGTCGCGCAGGATCCGAGATTGCCGCTCGCGCAGCAGGGCGCGGTTAATCGGTTCAACAGCATAATGCCAACGTCGCTACCGACACCTAAACCCTCGATGTAATTGCAGTTGGGGGATTCATCGAAGCCATTCAATTCGCACGCGTACATACGCGCGCGACGCGCTTACACGCTTACGTACAAGCCGCGCGCGTCTGGAGGGTTATATTATACCTCTCGAGCGTGAAAGACGTGATACCTGAACTTCGAACTGTAGTAACTTACGTAGAATTGATCGAGCGAAAAAATTCTTGTTTTACAGGCTTACTGTTTCACCGAGGTGTTCTCATGTCCGGGAGTGCGCTATCACCCTGGGCACTGATAAGGGGAGCTGCCAATTACGCTACTCAAGTTGCCACGAATCTCAATTGTTCGGTGAGTAATGACTCTTCTTCTTTTTCTCTTTTCTTTCGTACCATCGGTCTACTATATATATATATAATACTTCATATTTCGGGTATACCAATGATATAAGAAAAAAGCAACCGTATGGAATCGGACAGGAATCATATAGGGAATTCCTGCCATCTAAAGCAGTTGCAAAGGGTCACAGGTGGTCTCGCATTCCTGCTTTACCCATAATATTCAACACACAACGCGCGTGTCTCATCCCTTTGTGAATATGGATATATACACGTGTGCGCGCGCGTTTATCACATAGCTATTCCCGTATAAATACATACACACACACACATGTGTATATGCCGCGACTCTACATTGTTTCCGGTATTCAGGTATTTGTCTAATAGGGAGAGCACGTGTGTATATATGCGCGTTTATATGTATAAATAATATACCCGAAATTTCAGGTATTCGTGTATAGTTTTCTCCTTTATTTTCCCTTTTCTCAATGATTACAACATTCCTCCGTTCATTAATATACATCGAAGAAAAAGTTAAATTTTCGTCATGTTATTCTTTTTTAATGCATATAATTATCATACGATATGTGTGTATACATTTCAACAGTCAACGGGCGACGGACAAGAGCTGCTCAAGTGTCTCCGTGACGTGCCGCTGAACGCACTGCTGGCGGTGCCGGTCCAGGGTCTGGAATTCGCACCGGCATTCGGTCCTAGCATCGACGGCGTAGTCATCGACCCTGGCGAGCCTGAGGATCAAGATTACACGCTGCAAGTCGACACGATCAATACTCTCAACAATATACTCCTTAGAAAGGATGTCGTCGCTAAGCTTTCGAGGTATATATATAAACCATTTTGTATTTATTTTTTTATTTTTTACCATATTCGTACGGTATTTCACTGTATATACTAAAGTTTTATGCATCTACTAATTAATATTCAAATCTATATACTGCTTTAATTCTAAATTAGTATGGATTATAGCGATCATTATATGATGCTCGCGTTAATTAAATTGCTATTTTTTGTATATATTATGTTTCAATCAAAATCAATAATAACTGTAGTTTATTTAGTTGCTTTAAATTATTATAAAACTATATTTAGAATTAAATAAGCTGCATATAGATATGCATAATAAAGTCATATAACAATATCTCTTGTTACACGTTAGATTAAAATATTTAAAAAAAAAAGAGATGAAAATTTTGAGCTTTATCCGGAAAAAATCGAACAAAAATTAACCAATTTGTGAAACTATACATATTTGATGAGGTTTTCCGAAGCGATTTCTGGCACCTAAAAGTCGAGCTCTCTATACCCGTAACTCATTTTAATTAGCTCTTCGTTTTCATTTTACACCATCATGGAAATGAAAAGCAAAATTTCAAAAATAAATATTTCGTAAAAAACAAAAAGTCACGAAAAAAATAATAGCAGATACTTGAAACGACAGATAGTGAATTATTTGATCGATTGACCTTTCAAATGTATAAAAAAAATCAATAATTCAGACATTTTACTCACGTACGAAAAATGAATAACTTTTATTACACTTCTACATACTCAGCACGCACTCGACATACATAAGCCAAATATATATTCTTCATGACACGGGTTTTACAAAACGCATTATGGTTGTAAGGCTATAACTTTGCTTATTGCTTATAACATTTTAAAGAATCAATATGGTTTACTAGTCAAAACTTAAAGTAAAGATTTTTCTGTATACCCAAATATTTGTAAAGCTACTATCAATACCCTAGTAGAAATCGCCCATTTTTCTCCCATCATAAAATTATTTTTCTACCATTTTTCTCCCATTTTATGGCCATTTCAGTCGGCTGGCCATAAAATGGGAGAAAAATGGTAGAAAAATCGTTTCATCAATGGGAGAAAAATGGGCGATTTCTACCAGGGTAGATAAGGCATAATTATCTTGAAAATATTTTATTAGAATCAGATACAGCTATTAGGTTTAATTTTTCAGTATCAAATATCATATTGCAAAAATGAATTTCCCGAATTTCAAGAGTCACTTAAATGATTTTTTGATTGATGGTTTAAAATAAATATCTACAATATATTTTAATTAGCAAAAAAGTTGCAATTCACTCTCCCTAATTATTATATTAAATTAAAAAAAAATAAGAAGCAAATCATATTAAATTTATGCTATTATACATACTTTGAGTTTATATAGGAGAACTTAAAAGTACAGTATTAATGATTATTAAATTTATAGTATTTCATTAAAATTGCTATATGTAAATTTCTTATCAATAAAACCAACCACGTCACTTTATTGAGTAGAAAAAAATAACACCCTTCCCGATTAATATTAAAACATACCGTACAACAACTACTATTGCCCACTAACTAACCCACACAATTAATTAATCTCTTTTTTATGATGTTTTGCGCAGGTACGACCTAATGGTAGGTGTAGTACGGTCCGAAGCGTACTTTTCGCTTACAGCGGAAGACGCACAGTATGGCATCGAAGCCGATCGACGAATGAATATATTGCGCGAATTCGTACGCAATACTTATACCTATCATCAGCCTGAAATACTCGCGACGATAATCAACGAGTACACGGACTGGGAGAAGCCAGTTCAGCATCCAGTGAACATAAGGTATAATTGATATAATTATTTATCTTTTCTCATCGCTCTCTGAATACTTAATCTATAAGTTGTAGCATGCCAATTGATAGTTTAGATTTCAAATAAGTTTTCAGTCTTAGGTTTTTTTCTTTATAATAAGTACAGCTTCACTTATGAATAAATAAGAATGATAATTAAAGACGATTTTTTTTTCTGCATATATAGTTAAAAAATTACGCTATTCTAAAATGAATGTACATGAAAATAAATGGATTTTAATTATACTAATAAAAATTAAGTTGATCTTATCTGAGATAAAACTAGTTATAACTTACTTATAACTTATAAATCGCATTAAACTACTTGTAACTTACGAGAGTAATCAACGACAACGTCTCAAATAAGAAAGAAACGAGCGGATATAACTTGTACAAGTGTTTTAATCGACGTCAATTAAAAAGAAAGCAGAAAATCTAAACCGTACAAGTATCCATTTTCACGTGAATAATCAGCGAAACAGCAATTCATCGCTTCTTTAGCTTAACGTACATGCATATATAGCTGTTCTTTAGTAAAAAGAGAGAGAGAGAGCGAAGAAAGCCACCGCAGAATGCAAAAAAAAGGAAGAAGCACCGCCTGATGCGCTAGGTCAGCTGCGGTGGTTTCTCCTACTCCTCTCTTCTTCCGGCAATTCAATTTCAATCTAAGGAGCAAATCGAACTGTCAATTCGAGCGCTCACTCTCTTCTTCTCTTTTTTTTTTCTCTCTGCGAACAGGGACGAGACGCTGGAGGCATTGGGAGACGCGAATACAGTCGCGCCTGCAACCCGTACTGCCGACCTCCATAGTCAGTCTCACCGAAACTCCTACCTCTACGTCTTTGACTACCAGACGAAATTCGGCGACTATCCGCAGGTAAGCCGATTAGCTTATCTCCAACGACTCGTGGCTTTGCTTTCCTATATAACTCTAAAGGAAATGGTCCCTCCCTCTTCTCCTCGTTTGTTTTTTCAATCAGAGATGTGGAAATATCGTACGTTAGTTTATATTTTTTTTTAAGAAAAACAAGCACGGATTAAGAAGCTTAAAGAATTATAGAACTTTATAGTAGCGATGTTAAATTATTATTTTTAAGATTAACTTTCTCAAAAAACAACTGCAAAGGTGAGCCACATTAAGTTTTTATAGAAAAAAAAAACCTTTAAAATAAACAACGATACACAAAAACTATATATTGGCATCTTATATTCTTTTAACTACATTTTTCGAGCTGTGTACTGAAACACTATTTTAAAGAATAGACAGGGATGACAGTCAGATAGAACAGAGCGTTCAAGTCGCGTAACACACGTGCATCGCGTCAATAGGTAAACGACACGTATGCCAATCTACGTTATCGTCAAAGTCGAAATGGTGCTGCTGCTTCGGCTAAGACACCCGCCGCACCTATGTATGGGGAGGGATTATCTGGAAGGCTTTAAATTTAGAATATTGATTACGTAGCAAAGTCAATTTGCGTTGGAAAGGGTTATTAAGCGAACTGTGCAACACCATACGGAATAAATTTAACTTTCTGCAAAATGCTTTATCGATGGTGCCATTTTTATTTAATTAAGTAAGTTTCTTTATATATTTATTGTGGAAACTGCCAAACTTCCATTCATTCGTTTATAATGTAAAAACAACGCTAGATATTATACTAGTTGGCAATAAATTAATTATATACAATTTGCAGCTATAATTTTTATTTGACGTTACACCACATTACAATATATGAATTTTCTCAAACCAAAAAGCGACCGAATAGCAGCGAAATAATAACGCTGAAAGTTAAAAAAAGTAAAATTGGTGAATTTCCAGCAGTTAAAATAGACTATGTGGGCTAGCGTCAGCAACAGCAGCAGCAGCAGCAGCAGTGGCCAATCATTGTTATCGGGCGCGTCCCCCTGAATCTCCGTAGCCTAAATAGCCAGGTGCTCGCGTTCTCTCTCTCTCGTAATAGCCGCTACACTGCTGCTTCCGGCACTTTTCCTCCTCTTTTTTTCTCCCCCTCTCTTGCAGACAAAGTTTAACCCCACGGAAGCTCGCACAGCTGCAGTCGCCGCGGCGCACACGCGCGGATGCGCGCCGCTCGCCGCATTATTTCTATTCCAGCGCGATGCGCTCGAATTACACTGGCACGCATTGAACCACCTCTCGTCGTTGTCTTTTTTCCCCTCTCTCTCTCTTTCTCTCTCAGAGAGTATTTTACGTCCTTTCCTCTTATTCTCCTTTTCGCATTCCTTTGCTTTTCTCTTTGCGTCGTACTTCTTTTACTTCTTATGCAGAGACTATAGCTCGCTCTTGTACTTTTCTATTTTCATCGAGCTTTTTCCCTTTCGCCCCTGTACCTTTTTTCCTACCTTTTTCGACGCTTCTCTTCTAAACCATTTAGCCTGTACACATACAAAATTACTCTTTGAAACTATTATCTTGGAAGGTATAGAATGATTTTTAAAAAAATAGTTGAAATATATTGTTGATTCTTATAAGTATGTCTTTAACAATTTAACATTGGCGAATTAGACAGATTTTTCCAAATTAATAGACATCTTTATGAATATACGTTGTTCTTGTTTGTGAGAGTTTAGCAAATCCTCATTGAGTTTTTACCCATCCTTTTTCTCCTTGAGCTTATGACGTAATATGCTCTACTCAGCGATGCTCGCTGCTCTTAGCGTAAATCTTTCTGCGTACTCGCGCAATTTACTTTATTCAAGAATGAAAAGGCATTAAATAGTATTTTCAAAGAGCTTTGTTCATATATCTTTCTTAAATTTTTTCCAACTACAGTCGCTTCTGTGTACTTGACGTTTTCATATATACATTTCATGAATGATCTAAGCGACTGGATGTTGCTTTATGCTCTTAGGATAACACTATAAAAATGAAGTTATTGATAAGCGTATCAACATTTCATAAAAATTAAGACTTTGAAAAAATTATTTTTACCAGAGAGAACATTTTTAAAAGTTATTAGCTTTCCACTTTTACTACTAGACGTTGGTTGAAACCAGGACTTCTTAAAACTGCGCTATAAAAAGCGATTATAAGTTTTTAACTAGGCGACTTGGAGATCTCATCTTTTTTATTGCCAACCGTGGAAACATTGCGAATGAATTGATTCATAAAATAACGGAAATAATAAAAATAGCCACTATACTGGTAGATGAATGCATAAGTATTACACACACATACACACGCTATTACAATTGTGCACGGGTTAAAAGTGCGCCACCGAGAGGCATTTAAATGAAGAAATAATGCGCATATCTCTACCTGATCATCGTATTTTCTACTGTAAAATGTCATGTTAACCTCAGTAAAAAGTCAGTTTTTTTACGTAAAATTCCTGCCAAGCATATCCTTCACTTTTTTCTAAACTCTTTAAATATTATTTTAGTTTTATTTCTCTATAAAAGTTGAGAAAAATACTTTTATATTATCTTTTTAAAACCGTATTATTCTTATTTTACTGAATCCGTTTTTATATTCGAATGAAGTGTATAGACAATCTTTCAATATTACTTCTTAATCAATGCACACAAAAAGCTTAATTATACCTCCAATTAATTGAATGTGCCTTCTGAAGAAAATAGAAAAAAAAAGATGAATCATGGGAATCCGCAAAATAACTTGTGATAGATAAAATATAACAGAAATATACCGGGAATTTTATGTATTTAAATCCTATTAACGTAAGCATGATATGTTGAGAATGTGAAAAATTTGTTCGTTGCTCTCTACCTGCTGGAATCCCAGACTTTACAGTAAAAAAACTAACTTTAATTGAGTGACAGAATTGAATTTATACACTTCTGCAAATTGAAGCAATTAATCAAATAGTACAGAGGTTATAGAGAATGACTTTGTTGATTTTAGATATGTACAATAACTCACAATCAGAGACGGTTGTTTTTTGAGAAACGAATCTTAAAAATGTGGATTTTTTATTATAATAAAATAAAAAATTTCAATTACAATATCTATGTTTTTTTTCGATACAGCGACAAGGTTGTATACACGGCGAGGAGTTGCCGTACTTCTTTGGTGCGCCACTCGTTTCAGGCCTTGCGCATTGGCCTCGCAACTATACACGCACAGAAATCGGCCTTTCCGAAAGCGTCATATTATATTTGGCTAACTTTGCCAGAACTGGGTAAGTAAACCAATATTTTCTTACTGAATTTTTTTTATCAAATGTTATAGGGGGATAGCATTATGATTGTTTAGATTTTTAAGTAAAATAAAAACTTTAAAAATTTATACATGAACAAAACTGGTTGAAATCATTTAACAGTAATGAAAAGTGTCCACGAGATGTAATTATTTTTAAAAATTTAACCCGTAGAATCAATAATATTAACTAGAAAATGAATAAACTATGAAATTGAAAACAAAAAATTATTAAATTATTACATAGGAAACTTATAAATACCTTCAGTGAAAATCAACGTCTGACCAACATTGAGTTGCACTACTCTATTTATTAATGCACTTAGCATAGGGAGAAATTAATTAATTTAATAACTTTACCATTTACAGTGGTCATTTTTTTCTAAATGATATATTTTTATGTACATTCAATAACACGACAGGGTTTATTGATTGCACTTCGTAAATTGAACAGATACGTTGTGGGCATTCTCCTTTGAAAACGGAAAAATTATTTTCTTACTTTCGCAATATACTTTGAAATATTGTCTTAATATGCTAGAAAACGATATTTATATATAAAGAAAAATTTGAAGATTCATTTGAAATGCAATAATATTATGCACTCAAAACAAATTCTGATTTACGACTGAAACTCGCATATAAATCTTCTATCCTGATTTTCTGCTTTTCTCTCGTAGAAATCCGAACGAAGGTACACCAGAACCCGGCTCACCGTCAGCCAGACCAGAGCGCACGAAATTGAAGAATCTCGAGTGGACGGCCTATGAGGCCGTGCATAAGAAGTATCTTAGTATAGGTAAGTTTTATGTCTTGGTATACATAGGCCACTTTCTTCTCACGATTCTGATCAAAATTGGTATCTTTTATCTGTCAAGCCCAGACATTTCCTAATCTAGACTCTTTTAGGAAAGAATAAATAATGTAGAGTAGTAAATATACTATAGTAACTGGATTTATTGCTTTGTTTAAAATAAGAAAATTAAGAAAGCAAAACTTCGTTTCCGGCAGTCTAAAGCTTAAAGACAACTATTTTCTTTGTTAATAAAGAAAGAAACTTATTATTATGCAAAAAATTTATTATGGTTATAATAAACCATTAAATGTAATTTTGTGAATAGTCATGGTTTCACGTAAATTTAGAAATATTAGCTCTATAGTCTAAAAAAAGGTTCACTTGTTTATAAAAAATATAGATTGGCAAAAATGGGAGTAATAAAAGGAAGATAAAAGTGATTTTTAAAAAGGAGGGGGGGGGATAGAACGTAAGGAAAACAGGATAGAGAGAAGCGCAAGGAAATAGAAAGAGAAAGATAAAGCTAGGCCCGTTTAAAAGTTTTCCAACTTTCTGTCTTATACGAGCACGATTTTATCAAAACTGCGCTGCAGCGCACAACGAGTCGCGGAGGCGTTGCTGCTCAAGCACTCGTTATAATTATCTAAATGAACGATCCACTAGGGAGGGGGGGTGCATGGCTCAGCTCGCTGGTGATATTTAGGTGTATAGGTATATAAAACGTGGTTACCGCAAAACGACCTGATAGAGGAATAGTTAAGAGGCCAGAGGCTCATGCCAAGAACTCGCAAAAAAAAGGATAAAGAATGTTAATGATCTCCCTGGGCTCATATTTATATAGAAAAACCACTTTAGCCACCGCCATCCTCTCATTTTATTTTTCACTCTTATGGCAAACTCCGAGAAACTAACAAACATAGAATTCTATGATTATAATATCATTATTTATTCAAAGAACGTATATAACCATCTTTTTATACATACATTTAATCACTCGATGTTGTTCAAGTAGTAGGCAGGTTGAAGTCTTTGATGTGCTCATACATTTCGAACTTCCAGACAATTATACTTCGACGTACGCGTTACTTTAGAAATATAGAATAATCGTATTTTATTCAAATTCGTTGCATTTTAAGATGCTATATTTGAACGCAATGAATTTCATATTGAATTTGAATTATATAACTATAACAATGATACAATTAACTAACGATTTATATAATAGAAACTGAAACAATTCAAACTAATCCGGATAGTTCAAAGTATCGAATATTCGACTTGAGTGCGGAAAGTAAGTTGGATATAGTTCAAATACAAGTCGATAATTCTGACATCCTATTCTCCGTATGCACCTAGGCAAGCGTAAATTAGTATTTTGTTTGTAGCTATATTACTATACTAATTATTCAAGATGTTAATGTAAAACACTTTAGTACAATTGAACCGCGGATGAAGAATACTCCATCACAGTACTTATTTCTTTCTCTCAAAGATTTCCTCTGCAGAGTATATGTCGATATTCTAAAATTTAATTATTCTTTCTCTTTACAGATATTAAATCGAAGCTGAAAAATCACTATAGGGCTCACAGACTGTCTTTCTGGCTAAATTTGGTTCCTGATCTGCACAAACCTGGATCCGACGATGTTCCTAGGTCGCATCATCTCTTGGATTCCGAGCAGGTCTGTATATTTTCCACTTTCTATTTCTATTTTCTTTACCCTTCTTCCTCATTTACTTTGTATATTCGATCGCCTGAACTTTCAATTATGCGAAATATAACATCATTAAATGAGTTGGAAAAAGCAAATGAATGTGTATATATATATATATCAATACAGCGAGAAAAGTATATATAAGAATGCAAAGAGTGAGTTTGATATAATAAACCGTAGGTACCGCCACGGTTCATCCAGCGGTTACCAGCAACGTCGACGCGGGCAACGACAGTGGAATCGACAAGTGAAAAACCAGTTAACCTAACGACAGCCCAATCGAGTGAACTTCCATTCGAAGATTCAACTGCCCAGCCAGAGGATGGCTTCGCCGCGTATAGCACTGCCCTTAGCGTTACAATAGCTATTGGCTGCAGCCTTCTGATACTCAACGTTCTCATATTCGCTGGAGTTTATTATCAGCGCGATAAGAACAATCAGCATCATTATCCGAAAAAGCGCCAAGAAAATGGCCAGATGCCCAATAATATATGCGGAGAGCTAGGTACGTTTTTATTTCTTCTTCCCTTTTTATTAATAATAAAATATTGGAAATATTATTAGAGTATTTCTACAGGCTGAGGATAAATTAGTATTTATATATTATGTATTTTTTTTATTATCTCGGGTGTATAAGATTACGCGATATTGCATTAAATGTATTCAAAACTCAAAATGGCAGAGTTGATACAATAAATAAAATTAAAATTAATTAATCCAATATGAAAAAAAAAAAATATGATGAATGCTGGTAGAAAAAATCACTTGATGAAGTACTGAGAATTAGTGTTGCATTAATTGACATGTTGTATACATCGGTAACGAATTTGAAGTGAGCTTGGCAAAATTCAAAAATTGGTCCTATCTAGTACAGATAATATCATTCGTCTAACATTAGATATCGGCCATTTTGAATTTTGATAACTCGGTTCATCTCATATTCGTCACCGTGAAGCATATATACAAACCAAGCTCAAGTTTCTAATAAATCAATGTAACATGAACGCATTTAAAGTACTTTAAGTGATTTTTTCATTTTCTTTTAGGCCAGCCATATTGGATCCGTCAAACGGAATTTTGAAATAGTTATATCCTCAGCTCGTTATCCGAATAAGTATTAAAATACGCCTGGCGTGTATTGTATGTTTGCGCAGAGAGCAAATCGTCGGAGCACCGACATATCCAACACATGCCACCGCCTGTGTTCGCTGATCCACAGAACAATGCATGTCACGTGCCGATGCCACCACCACCACCGAAAAATTCGAAACCTAGCAAACAGCAGCAACAACAGCAACAATCTCAAGTAGCCAATCAGAATCTTATAATAAGCCCAAATCATCTACAACAGGTGGAAAGCATGGCAATGGCTGGCTCGAGCACATTAAAAAAGTCCATGCAGCATAATAGCCAACAGCAGGTGATGGAAGAACTGAGAGTCTGAAACGACGAGTTGCAAGAGCCCGCGTTCTCTTGCGAATTCATATAACGAGTCACAAATATATATATAAATATATACATACACACACAGACACAAACACATACAATTGCGAGAGAGATATATATGAGTTCGGCAGAATTATCAAGGCAGAGGTTCAAGTTTTTTACTTCTGTGCTCGTGAACAATACAAGAATTACATATATGAGGAACAGCCACGATGGCGTAACTTGTTCTTCTGCATATATATATACTGCCTCGAAGCAACGTATAATGATACAGCAGCAGCATGTGGTGAAAAGTCAGTGCTTATATGGACATTATGTGGACTTTGCGCAATATGGCTGTATATGAACATTTTGTAATGGTCGCCGTTTGACGCGCAGATTCTAAAAAAAAGAAATATTTCACGAGTAGTGTTTGTATGTGAAATTCAGTCCAAAACACGGCTGTGCGTGTTGATTTTGCCGAACTCTTGTGGTCTTCGTTCTGAATGAGTCATGCAGATAAATAATAAAAACTGTACTGATCACCGTTGTAAATACGAATTTTTTATCCTTGAAATATATAATGATACATGATTTTGGACGTTTTAAACTACGTACACCGGCATTACAAAGTATTTATAATAAATGCGAGATTCAACATCCTATACCCCGACTGCTACTTATTTCCAAACTGTTTTCTCTCTGAAGAATGACGCTCATTACGATACTGATATATTATTTCTTTCGACAGACCAGTAAAATCAGTACTTGTGTAAAAATGTTATTAATCATAATATACTTGTTGAAATATTTTGTAATGCCAATCAATGTTACGCAGTCACTGAGTTGTTATAAAAAGTTGATCATTTATAAATCATAATGAATTTATAAATAATGAAATCTCGTAAATTAATGGAGAGTATACGAAAATGTTGTAATTTTTATGGGTGCACATATAGATAGTTATCCTTTATTATGCAATGTTTTTAGGATGAAAACAAAAAACAAATCTGTACTCTCTAATAATCTACGTCATTTTTATTATATTTTACATTCTCATTTTTGTATGTAGATATATATAACAGATCTTCTATTGTCAAGCTTTGTGCGATTATTTTGACTATATATTGAGGAGAGAGAGAGGAATGAAAAGTGTAAACGTAGGAAACATGTTTGACATAAAAAAAAAATCTATCTGCTAAAGATATTAAAAGTCATTTGAGACGTTGATCGTTACTAGCGAATTATATGGCGTTCGAATCGTTGACCGAAAAATAAAATAATTCGGAAATCTTGATTAAAAAAAAAAAATTCTTAAAACGTGAAAATACATTATACAAATATTATTGTTACCAATTGAATAAAAATTCAATTATACTTATACAATAATTATATAATGTAAAGCAGGCGCACATTGGAGAGAAATTTTAAGAGAACAATTTGTATAAACGAACATTTCGCTGCCCTCGTTGATATCTTTTAGAACTCTAAAGGCTTGAAACTGTGTAACGAATCACATTGTAATTTTCATGTAAAATATAGAAATATGCATTATATATATATTCTTTAAAGAAACTCCCAAGAAAACTGAACAAACATTCAGGTATTGGTGGTGTATCTTCACGAAATCGTCGGTTAAAAAATAATTCAAATTTTCGTACGAATTACATAGACTGAATCCGACATACAATAACGGCATTTCATTATTCAATATGTTCATGAGAGAATAAATAAGTGAAAATCAACATTGTAAAAAATCTTGAAATAAAATTCCATAAAATTCTTTTAAAAATTATATTTATTCACATTTTAAGTTATTGGTATAATTTAAAGCACAACAAATAAATTACGAGAAGTCCCTCATCCAATATTCAGAAAACTTTCATGTGTCACAGAACTATTTTGAGTTTTTGTTAAATTACTTCGTTATATATGTCTGATCTCTATTTCAAGAGAAAAATTACATAAATACTGAGCATTTAGTACAAAGATAAAACTGGAAAAAATACTTAAATTTTATATACTGTATGAGCACTCATTTCCCATTCATTTGTCTAATCATCCCACATCAAACAACTGTATAAAATGAATCCCTCACCTTAAAAAATTATCAGGTCTTACCAAATCGGTAATAAAGAAAAAAAATTTTAAAATCCAAGAATATATAAATAGCAGGAGAGATATATATATAAAAAAATAATAAACATAATGTGATAGACAACAAATGTATAAGCGCAAAGTATCATTTTATTTGTATAAATGTATAGTTGAAATAATTTTAAAAAGATTCCCATTTGTATATGCACAACAACCAATTTTACCGGTTGTATACAATTCTTTATTGGTATAAGAATTTATTTGGGTGAGTGACTTCAATTATTTCATTTTGATTATTTATTAATATTCAGTGTGTTAAATTAAAAAACCGTAGCAAATGTACAATTAGTAAAAATAAAAAATGAAATAAAATTTAATAATTTATGTAATATAATTCTGAAAATGACTGGAAAGCATATTTTTCAAGCGACTAAGTTATGTTGAAAAATTTTCCGAACCTTAATAACGATGATAATTGATTATGCAATAAAAACAAAAATATAAATGGCAAATACTTTCCCTACGTGGAAACTGCTTCATTCGTTCAGATTTTGTAACGTTTTTATAAAGATTACATTGAATGCGGAAGTCTGTATTTTTTAAATAACACAGTCTCTCACTTCTGTTCATGTATAAAGTTATGAAACTGATGTTCCATTACAATGAAGAAACTTTGTTATATTGAATAAAAGTAAACGACAGTTGGTGTGAAATGATAAATTTCTAAGTTAGTTTGTAAAAAAAAATTACTTTTGAAGAAGGTGTGTAAGTTTATACTTCATAAATGCTAGTTTCACTTTACTTATTACTTTTAATGATCTATACTTTTCTACAAGTCCTTTTTTCGTTAAAAATCGTACCTCGAGAACTGCGGAAAAAGAACTTCAAACTATAAAGAAACCATTCTCAGACAAAATCTAAGAAGAAAAAACAATGAAATGGCTTTTAAAAAAAAAAGAAACTTACACACCTTCCAAATTAAGGCAGCAGCGTTGTATAAAATAGAAAAGTCAGTCACTTCGTCGAGACAATTTCATAAAATTTACAGACAATATGTGCGCTCGAAGAAAAATGGGATGGTGTAGAAAAAAAAGGCATTTTCTCAATTTCATGAATAGTACAATGATCCAATCGCATTGGGGTCAGCGCGATAAAAACGCCAATCTTTGCATTCATAATACGGCCTCGAGCGCTCATAAAAAAAGTTAATCAATTTGAAAAAGAAAAAAAAATCCAAAAATACTTTTCTGTCGCAAACGGAAAAGCGAATAAATTGGAAGTCTCGAAACTCTGTAAAGTAAAAACACATATAATATAAACTTTTACGATAGTAAACGCGTATAAACTTGCATTGTGAAAGAGCACTACGAATGAGAATGGGCGGAAGTTAAGAAAATGAAATATAATGCAATGGAAATAATTTAGCGAACGATACGAGAAATCGTAGCGAGCATAATTTTAAATTTGTATATATAATTGATATTAAAAAAATAAAGATATGTAAGCAATTATTATAAAAACAAGACTTCTTAGATGTATGTAAAAAGAATTGTATACGTTTATCGCATAACAAATGTCGTTTTTTTAAAAATCATCTTAACAATTTTGATTACGCCGATCAACATATATATTATGTGCAATTACGGAAAGAGTGCACAATCTGTGGTACACGACTTCTGTGTAACTTTTAAAAAATGTTCATTTACATAATTTTTATAAATAAACTCGTATCCATTCGTCTTGAAGTTTAAGTTTGTGATAGTTATGGCAATTTCATTAAGAAAAGATGTAGATGAAAATAATTATAGTTTTTTCATACAGAATTCAAAATAACTTGTACGCACGTGAAAGTTAAGCTCAAATAATGCCTACACCAACAGAATTAGAAATTATATATATAAAAGATGAATGGACGTGACTTTAAACAAAAGTTAATGAACTACAAGTTGTACACTCTGTATACCATCAAATTTTCTTTTTGAACATTTATTAAAAATTTATTTTCAAAGTAAATTAATAGATAGGTGATTTTTCAGTAAATTTCTTTTTATTCGAACTATTTAGCAGGATTTGTATTACATATATCATTCAGATGTATAAAAAATTAATAGTTTATGTAAATTTAATTACATTTCTTTCTCAAACTGAATGATTATGAAATAAATTTATAGCGTTTCTGTAAAATTGTTTGTATTGGTGTAATCAAAATTCACATTGTCAGTGACTATTCAATAAAAAAAAATCCAAACAAGTTTACAACACTCATCACAATTTGTTTTTGATAAAAGAAGGAATTGGAAAAATAAATAAACTACAGTGAAATGTGTAATATTTATTCATTTTTTTTTATTTGAGTTACCTCAAATTTTTATATCATTCATTCTTTTGAAGCTCCCATTTTTGCGAATATATTAGGACTAATGTGACAAACATTGCAAAAATTCGTTAGTCTTGTGCATCAATATAATTATTGCACAGTTGCACCTATACGTTAATATAAAAGATCAGTTCCATTCTTCATTTTTTCGTTTCTGTTAACAAATGAGCCAATGTCAACCACGTCGTATCATGCATATCTTTATATATTCTTTTACATTGACGTTCTTTATAAATGAGTAGCATACATTAGTTATAAACTTAATAACGATATTTTAAAATAATGTATCACGATCGACGAGAAAATGACAAAAGTTTAATCATTTTCATTTTAGTCGAAAAATTGTAGGGTATTATTTTCTCAGTTACAATTTGAAAAAACACTCAATATTTTTGCCTTTACTTAAAAATCTACAAAGATTGATTTCGCACTATAATATATAAAAAATTAAAGAAATTAAATGCTAGATTGATACTTTTTTCCATAAAAACATCAAACTATTTGATACTTATCCTGATTTACAGAACACAAATTTTCTCTAATTATTATTTAAAAATTAATAAAGTTTCTAGTTTTTATAGTTTCCATAATATTCTGTCTTATTGTATTATGATTTTAAAAATTGCGTATATGTTTCAACTACTTATTTCCAAAACGATACTTATAGTAGTCAGAATTCCTAAATTTTCCGCTTACGAAAAAAATTTTTCAGAAGTTCATTATAGCGATTTATAAAAAGTGATCTAGAAATTATAAAATCTTATGTATTGCTTAAGACAACATAAGAATTAATTTCATTTTTTTAAACTTGTTTTATTTCACATGTCAACTGTACACATACTAAATATATGTGCTACACATAATTGCAGAGGTATATTTTTAAGAGTAATAATTTGGTTTTCGTCTTTATTTAATGTTTCATTGCACAATTCAAGCGTGCTTTATCAAGCCAAAACTGGTCTATTATTAAGTATGCATTTAATATTGTGGTTTCACATTTAATTGCGAACAGTCATTTTTAGTAGGCACACGTCCAGTAATTACATACTATTAAAAATTAATTTTTATAGCTTTTAAAAATAATACATAATGTATTTTGAATTAGTTTAAAGATGACAAAAAGTTGATACTGACCTAAAAAATGTAGTGTGTTGTAATTTTGAATTTTTTAAACTTTTTTTTCGTTTATCAATACCAACAAATTTATACATCGAATTTTTTATTATTTAACATGGTATTTAATACTTTTTAAATATTATCATCTTAATAAAATTTTTTTGATAATGATTAAAGAATAGTTGGTGACAAGATTAATTACCAAAATTTGGCAATTAAAAAATGATAACAAAAAATACAGAAATTATGACATATACTTTACATCGATGAAGACTTCTTCAGAAATTACCTCAATATTTTAGACTAAAAGTTTATTATTATTAATATAGTTCCTTAAATTATAAGAGTATTTGATATACAAATGAAGACATATTATTTAACTCCCGATTAAATTACAGATACATAACTCTATTGAAAAATAAAAACGAAATTTAAAAGATTGTAATACTTTGAACGTAACATAATACATATTATATGACGAAATCATTTCTCTGATACAATTTATCTGAAATTCTACTTTAATTTTCGTAATAAGATTGTTTTTATGTTTTGTTAACTTTCAAAATTTTAGAAAAGGTTAATAATAATATACTTTTAATGGCATAATATCGAATATATACGGTCGAAATCTTAGTCGATCTGAGACATCTAAAGGTAAGCAGACATATTATTTATTTAATTTAACACTATTTATATTTAAAAAATATCAGATTTTCATTACTGTTTTAAGTATTGAATTTCCGAATATTTTTAAACAATTAGAACTTAAAATGTTAATAGTTAAATAAAATGATCGTATTATATAAAAGATGACAAACCTATATATTTCAGTCTTGCAGGAAATGTACGACGACTATTGCAAACCATAATGTACTTAAAAATACAGTATGGACATTATAGTCGAACTACAATTATCTGCAAAATACGTTAAATAAATATAACTATAGCTATTTATTGTGCTTTGCAGTATGTGCTGAAGCCTGTGTATATAGTTCTCAAAGTATAGTTTTATTTCTTACAATTTAGAGCAAAAATACATGTTTTAAAATTAAAATTTTACTTAATTTGCCTTAAATCATCCAATATTTTTTTCGATAATATTATGTTAAATTACAACTCATATTCATGATTATCTTCAATCTAACACTTAAAACATAATTGAAGTGAGTGAATATTTCATTTTCCCTCCCGCCGGGCCGAAAGTACCACATTCCCGCCCGGCTCTGAAACGGGAATATGGCATTTTCGGCCTCGGTAGGAGGAAAAATAGTATACGCTCCTCGGGAGTGAAATCGGAGTTTTTCCTCCCGTAATATACTATTATTACTCTGATATATAAAATCAATGAAATTTAATTTTAGCTTGATCGAATCATTCACGAAGTTGTGTATATATAAAAAAGGGCATTTTTAACGTAACTAACTGAAATTAATTAAAAAAAATTAATTGAACATTCAAACTCCTATAATAATTTTAAATTAAAGTCTTATAACATCAATTCTAATAGCATAACGCTCCATTTTTATAATATAACCATCTTCTTTTTGTATTCACATAAAATTTTTCATTGTATCTCAAGTCGGAAAAATTGTTTGTTGTCGTGCAAAAAAAAACAAAAAATATGTATTTGCTACAAACATCCTTAAATACGAAAATTGTATAATATTTTTATAACAATGTCCAAGATTTCAACCATATATGTACCTAAAAATATCAATTAAAATCTTTTCAAATTATTATCAATATTATATTTTAATGTAAAAATGTTCATAGGAAATTAACTGTGACCAAATCATAAGGATATCCAATACAAGCAAATTCTATCATGTGATTTAATGCAATCATGCATATATTTAAATGTTGAAGCCTTTTGTATGATGGTTACAATGACGGTTACTCTAACGAGGTATCTTTACACAAACTACTTAATTATTGCAATGAAAGATTTTTTCAATAATATATTCGCTTCGAAATAATACTTTTACTATAATATATGAAGTTATATTGCACTAAATAATTGTTCCCTTATATTGTAATAATATTAATATCAAATGGTAATATTAAATGAAAGTCATTTCTACAATAAAATTGTATAAATCCACAAGATAACAAATATCCAATTTTTTTTTTTTTTTTTTTCATTTTAAATTTTTCTTTCGATTTCATATAATTTTTTTTTTACTGTTTTAATTCTTTGTGCTGATTAAAAGCCGTATATTATTATTAACATTATTTTAAATTGATCCTTAAACACTTTCATGTTCAGCAGGCAGTTAATTTATTTGAGAACGAGATAGGTCAGTACTCTACCGTCAATCCTCGAACTCGGCAACACCACGAAAGGTGGAATATTAAAATGTAAAAAATGATTCACGCTTCAAAATATAAATAATTGTTATTTTTGTGTAGAGCAAACAAAAAGAAATCATTTGGCGTTATTGACAAATATTTGTGCGCGAATAAAACAAAAATTAACTGTATAATAGAAATAGAACGTATTAAAAATAATAAAACTTTAGAATTGACAAAGTGCACAAAAAATTTTAAGCTAGTATCGAAATGGCAAAAACTTATGAATACTGTGCCGTCAAAATAGTATACATTTCATTAATAACGTACATACGCACATGACTGAAGAAAAAAGTACATATGGAAAAATGAAACATTAGGCAACATGTGATTTGTAAAAACATGGAAATGAGTTACCAATGAATTACGAGTCTGTTTGATTACTTTTATAAGACACTTTTTTGCTTTTATTGAATATATATTTTTATTGCATCACAAAGTTTTTTAAAGAATTATTGAAATTATTACTGTGACAATAATTAAAAGTGAAAAAGATATTTAATTAAATTTGAAAATGCTAAATATTTTTGGATGTAGGTAAAAAGGTTTTCTTGAACAAAATAATTTCCATTTTTCACTTCAGTTGGCATACAAAATTCTTTATTAAGCTATAAGTTACAAAAATGGCTAATAATAAATATTGTATATCAAATAAAATTTTCAAAAAACAAAAAAGGTCTTAATTAGTAAATACAAATACTTATTGTTTTAATGAATGTGTTATTCTTGGGCTGCTGTAACTTTTGATCTCTCCCCAATACAGAATTAATGTTTCGTGTATACATGAAAATGGTACATTAGTAACTTTACTAGTTAAATTTAATTTTCGAAAAAGTGAAATATCTTTATAGCATCAGATTTTTATAAACCTGCCTGGTAACTTAATGTAAATGAAAAATTGTGTAAAAGAATACAAAACTGTACAGCTCTATAATAAATAGTATAAGAAAAGATAAATATCTGTAAAAATTTTTAACGTTCTTATAGAAAGTTAAACAATTTTATAGGGTTTGAAGAAATATTAACAAAAATTGAAGTTATTGTGAAAGCAACAAATAATACTGTTTCAGATAACAATTTTACGATAAATAAAAGTACTGATTTCTTAAGAGAAAGTGTATATTATAAAAGAAAATAAATAAATATTATATGAATGTTTAATTAAGCGTAATAAAGCGAAAGTATCGAGTTGCCAACACATTACTGTTTGATGTAACAAAGCATATGTTCTTTTACAATATGGACAAAACGTTCGTTACTGAGCCCTAATGTTAGCTTCTAGACAAGTAAAGACCGAGATGAAGAAAAAAGAGAAAGGAAAAAGCCAGGCTCCAGCTATATACGGTCACTGCATGGACGCAATCCGCTACCGCGTGCGCGTCACACACCCCACGCGTCATCACATTCTGTTCCTTCCTTGTTCTTAAGCTATGTTTTTTTTCGTTCTCTCGTTTTGTTCCTTTTCCAGATCTTCTTCCTCGTTAAATAAATTGTGTCACGCAGAGAGCAGCCACGAAGAGATACGATCTGTAACGTAGTTGCACGTTACAGGTAATTTTATCTGTATGATTTTTCTTTTTTTTTTGTTTGCTCAAGATACAGGATCATCACAGCCGACACATAAATATCAGCACCCTAGCAAATGCAGCCGCCTTCCCCTTCTGATTCACCTCCATTTTGCATAGGCGATTGGTTCTGCAGGTCAACAGCTAGTTTTTGCAATTAGTTAAGGGACAATTTGTTTGACATTTTGATTTGTTTCGCAAAATCAAATTTATAATTATGGTCGTCATTCCCTTGTTTTCTTCATTTTCTGCTATTTATATTACCGACTTAAAATCAGAATTATAATGAATCATTTCCTGATCATGCATACGTTTCAATTTTAAACATTTAACTTGGATTTTCTTACACGCATTCCACATTATAGCATTCCAAATAAAAATAAATAATATTTCTATAACTCACAAATGACAAATACTTGGATAATTTTTTTGTCAATTTTTTATTTTTATTGAAAACTAAATAACTGAACTGTATTGTTATTACCAAACCAATACTAACATACTAACATGGTAATATTTGTAATAAATAACTTTTAAAATAATATATCATGTTGCACAAAGTTATGTGAAATCAGTTTTTCTATTATTACATTATAGTAGATTTAGACAAAAATGACGGCAAATATGTCAAAAACATAATTTCATTAAGTACTATTTGTCATTAATTTAATTGACAAGATATTTGGTTTATTTCAATTTTAAATTTTAATCAAAATTTAATTGAAAATTTTTAGTAAAATAAACTTTTTTGTAAAATTATTAATATAATAGATGAAAAAATGTAACTTAATATCCAAAATATTCATAAAAATTTTTAATGTTTTAAGGGTGTATATAATTTGTAAGTATCTGATTTTCTTGTAAATATTTTACAGTTTTTATTAGTTTTAAAACAAAATTTTTTTCATTAAAAATTACCTATATAAAAGTAACATTACAGGTAATATTAAATTTATATACATACATAAGGCAGCAAGAGTTATAGCCATAGGCAACAAGCGCATATTCTAGAAATATAAAAGAATGGTTTATGTAAAATTTTTTTAATGACACAAAAAAATTTGGCAGTGTTTTAACGCCATAAGTGTTTCGAATGCGATAAAGTGAAATAAAGACACTATTGTTTTATACTCTTAACGTGATGCACACAGCCGTTACGATGATAGAAATCCGTATTTTCATTTAATTACAAATTTCGAGAAAATATTCTTTGATACACTATAGATTCAGTAATGAGCTACGTGATAAATTATTTTTAAATTCGAAATTGAATGAGAAAAGCGGATCCCTATAATCGTAGGTATCGCTGAGGTCTCACACTACCTCAATTGTTTCTTGTTACCTTACCTATATAATTCAAATTTTTGCTTACACAAATTAAACAATGCACTTAGTGTAGTAAAATTATGCGAAAAATATATATTACTAGTAAAACTCAGGATGTGTGTATTGAAAATTTTGTCATTAAAACGTTAGCTGTTAATATTTCTTTTATTAAACTTTTTACAGGCAAATAACTTTGCCTTGCTCTTTTCTGATTAAAATAATGTATGCGATTAGTTTACAATTAAAAATTATATAAAATAAAATCTTTAAAACAATAATTAATGAAATAAGTTAACCATGCTCAGAAAGCAAAGTTTTTCTTACAGTGATGCACAAAAACTAATTTTTTAAAATCATAATATTATTTAATAAGATAGTTTCATAAAAAAGTTTTTATGTTTTTTCAATTAAAAGTTATTCATTCATCTAAAGTATTTATTATATATCACGTACAGATATTGCCATTTCCTAAAAAAAAATCCTTCACGCATGCAAGTACTTGGTTTACGTGTTTTATGTGAAAAAGCTTGTATAAAACGTATAAACATCTTAGTAAAAAGTAGGACGGAGCGTAGATGCTTTTGCAAATATCAATTCATGTAGAAAAAATATATATTCGCACAAATTTTACGTTTCCAAAATTTTGCACAATTCAAATAAAATGGCTAGATGTTATCTGCTAGAGAACACTGAAGCTAATATCTAATTATGTATTTATTAGCACTTGTAAACTTTTTGTTACTCTAAATAGATCTTTTATTCATTAATGTTTCCGTTATTCAATGTTCCCATAGAGATGAAATCAATCAATATTCAAGTAAACAAAAAATAAATTATACAAATCGATAGATTGCTTCAGTACTTCTTGAAAATATTAAAATATATCATATTGATAAGCTGGTAAAATTGTAATTTTTTCATGTTTCAAAATTAAAGTTATAATTTATAAAAATAATTGAAGGATTGTGATACTTGATGATTTACTTTTTTAACATTTTGCAATTAAAACTTTTTGCTTTACTGTATAAATATTAAAAATCCAGATTAATATTTGACATACATTTTGTAGGAAATACAAAAACAATATCAAAAAAGCATAAATTTAGATTATTAGCAAAAAAAAGTTGACTGTGTATTAAAAAGATTAAGTGCGATGAAACAAAACATGCCGGCGTATTAAATTTTTAATGTGTAATTTTAAAGTTTACAAATGATAATACTCATTCTTATAATATAAGATATTCAATATATAAATATACTTAAATAATTCCAATAGCTAAAAACATAGTCTTCCCAATTTTATAATTGTTATATACAAATTAAATATAATTTATCCTCATCCATATTTTTTAACTCAACTTAATTAAATAAGTGATTTTAGTATGTTTTGTAATAAAAAAAATATTTTTCACTCCAAAGAGTATAGGCTAGCAATATCAGTTATGCTAACGAAATTTATGGGTGTAGCTCGTAATTCATAACTGTGATTCAATAATCCTACAGCGATATCACTTCACTTGAAAAAATCAGTGAGGATATCGATAATAAATGCACCTGTTTCTTTTTGTATTATTGCTACAAGTGTATCGCGTATTCGTGTTCTTTATTTTTATAAAAATGACTGCTGACATTACTAGGTTGATCAATCAATCATCAGTGAAAAGTAGTATGCTTAAAGGAACTTATCGACGAAAAAGCGATAATATACACACAATGAGCAAAGATGAATTTCATATGACTTGATAGTCAGTGTTGAAAAACTACTGGTGAATTGATTGATCGATCTTTAATTATTTAAATGGGATATTTTGGCAATCAGTGCATTCATCTTTTGAATTCGTTTTAAAACACGCAGTTTTCGTAAGTCTGTTAATTACATATTTATCCGAGTCGGGTGTCTCGCGCATTCAACCGCTACAGCCAGTGTTGATCTAACATGCACAACTGCTTTCTGAGGAATTGAGTTCGATCGGAGTGTCCTTCAGTACTACTTCTTGCACTACAATAGATAACACAACACATCAAGGTGTTACGAAAATCATTAAGGAAAATATAAAGAAATATAAACAAAGCAAAAAATTGAAACAATAATTCAAAAATAATGGAAAGACAAAATTTCAAAAGTAAAGAAACCAAGTAAAATAAGGTAATGGTTTCATGCAACATTTTATGTTTTGTATCTCCTTAATTAAAAAAAGGATACTGTCTTCCGGTGGTTTATTTTCAGTGGAATCCATACCAGGCAAAGCAGCTGCTACTCTTCTGAACAGCTGCATTAACATAAATAAATAATAAATTAAAATTATATAATATTATTTATGAACAAACTAACAAATATAATTATAAACTAGAATAAAAATTTTAATGTTTATCACCAGTTTTCATAAAAATATACATACCTGTTTAACATTGTATCCAGCTTTAGCACTAGTTTCAATGAACATTACATTAAGTTCTTTAGCTTTTCGTTCACCCTCTTCAGTTGAAACTTGACGTTTATCACTAAGATCTGTTTTGTTGCCAACAAGCATAATGATTACGTCGCTACCTCTTTCAGTCCGCACATCATCAATCCATTTCGATGTTTGATGAAATGAGTTAGCATCTAAAAATAAATTCATGTCAATATCATATTTTGTACAAAAATTTATATTTATTTACACATTTCTTTTGTTCACATGGATAAATTAGAAAGTTGTCATCTAAATGCAATAACACAACTAATATGGGTCTGATATTTATACTGCTCTAGTGTTTTTTAAATATTTAATATATGTTTTGTAATTTTAAAACTTACTGGTAATATCATAAACAACAACCGCAACAGTTGAATCTCTAATGTAACTAGGAATCAGTGAGCGAAAACGCTCTTGCCCTGCAGTATCCCAGAGTTGCAGTCTCACAGTCCTGTCTTCTAAATACATAGTCTTACTTAAAAAATCTATGCCTATGGTAGCCTGTAAAGAGAATATTAATGTAAAAATATATCTTTATTAATCAATATTCAAAGCATTTCACAAAAATATGAATAATATAAAAAGGAAATTTCTATTGAATTCTAAATCTTGAAAGTGAATCTACTTGTAAAAATTAATTATTACTTTACTTATTAAATTCTTAGTTACTAAATAAAAAGAAATCTAAAATAATTAGAACCAATTACATATTTATACACCAAATTTTTCATATTTAAACTTATATTCATATTTTGTAAGATGCTTGCAACCATCCAATGTAATAATGAATGGCTCAAAGAATCAGTAAAAAAAAAGTTGTCTAAGACAAATGTAAAATACTCATATTGTAACTACATTATTGTGTACTGGCTCTGACATTTCCGTAAGAGAGAAAGGAAAAATACAAGAGCAGTTAGAACATTGGTATTTGAATAATGATGACAGATTATGAAAAGTCATGTTATAAAAGACGAAATATTTAGAAAAACGAAAAAATAAATAGATGGAAAATGCAAAAAAGGGGAGAAAGTATTGTAACTTACTTGGTAAGTGTTGTCGAAGCTGTCGTACATAAATCGTGTGATCAGCGACGTTTTTCCAACTGCAACATTGTAAAAAAGAAAAGAGGCATAAGCCTCGATGAGTTGTCGGTCGTCGTCATCGCCCTTGTCGGCATATCGCGGCTGGCGAAGAAAAGCTCAGCCGCGAGAGCAGAGCTGTCTCTCTCTCTCTCTCTCTCTCTCTCTCACTCGCTCTCTCGCTCTCTCTCGGTAAAAATATCGATTTATAACCTAAGTGCCAATTTCGCCCTCTTTCCCTCTCGCCCTCGCTAAGTCTATCCGTCTCTTTTGCTCTCCCATACATACATCCATACTCTCTCACTCACTCTCTCTCTCTTACTCCCACACCTGCATATTACACGAGGATCAAGGCTGGAAAAACTCACCACTTTGCTCGCCAAGAAAGACGAGCTTGAACTTTCTAAGGGGATTGCCAAAGTCGCCCGAGGATGACATTGTGAGGAAGCTCCCAGAGCCTGGCCTCTTGTAATTAAGCCGGAGCACACGGCAGAGAGAAAGCTGGCGGAAATGGCCAAGAAATCAGCAACAGCAGCAGCAGCAGCAGCCCACGGGAGAAAGGAGCGCGTGTGGCGA
This sequence comes from Torymus tubicola, assembly GCA_035583055.1. Taxonomy (NCBI): domain Eukaryota; kingdom Metazoa; phylum Arthropoda; class Insecta; order Hymenoptera; family Torymidae; genus Torymus; species Torymus tubicola. Next base: position 25,127,886 of record JAWWEQ010000045.1, on the reverse strand, counting down.
CTGGCGACTGGCGACTACTATACCGTCTGTGTGTGTATTACACGTCGACTATCTTGCGTCGGGCGAGACGCGGCAGCAGCAGCAGCGGTGCAGGCGGCTCTCGCGAAAGATTTCCGCGGGCAAAGGCGGGCGCGCCAGAACTGCCAGCCAACCAGCCACTATATTATAAAATGTCTATAGGCTTGCAGACGTCGCGGAGCCGTCCGTATTATTATCTACCCCTCGTCCTCGACCACGTCCTCGGCTCCCTGCGGGATGTTGAAGCCCGAGTCAACGGCAGGAATGACGAGCACGGGGTGGGACGTGGGAGTAGGGCCACTCCTTCGGGGGATTGCTGCTCTCTCGCTCGACGCTCGACGCCGCGCGTACCGTACGTCCTCGTCCGTATGTGTCCGTACGCCGTCGTGTCGCGCACACGCGAATTGAACACGATGGCGCGGCTAGCTGTACTATGCCGTGGCCGTCGTCCTCTCTCTCTCTTTCTTTCTCTCTCTATATACCTATATCTATCTCGCTCGCACTACAGTTCGACGCTATAGGGCCGCTTTATAGATGTATATATAGATATATGGCTTTACTACTGCGTGAGCTCGCGCACTCTATATATGCCCCTGTTCTCTACTATCTATCTATATATCTCTGCCCGCTCCCAGTCTCTCCCACGCGCATGAGCTTGTATGTGTGAACTGAACCCTGCATATGTATAGGTATATATATTATATATGCAGCTTCGCTCCGGTTCACATGTGTATATAGATCGTGTATACCGGTGAGTGTGACTAGTAGTACGATAGGAACAGTTGTCTATCTTTATGGACAATATGGGATTGTAGTTCGCGTACTATATGTGCATATGTGCACTTGCAACCGCGTCTATGTTCGATCCAGAGTTGTTAAATACGAATATATAATGCAATTTTCTGTCTTGCACTTGCATATAAGTTATAGTGGTAAATGGCACCTATATATCGCGTTCACATATATCATATACCGTCGATTCGTCTGCTACTTTTTTTCCTCGAATCCCATCCCCTACTGCTGACAAAGCTCTGAATTGCAAACTCGAAAGCGAAATTTAAGCTCAACTTGGAACTATGTCGATTATTATCGAAATAACTGCATATACGCTTGTCTCTATATAGTTCGCACGTATATAGTTACTAAAATCGGAATGTTAGTCTATAGCAACTCGAGACCAAGTCGGATTTTAAATATGAACTGTTTTTTTTTTCAAATTTTTTTTTAATATTAATATTGCAAAATTCTGCTGATAAAAAAATTATTTTTGATATGAGTGTTTTCATCTTTATATGATAATCCTCTTAGTTATAAGTTAATATAAAAAATAATAAAATTAACCGGTAATGATAGATCTAAAAAAAATAATTTTTTATATTTGTTCAACAATTTGACTCTACTATATTTATTATATCGCAGTTTGTGGACCGAAAAAAATTGAAAACTTCGGAAAAATTCGACAATACAATTGATAGATTCAAATTGTTGAACACAGTTCAAATTGTTCAATATAGAAATGAAAGGTCAAAATTATTTTTAACATTACTAATTTTCTTATAAAAATATCATTTATTTGACATAGCTTTTTACACAGTAGAATTATTATTCAAATAGAATATTTCTATAATATATGAATTTGAATTACAAAATCAATGCAACGTAAACACAGATTATGTGAAAAAAATGTACTTGTATTGATTAAAAATATTTGTATATTTACATACATCTTATCTCAGCATCTTTAAATAACTCAAATTATCATCACATATCACTTGGTTTTAGGTATAATTTTTATGTTACAAATTTATTTACATTGTTCCTTTTGGATCTTTGGCAAAAATATTTTACTGCTGATGTTGATGAATATTATTGTTATTTAAATTATTATTGTTATTATTATTGTTTATATTATTATTTCCATTTCTGAGAGTATCTTCAACAACAATAGAATTACACACCAGGTCATACCCTGTGCGATTAAATCTGAAAAAACAAAGAACAAAACAAATTGGAAAGAAAAATGCTAAAATTAAATTCTTTAGTACAGATCTTCCTAAAGCTGGTAATAAACCCAAATCAGTTCCGGGAACTACCAACACTAATTCTTCATCTGGACGACCTACAGGTGTAACATTTTGACACTGTACAACCTTCAGACGCATTATTGATTTTCCAGGAGTTGCACCACCTATGCAACCATTTCTTCCATGTTGAAGCCATGATGCCTATATAAAATACAAATTATTTTTTACTATATTATTTATACAGTAAAGTACATACTATAAACTTTTTCATAACCTAATTATAATTTATAATTTCTTACACAAGGAAATAGGAAATTTCAATTACTTTATAGTTAATGAATTAATAATTTAATTTTAAATTAATAAAATTTAATACCTCGAATACACAAACAAATATCCTATGAATCAGTTCTAAAATTAAAATTCCAGAAGTCAACTCCAAAGCCATTTTATAATCAATTCTTAAATTTGTTTGCAGCATGTCCAAGTAATATCGCTCAATATCACTGAAAAGTTAAATTATTTTCAATAGATATTATTATTCAATTCCATCAAGAAATATGATAAATATTTTATTAAATGCGTAGCTTACATAAAATCAAAAACATCTACTGCAATAAATGTTATGGATAACTTCAGTACAAACAACAACATGGAATCTATAAACTCTGCAACAAATCTTTTCCAAATAGGTGGAATTCGATATGTGATACCTGAAATTATATTTGTTTTATATTTTAATATAATTTACCACCTTAAATTGTATAAATTACATAATATTCATATATTGTTTACCTGTCACTCCAGGAAATTGAAATGGATTGTCTGTGCGATTGTTTACTGGCCTTTGACGTACTCCATCGCTTCCATTTTCACTATTTACATTAATGTTTGAATTTGCTAAAGTAACTCCAATATTTGAAGTTGGAATTGGTGCAGCACCTGAATTGATTAATATTCATCTGTTAATAAAAAATTCCTTTGTTCAACAAATTAAAAAAATATTTTAATATTCACCATACAACATATGACTAGATGCAAGAACATAAGGAACAGTAGCTGTAAATGTTTGCCATGCATATGCCTCAAAAAGCCATCTTTCTAATTTGGCAAAATATTCTGTTCGTTGTGCACTTGTAGCAACACAACCACTGCTATCAGGTTCTTCTTTTTTACTTTGACCATCACCTTCTGCCATATTAAATATTTATACCTGGAAAGATTTATACTTTCATAAATTATCTTTAACATTTTTCTAAATGTTAAATAAAAATAAAATCAAAATTAAAACATTTAAAAATACATTAATTCATGTAATAAGAAATATTATATCTGTTTACATACATAAGTTCAAAACAAATAGATAAAGAGAGATGAAAACGCATTTGTAAGAAAGTACAAAACAAAGTTTTCACAATGCTCTTAAATGATTAAATAACAATATTATATCTAAAATACAAATTACATGAATAAATAGAAATGTAGAAAATTAACGTAGAAATAGAAAACACTAACCTATAATCTTATAACAGTAGATTTTTTTTTAAATATCACTAGAATAGTTTCGTCTTAGAAATTTGTCTCATACTGATATACACTCCGAACCGAAATAAATGAACATTAATCGTAAGACTTGATACGTGTATACTGATATGGTCACACACAAATCACAATAGTCGCAAGTGTTAAATGTTATAAGCTTATAAGTGTGTGTATGTGCGTGTATATATTATATTGGTTTGGTACAGCGATATAGATAAAGTCGTGTCATACTCTGATTCTCGTAATTCGTACTGCGTCGTCTCGTGCGTGAAGTCTGACGTGGTGGCCGTGCCCGTGCCGCTGTGCGCGCATCACGCATGTGACTATAATGACAAAAATTGACAATGCCAATTGCCGACTACCAACATGTCTGCGCAATATAAATAAAAAGCCAACAACAAGCGACTTGCCTATATATGCAATGTATATAAATATGAAAGCAGCAGCGCCCTTTTTTATTCTTTGATTTATATTATATACTATTATAGATATTTTTCACAGCATGTTTGTATACAAAGATGTATAGTGGTCGCTGGTCGCCAAGCAAGCTTATCTCTGTTAAGCTAACTGGCTATTTGCCTTATAAGTATATGTATATACCTATAGGTATATGTTATAGGTATGTGCTTTAGTAAAAATGGTACTAAATATTTGAAAAAATATATTTATAAATTCGGTTACAAAAAAAATAAACTAGGTACATACATATATATTGAAGATAATAAAAGCAATTAAGTATTATGAAAATTTAGATATTTCTAAAACTGCATTGGTATAGATATTCTAACCTATACTTTTTATAACTATATATGTATGTTTTATGTGTTTTGTTTTCCTATATTACGACCTAATTAATATTTGTTATAGTTTTCACTTCTTGGATCGTCCGCTGGTCCGCTAGAGACCTCAAAGCATTCCTGAATCCTTATTCACAAAGAAAAATCTTCTGCTGGTAAGAACAATTTTAATGTATATAAAAAAATAATGCCAATGTGTATAAAAATCATTTCAGATTATAAATACAACTTCAATGTATACAAATAATTTCAATGTATAATATAAACAACGTAATATACAATAACAATAACGTAACTTCAATAATTTTAAAATTATTCAATTTTCAAGTAAACATAATTCACAAAGTAATGATTTATCAGGTAATTAATAACATTCTATGTAATCATGAAAGTTGATCTTGAGGTATACTAGGTTATCCAATGTCAAAAATGACATGATTGATTGAAGTTCCATGATAGATAATTTTTTTAAAGGCTATAACAATTTAACAAATCTATTTACAAATTTTCGTTATTAATTTATCTGAAATATTAGTAATAATTAAAGTTGAACAAAACCATTGATCAATATATATATAGAAGCCTTTCTTTTTTTACAGGTATGTCAGTGGCAAGTATTGAAAAAAATGAGCCAGTTAAATTTATTTGTCCCCCTATTAGTGAATTGAGTGTTATTATAAAACATGTAAGATGTGAAAAATGTAATTTGGAATTTAATAATGAGTCTCGATATCGAATGCATGATGCCAAAGTACACAAAAACAGTAGCTTAAATAAACATCATAATGAAAATGTTCGTTATAAGTGCCCTATTGAGAATTGTATCTATGGACAAAATAAAGAAAAGTCTTTCACTTTATACAAATATGTGAAACAAGTAAGTACTTATTGAATAATTCATAATTTTATTTCATATATGTTCTTTTAAAAAAATTTACTCTTATAGCATTTTTTAAAAGTTCATGCAGAAAAACTATATACCTGTACTCTTTGTACAAAGAATTTTTCAACAAATGCAGCAAAGGAAGCTCACATTCGTATATGTGGAACAGATTTTATATGCGAATGTCAAAAAGTATTTACGAGTTATGAGGCACTTTTAACACATGCTAAACGAAATTCACATAGAGTAGATGAAAAATACAAATCTAAAAAGTAAGTTATTGATTAAATTAATAATGATATTTTCATTTTATTTTTACCTTATTTAAAAGGTATTTCAAGCAATTTAAAAAATTGTTATACTTTGATAATCATATCTTGCAAACCTAAATTTAGCTTAATACAAAAGCCATTACAAAAGAAATATTTAAATTTTTTATGCACATTTTAATGTATCAGTAGCACAATCAACTCTCAGACTTCTTCTATACTTGCCTTCAAAGTGCTTCCATGGTCCATAATTGGTTTATATTCTGAGTTTATAAAAACTTATACATAGTAAATTAGTTAGCATTTTTAAAAATTCCATTTTTATTTATAGTTACTACTAAGCTTGTCAAAATATTATAATATTAAAAAGGTGATCTGTTTAATAATAAGCATCATTAATACTATTTTTGTTTAAATACAAATAAGAATTAAACTAAGGTGCTGATAAAGTAGAAATGTACTTTTGTAATCTTTCACAGAATATTTTAGTAAACAAAATAAATAGATTTTTTTGTTCAATTTATTTCTTTTTTTACATTAAATTAAATAAAATTATTACTTTGACTGCTGATATAACAATATAATAAAAAGAAATTTTTTGAATTTTGAAGACTAAATCCAGATTTTTATAAAATTGAAAAAAAATTTTTGAAAACATATTTTTACTATAGTTTAATTAATATAATATAAAATATATCTTTTCCAGAAATATTAAAAACAAAAATGAACAAATTAAGTTATGTCCATCATCAGCTAAAGTTATCAAGAACAAAGATGTGATTTTAGTAAATGTATCAAATAATATATGTATTTTACCAAAACCTACATGTACTGTAGCTGTTCAAACGGAGGACATTAAAATTAAAAGAAAATACTCTACTAAAAATAAAAGTTTTAAAAATCAAATTTGCAGACAAACTCAAACAAATGATGCTTCGAATGAAAAACAATCTAAGAAATCAGCAGAGACTCAAACTGCTAAAACTATTCCTCGAGTAATTAGAGTTCATCAAGTTGGAAAACGTAAAAAAATTTCAATAGATAAAAACTCTATGTTAAGAGAAGATATTAGCTTAGTTGAAACACTTTCATCTGAATACCTATTACCTAATAGTCCATTGTCATTGAAGCATGATATAATTTTACAAGATCTTTGGGAAGAAAAAAGTACCTCCGGTACACAAACTAGTCCAGAAAAAAATATTTTCAGTGATATTGATGATTATACTACTCAAAATACAGCATACAATAGAATATCTAGATCTGATCCTATGTTGACAGAGAAAGCTTTCACTGATCGATTTAGTAGCATAGAAACTCAAACAGAAAAGGCATATTGCCAATCAATATTTGAAGCAGATCAGTTAAGTTCAAATAATGAAACACAAACCACAGAAAACTTTACTGAAACAATGGAACCACTTCATATTTATAGTAATACTTGCACACAAACATGCAATGAAATTTTGCCATCTGACTTAGGATTGTCAGATATTCAGACTCAAACAGCTTGGAATCACTTGGAAGAATCAACAGTCTCTACTGAAACTCAAACAAAAGCTTTAAAATGTTTGTCAGGTTGTAATGATTCAAATACATGGTTTACAACACAAACAAACCACATGGAAACTCAGACTGATTTACTTCATATTTTTGAAGATTTAGAATAAGAAACAAAACAATTGTAATTAGTTTATTTAATTGAATAACTTTAATAGTAAAAAAGCTTATTAAAAGTTAATAAATAAAATGAAATTTTTTTCATATTTTAAATGTAAATGCAATTAGACAGCTGTACATTTTATATTTATAAAACAATCGTTTCCATTCATTATATTCTGCATGATTTATGTTCAATAACGCGTATTTGTGTGTGTGTCTGAGTGTATGTGTGTGCGCGCGTGTATGATTTTGTGTATTTATATATAGTCGTCAAGAAATTCACAAGCAGAATCGAGTGTCTTTAAAACATCACTGAAAAGGAAAATCAAATAATTTCCTTTCGTGAGATGTTCGAACTTTAAGTAGAAACTTGATACAAAAAGTTTGAACAAACTAATTAAAGAAATATCTAAACATTGCCCATCTTATAACGCTGGCCCAGCTGCGTTATCCTCATCAAAATCTGGTAAAAAGTCTTTGGTACGGTCTTCTATTTTATCCACATTTTCAAGAGCTGACGCAATTACTCTTAAATTATTTACACCTGACATCAACTGCCTGCAAAGAAACATATGATTTTACTTATTGTTTATATTTAAATAATTAAAAAATTTTGTTTTGTGTACATTGAATAAATCGATTTTACACACTGGTATTAGTATACTTTATCAATCAAGTGTACAAAATGATTTATCTAAACTTATGTAAGAAAGCTATTTTATATATTTGTTGTAATTCAAAATTTCTATTTTTATGCTAATATTACCTAAGAGAAACTTCTGCTGTCGATGCAGCAAGCCTCAAATCATCTGCCAGTTTTCGTATCCTTCGGTCTGGATTTGTATTTCTACAACCATTACTTTCAACACCCACTGCTGCTCTCAGTTCTCTATTTTCTGTACGTAGCATCATTATTTCAACCTATAAAGTTTGATATTTTTAAAAATATTTATTTACATCTACTAAGTTTAAATATTTAATCAGATAAAAATAAAATTTTACTCACAGATAAGCAATCTATTTCTTTTTTTAAAGATGCTACCGTACTTTCTGCATTAATTGCTCTTTTCTAAAATAGAGATATTATCAGTTGCTACTATTTTCAAAATATGCTCATACTCTAACTTACAGTACTGCGCTTCAAATTATCTTCAACTTGTTCCATAGCTTTCTCCAAATTAGCACTTTCTGAATGGTCTAATTGTCTTCTCGATGAGAGTTCAGATTCTAAAGCTTGTATCCTGTAGATGAAAAAATATCATTTGTAAACTTGTTAAAGTAAATTACAAATAAAAGCAAAAATATTGAAGAATTACCGAAGTGCACGTTCCGATGCTTGTCTCCTAGCTAATTGTAGCTCATTTTGTAATCTTTGATTTTCCATGTTTAACTACATAAAATACAAAAAACATAAAGTTGTGTTTTGGAAATAAAATCAACAGAAAAAAGATAGTAAAAAAGTTCATACCCATTGATTCATAGAATCACTTGAATTAGAGCAGTCAGGTCTGTCAGATAATGGAGTTCCTCGAGAACGAATTGGTGCATCACTTAGAAAGTCTGGTAACAGTTTTGTTGTATTAGGAATTCCTTCCGGTAATGAATGATTTGTATTTGCGTCAGAATTTAAATTACATTCAGCACTTCGAGGTATTTGCAAATCAAATGGAAAACCTATGGTTGAGATAATAAATCAATTAAAACATTTCTTCATATAAATTATGGGCCTAAATTTGTAAGACTATATAAAAATACTTTTAAAAAGATGTTATAAAATATCATATAAAAATGAAAAGTAGAACTCATTTTTATCAGTCATGCAAGCAACCTGGTCAAATATGATACAAACAATCTAAACTAATTTAATATTTCTTCACTATTCTTAAAACCATTATTTTGGTTTTTAATGTATTTCTTGTTACAGTGAAATTGATTGTTTTATAGAAACAAAATGAATGTATGATTCAAAGAAATGTTCATTTACACAAATTTTTTCAGAATTAAAAAAAAATTTTGTTAACTCCTTACAATACATATTGGTATCATGTCACAATGGATCTACAGCTATCAATTTACCTAAAGATTCTGGCACATCTGCTGATTCCCCATCAATAACATCCAACTTTGGTAGGTCCAAAGGACCTGGATTTGGAGGGTTTGCTGAAGAATTTTTATCTAAATGATCAGTAAGATCAAATGAAAGATCTGTAGTGTTTTCAGGATTCTTTTTCCAATGATCATTGAGATGTCTAAATTGTCTTTTTTCAACATTGTTTAAAGCAAAATCAGGTAAATTGTCCACATCCACATTAATCATATTTGAAGATGCGTTATCACCAAGATAGCACTGTTCTATTACAAGGTGATCTTGTACAAAATCGGGTAATTCTGTGGGATTTCTAGGATATTTGCCTGTATCATGATTATCAGTAGGTTCTGGAGTAGTTCTCGACTGTGGTTCATAAACCTTTGGTCTGGCTCCAGCATACTGATTTGTATTTTGATTGTTCATTTTTAAAAATTGCTTCAAACTAAACCTTAAACCCATAGCTTCACTTTGTGGTACATTTTTAACTGAAAATAGTAATGAAAAACAATTGTAAAATAGTTGTTTGATGATTGTATTATTTTTCAAACTATTAAAAAAAGTTGCAAAGCAAAACTTTACAAATGTTCCAAGGAGTGCAATAAAAATACATAAAATAGTTCATATAAATACAAAAAAATTTTTGTTAAAAAAGAAAAACTTCTTTAACAATTCCTTAGAAGTAAGTGTTTTCCAATTAAAGAATAACAATAGTATTATTTAACTTACTAATAAGATTGCTTATATATAACTCACTCTACAAGATTAGCTAACAATCAAAATAAAAACAAGTATATTAAAAGACGAAACAAACGAAAGACCTAACCTTTGCGTCTAGGTTTGGAACCAGAGGACGAGGGTGAAGATGAGTCTTTGCTACCGCACCAAGATGATTCGTCAGGTGTCTTGGCTTTACGTGGTCGGGCACCCGAGGATGATGACGCCTCAGTACTTTCAGTGCCAATAACCTCGCCCTCGTCGGCGGACGAGGCCGACGAAGATGACGGAAACATCACCGGATATTTCGCCTGCGGCTCTGCCTGGCTGCCGCTCGTTGTCCGCTCCCTGCTACGAGCTGCAACTGCAACTCGCGAGCTGCTTCGTCGTCTCAATCTCCGCTTCTTCTTTCTTGTTGTGTTTTACCCCCGTACGCTGCGCGCGTGCAGCTTCTCTTTCGCTATGTACGTAGTACGTAGTGTACGTAATGTGTTGAAGTATATTGTGTTTGTGATGTTTGACTCGTGCGCCGCAGACCACGCAGTTAGCATCTGACTATACCTATATATACAAGCGCACACTTTTTACTTATATTCTTCATGCCTACATACACTTTAATATATTGGCTACTTTTTTCATTTTCTTTTTATGATCTAAGATTTTTTAAGATACTTTTTACTTATTAATGGTATTTTCTATATTTTCAAAAAATTATATTAAAATAAATATACTAATTAATTAATTATACCAATACATAATTAATAGAAAATTTTTAATGTTCAAAATAATGCTTTAATTTTAGTTGATTTTTAATTTATGTAGATAAATATTATAATATATTCATATTTATTAAAATTATACAACTTTATTTACTACTACATATAAGTACTATAACACAGCATAAAGCCCAAATATGTTTATACAAAATTGGTAAATCCTTTCTCTATTAAGGAGCTTCATTAAGTAATTTTTTGAAGACCATTTTATAAATGAACGCATTCAACTGGCATATTTTATGAATACCTAGTGCCTTTCCTCGTAGATGATGTCTTGATGATCTGCGTTCAACGGGATCGGAACTGTAATTTCTACATTAAAAATATTGCATGTATACAGAAAGCCCGCATTACAATTAAACTACCGCTAATTTTAACAGCGCTTACTTTGGAAATTCAGATCATGCCGCTAATTCTAACAGCGCTCACGTTGGAGAATTATCAGTGGTCGCATATTTTTATAACAGAGCTTAAATTATACGCCACCGCTAATTGTAACAGTACAACTATACAACTTATTATTACTTAGGTTTTTACAATATTTAAGGATATTTTTTAGGAAAAATACCTCTTCATATTTGTTGTTTTATGATTTTTCGTTTGAATTTAACATTAATTTTGCATCTTCACACAATAAAATTTTCAACTTTGTTTTAGACATTATTATACTCTGTAAAAAGCAACATACAACTGATGATTTATGTCTGAAAACTGAAGATGGGAGATAAATTTTTACATTTTTGAATGATTGTCCGTATAAGCTTCATCTCTAATTGCCTGTGCAATTATATTTAAGTCTTAAAGAAAATTATTATCTTGTTATCATATGAAATGGAATATCTTCAATAGCAGTTGTTAGGTAACAAACCTATATAGATTTTTATTCGAGGTAAGCGATGACGTTTTAATTGGCTTTTATACTGCAAGTAGCTGTATTCGTTTTTTTTATTATTCACATCTTCATCCGAATCGATTAAATTTGTATTTATTGCATTTTCATATATTTCATCTATTGTATAAAATTTCATGAGGTATTTTTATAACGTCATTTTAACGTCAATTTATAAAAGCCATCTTTTAAATTATCTGTTTCAGTGACGTTAATGTTTATTACCTTTTAAAAACATAGGTTGAAAATTATTCCCTATATAGAACTTTTAATGATTTCTTGTTCTATATTTCCATGTCTTATACAATTGGTATAACGTTTGCCAGAAATCACTTGAAACAATTACAGCTTTTTCTGTTCGGTGTTATTATTACATCTCTAAACGTACAGTCGATCGCTAATTCAAAAGCGTATTTAGAGGTCATCGTATTTTCATCTCAAATAATAACTTCAACTTGTTTCATTTTCTGATCATCTTTACTATTTGGTATATAATATTCGTACTTCGCTCCTTAACATTTAAAATTAATTTAATTAAAATAATATTGTATTATGGTTTTTCTCCCTGCAGTAAATTTGCGTTTACTTTAAAATATATAAAATTAATGTTTTTATAGTGTACACTTTTTCCATTTCCTCTGGTCCAATCTACAAATATAAATATACATTTATCATTGAATTCTTCATTTTTTAAATTACTGACTAAATCTAGTACGGCAGGAGTCGAGGAAGTCCTCGTGAAGGAGCCGATGCTGGTGTTTGGCTAATTAGAATGTCAGTTTCCGGTGAAGCGCAGGTTTGCTCCGAAATTTCGGAGCACAATAAAATACCTCGAAGCAGAGAAAGGGCGAGTTTTTCGCGACCGCTGATTATGCCTATCCTGAGGAATAAACACCGTGAGTGGTTGAAACCCGCTTTCTCTTCTCCACGCAAATTCAGTGCCCGGTCGTGAGGTCAAGAGTTTCCACGAAGCTCCGACGCTCTAGGTTTTCAGGGAAATATAGTTGAGTGAAAAAAAAATAATATAAGTTCGCGATTGAGGACGTTACAATACTAAAAAATTTCAATAATTGAAAAAAAAATTTTCAATTTAAGTTTTAAACTAATAGTTAATTTTATTATAAAAAAATGTTATCTCGATAAATCATTTTATACTCTCATCACTGTTAAGGAATTTGTTTCTAAATGCTAATAGTTATAATATGCCTGTGTGGGTGTGTAGAGTGTGCGTATGTGTGTATAATGCCCACGATCTTGCGCCATATCTCCGGTACAAAAAAGCTCCGTCAGCTCTTTTTCGTTCGAATTGCACGTGTATAGAATTGCAAGTCACCTCTGTAATATGTATACTTATCTTTAATGGCAATAAAATTATTTTATACCACATAATCATTTGTTTGTTTTTTTTATTCACGGAAGACAGTAACAAAATTTTCAACAATTTTTTTAAATTTTATAGATATGGAAAAGAATGGTTCTGTTATCCAATAAAATATAGATTTATATTTTGATCTAATAACACACTTACTTTTTTTACGCAAATATTTTTATGTAAATTTTAATTTTCATAAATTTTATGAAATTAGGAGCGTGAAATATATATGCCACTCTTGGTTGCAATTTCAGATGTGGTATATAGTATTCGTCGATAATTTGAGATGTACTATTGGATTCAAAATTGAATCGAGCGCGATTTTGCAACAGCGATAGTCGCGCTCTTTTTCCGCGTGCACAGAAACGGTTTCAGGTAAGGTTGGGCTCCAGTATACTTGCGGCCTCTTACATGGTTTTAGTTTACACGTGGTGTGGTGTTGAAAACGCTTGTTGAATTCATTTGTTGGAGCAAACATTTTGTTATCCTTAAAAATACTATTGTTTTCCTAAAAAATCAATTGTTAGGTCCTAAAATACGAAATCTAAATCCAACATGATGCCTAACAATGGACCGCTGTTGTCTTTGAAAGACGCAAAAGATCAATTTTCTAGCATCATGAGTACACTAAATAAAAAAGACAGAAGGGATTTTGTAGACTTTGTATTTGAGGAGCTAGCTGGTGTTGAGAGTGGTTATTTTAATGATGGTAAGAATATACATATAAATTCATATTTAAAACTATTATTCTATTTATTAATAATTGCATATCTTATTGACAATGTAGGAGGATCTGATGGATCTGATGACTTAGATGATGATGTTCTTGATGATCCAGTAACTCTTTTAAACAAGATTGCTGCGGATATAAAAACTAGAGTTCCTATTAGTGCTGTACTAGAATCAGAAAATATTGTTATACCCAAGAATGGAGTGGTACAACAATTGTTTAATCTCTATAATTATTCATTTGAAGTCTTTAGTCTAAATTGAATATGCACAAATTTTCTGAGCAAAAATGAGTTTAATAATTTTTTCTGGAGCTCTCATGGATTTTTCTTTGTTTTATAACAATTTTTTTTTTGTACAAAAAATATTGTCCTTCTTTCTGATTCTATTTCCTCCTGAATAAATTAATTCTCATTTAGCTTTACTGGAAAGACCTTATTTGAAGTGTTTTTAATAAAAATAACTGTACTTTTAGAATGCAGACTGTCTTGATGATATAATAGTTCATGTGGATGATTTTTTATACACAGATGATGATGTTGATGAACTTGCAGAAGTAGGAAGTATTAAAAGACATTATTGTTTAGATTGCCGCTCTAAAAATATTGAAACCTTAGGTAAGTTTAACAGTTTGGTATATGAACTAATAATTATATTTGAAACTGAAAATTGAATTTTTTTCTTTTTTCATAGTATTTCTATCTCATTCCATGTCAAGAGAAGCTCTGTATTACATATTTAACACTCGACTTCCCACACTAGACAATAAAATAGTATTAGACGTTGGCTCAAGAATAGGGGCTGTTTTATATGGAGTAAGTATGGAAAACTTCCAAATACATCTGATAAAAATTGCAAAAAAAAAAGAAAGAAATTGAAACTTATTTTGAAATATTGTTTTTACTAAACTATTATTATTATTATTATTATTATTATTATTATAGTATAAATTACACTTACAAAGTTATTTTTATAAAATTCAAATACCTTAATTTTGCAATAATCACTTCAGGCGTTTGCCTATACGGATGCATCGCGAATTATCGGCGTAGAGATGAACGAGGATCTTTGCAAACTACAGGAAAAGATGCTGATTCAATACAAAATGACTGACCGCGTGGAGGTTATACACAAAAGAATCGAGGAAGCTGAAGACGTCGTCCAGTCGGCTGACGTAATAATCATAAACAACGCCTTCGAATTTTACCTATCAGAGGAAGAGCAGATAAAAGTCTGGCAGTTTCTCAAAGCTCATATCAAGAGCAAAACCATTCTCGTATTGCGTCCGCATCTTGAGACAACGTTTTTACATTTGAAAACTGGTATAGAAGTGAAAGACTGGGTGAAACCTTATGACCCAAAAGAAGATGAGAATTTCACTGCAGAGGATGCGCAACATTGTGATATTGGCTTTTATGAAGTTTTATAATCAGGAATGCATTGTATTAAGTAAAAAAAATTGACAGATGTAAGAATGTACTGTACATATTGTAATTTACTTATTAATGTGAAACATATACTAATGAACTGATTTCATATAAAAGTTTCAATAAGTGCTAATCAATTTTTCAATTTATGAATTAATTTTTACATTTATAGTTTAGATAAATGTATCTCATAAGACATTGTTAAAATTATTATTTTTCATTGATTCATACACAAATATACACACTGTGTAAAAATATTTCTACTCAAACTTTTTTGTAAAAAAAAAAAACGAAAAATAATTAAAAATATTTTATAATTGTGATAAGAAAATATATATTTTTAATCTTAAACCTGAATTTTTAAATTAATCAACCTTCATCAATGCTCTCCAAACATCAACTATATTTTTAAAACTATTCTACACTACATTTCAACCAAACAATGTCCTATGCAATACAACCGCCCGCTCAATAAATCATAACACTGCACAAAAAAAAAGAAAAAACGAAAACAATTGAAATCCGTATCCGTACAAAGCTAATCCTCTCAAATATTTACCCTCCCACCTTTTAAATACCCACAACAAACCGTTTAAATACCCGCGCGCGAGTCGTTTTTCCAAGGTCCCGCGACGCTTATACATACCACTACACACACGTCACACATATGCATTATAATTCACCTCTCTATATACCATATAGCTCTACTTACTCGCGCATTCCGGCGGCGTTTAACACGTCACCAGGTCACGTGATACCCCGCCGCCGCGCTCTTCTCTCTCTTTCTCCATCGCTTCGGCGGCGCGATCTCAGCACATACGTGTCCATTGGGGCCAACGCCGTCGACTGACTCTCTCTCTCATCGCCACGAGCGCGCGGGCAAGCACGCACGCACCGTCATCAGCAGCACCCTGAGCCCCGTCGTCAGCGTCCGGGCGACGACCAAAGTTGTAGATATTATACCTACTCTTGAGCTCAGTGGAGCGCACCGGCTAGCAAAATGGGCAGTAAGTATATTTATCAACATTATTATTACCTACGAGAGCGTTACTTTATCAGGGGCCCGTATGTGCCCGCTTTACAGCTGTTTTTAACCTCAGCGAGCCTCGCGTACCCTATACTCTCAACATATTGCTATTGTTTTACTAATCGACTACTTCTTCTTTTCTGTTACAGTCAAGTTCCTCGAGGTGATCAAGCCCTTCTGCAGTATTCTGCCGGAGATTGAGAAGCCCCAGCGTAAGGTGAGTGTGAAATTTGTGTGCGTGTGTGCGTGTGTACGTATACGCGCGGCGGCTACGTGGCTGATGGTACGTGTGCGCCGCGGGGATACTACAAGTACCGTTTTTCGCGAGTCTCAGTTGCTTTTTGGATAACGGTATCTATCGTTTCTATCTCATTGTTCGACGTTTTTCGCGATATTTGATCCGTATGGGTGATAGAGTGTTGGCAGGTTGCTGACAGATGGTGACCACTTGTGTGCTCACTCGTATACTTTGTGTTACAGATCCAGTTCAGAGAGAAAATACTATGGACGGCCATCACCCTTTTCATCTTCCTGGTGTGCTGCCAGGTGGGTAGCAGTTTTTTAAATTTTTTTTAATTTTCTGTGAGGTTTGGGTTTTCACTCATCGACTTGTAATTTTTTCTTCCAGATTCCTCTGTTTGGAATCATGTCTTCGGACAGTGCAGACCCCTTCTACTGGATCCGTGTCATTCTGGCTTCCAACAGAGGTACCCTTATGGAGTTGGGTATCTCGCCGATCGTTACATCTGGTCTGATTATGCAGCTTTTGGCTGGTGCTAAGATCATTGAGGTCGGTGATACAGCCAAGGACAGGGCTTTATTCAATGGAGCTCAAAAACGTAAGTGCATTATCTATTTATCTTGTTTATCGCTAATTTTATCTTCTCTCTACTTTATCTCTGATGTTATCTTTTAGTGTTTGGTATGGTTATAACTGTTGGACAAGCTATTGTCTACGTTATGACTGGTATGTATGGCGACCCATCTGAAATTGGAGCTGGAGTCTGTCTTCTGATCATCATCCAGCTGTTTGTTGCTGGTCTGATTGTATTGCTTTTGGACGAGCTGCTCCAGAAAGGATATGGTTTGGGCAGTGGTATCTCCCTCTTCATCGCTACCAACATCTGTGAAACTATTGTCTGGAAGGCATTCTCTCCAGCCACTGTTAACACTGGACGTGGTACTGAATTCGAGGGTGCTGTAATTGCTCTATTCCATCTTCTGGCTACAAGACAGGACAAAGTTCGTGGTCTACGTGAAGCCTTCTACAGGCAAAATCTTCCTAACTTGATGAACTTGCTCGCCACTATCTTGGTCTTTGCTATAGTCATATACTTCCAGGTAATTAATTATACAGCCAATATTTCAATTAAAATATCTTCCTTCTCTTACCCACTCCATAGTCTCATACATGGTTTCGGGCGCTTGACGGAAGTAAATAAAACACAGTGTATGCACTCTGAAAATTTGTTTTCCAAACAATTTCACAACGCATATTTGTGACATTTCTTTAACAGCCATCTTTCATTTTACTTATCTCTGACTACTCATCAATACTAATGACCGTATTTACTATCTACAGGGCTTCCGAGTGGATCTTCCCATCAAATCGGCCCGTTACCGTGGTCAACAAAGCAGCTATCCCATCAAGCTCTTCTACACGAGCAACATTCCGATTATTCTTCAGTCTGCCCTCGTTTCCAACTTGTACGTCATCTCGCAGATGTTATCGATGAAATTCCACGGCAATGTGATCGTCAACTTACTCGGAGTCTGGCCAGATGCTGGTAGCGGCGCTGCTCGTTCCTACCCCATAGGCGGTCTGTGCTACTACTTGTCGCCACCTGAATCTGTTGGACATATCGTCCAGGACCCATTGCACGCCGTTCTTTACATCATTTTCATGTTGGGATCGTGCGCCTTCTTCTCCAAGAGCTGGATCGAGATCTCTGGAAGCTCTGCCAAGGACGTACGTTACGCAATAACTTAAAAAATCCATTACATTTGCAAATAAGATGCCTACACACGTATTTTCGCTTTCAGGTCGCTAAGCAGCTGAAGGAATCCCAGATGGTGATGCAGGGTCATCGTGAGAAGTCGCTGATCCACGAACTGAACCGTTACATCCCAACGGCCGCTGCCTTCGGTGGTCTTTGCATTGGTGCTTTATCGGTGTTGGCCGATTTCTTGGGTGCCATTGGTTCTGGTACGGGTATCCTGCTTGCCGTCACCATTATCTACCAATACTTTGAGATCTTTGTGAAGGAGCAGAACGAGATGGGCGGCATCAACACCCTGCTGTTCTAAGTTACAGAAACAACATAAAGACACGTACACACACTTACAAACAACACACGAACACATATGCAAACACGTCGGGATCTGTCTTCGCATGTTGACAATGTGAAAAGTAACGACTGCGCGTTGTATAACGGGATTCACTTGAAGTGAAACGATATATCAAGCATGATGTACAATTGCGGCTAAGGTTATCGATTTATATATAGTGAAAATTCGTCGACACGCATAAGCTTAGCCGTAACTTCATCGCGATGCGTGAATTAACGAGTCGGGGCTAACGGTACACGCCGGAGCGACGTTGGAATCCCGTGAGCGGGATTGATACACGTTGTATCAAACGCACATTACCCTCGTTATTAACTTTATTTTTTTTTTCACATCATCGGCATTTTTTATATTCTTATTTCTAATGACGTCTTTTTCTGTCTCCTCTCCCGGGATTCCACGTTGCTCTGGGAGTCGGTTGTTGTTTCGATTTGTTCACTTCAGCGTCCAGAATGTTTTTCTATATTAATAATTTTTAATATTATATATTATATATACTTGAAGTGCGCGCGTTCGCAAGGACGTCAAACGATTTAGGTAATAATAATAAAATAATGAAAATAATAATTATTATTGTCTTTTATTTTTTTTTACAAATCTTTTTCAGAGTGCAATGTGTAAATTTAATTTTTGTATGACTCTGCGGGTGTTTATAGATTACTTGTGATTTTATCCAATGTTTTTGAGCTTAGAAATATAACATTGTACAAAACATGTCTGTCTGTAAGAAATTATTTATTCCTCCAACTATTTTGTGTAACACTTTCAAAATACTTTGTAGAAAATGAAATTAAGTACAAAGTATTTTTTTTACTTTGTGACATTAAAAATATTTTACTTACATTTTCTTACAGTATTTGTTTATATTTACAAACATATTAACATTATCATTAATTTTCTTAATTTATTTATAACAATAAAATTTTTATGACTGTATACTTTAACTACTTTTATAAGTGTTTATGAACACTCGCTTAACCATGTCATTATGTATCATCGAAAACATCGTCAAAAATATATATTAGTCTCTGAAATCAAAAAAATTATTTACAATCAACTATTATCGCCAATCAAGTTACAAAATATTCATCGATTTCGATCTATAACCAACCGTAAAACTTTCATATAATAAGATCATCTATATATTCATATCTAAAACCAATAAGCCACGTGGCACACAACAGAACTTCAACAATTACGCAAACTATCGAACATAAAACCAATGATCCGCCTACATCAGCATATAATCATCTTTCCATATTCCGAAACACTTCTGCTCTTTTTCGCAACAACCCCCTCCGCCCCTTAAAAAAAAGAAAATAAACCAAAACCTCAGCACTACCAACCACACTGTACCACGTGTGTGTCAACCACCGAGCTACATCCTTACGTAACCCCCACACGCATCACGTACAAGAACCCCTTATCATCACCTCCACATCATGAAGATTGTGAAACACCGCGTCGCTTCCAAAAAATAAAAAAAAATCCAGAGACCCACGTCGGTACAATCACAATCTACCCTAACCACTTTCATGTTTTGCTCCGTAGGATGCCGGCGTCAGTATATGCGGAGACATAGTCAGTCGATACCGAGCCGGTGCGCCGAGCGGTGTGATTGCACACGCCCGCACGCGCGCGTGCCCGTCGTCGTCGCGATTCGTAAATATATAAATAAGTATACTGCTGCAGTATACGAAGTATTATTGTATATAGATATATATACATGTACATAATCCGAGTTTGTTTTGTGGCACACGTGCAGTACTACTTTTGAATTGTGATGATGATAATGATATGATGATGATATAGGCAGTGCCAGTTGGATAATATAATGTGCAGTGGTTCGACGGTGCGGATCTTAATACAGTGATATATTGCTGGATGGTAGGTATATAATAGTAGTGAATGTCTATACAGAGAGAGAGAGAGGTGCAGTTCATTGACTGAGAGTGCACGCAGTAGTAGTAGTAGGGTTAGATACTTTCCTGATTTCTTATGCACACACGCGCGTATATGTTAATTTGTTTACTCGCTCGGGTTGATAGGAGTAAATCTACAAGGTATGCGGTAAATATAATATATATGATGCATATATGTGTATAAGCAGGTGTCAATATATATATATAGAAAGCTGATATTATATGTAGATATTGTGCATTTTCGCAGAAAAAATTTAAAAAAGATTTCGAATGTTACCAAAATCAAACTCCGAATTCAGCAAGCGATCTCTATAATTTCAGTAGTCTCTCAAAATCCATCTGTAGGTCACGAACGTACGTATATATACATTAACAAACCCCGAATACCCAGACAAAGTTTCACCTATAAATTCATCGGTCAATCGGATTCCGCGCGCAATTGCTTAATTAGCATACATAATGCCCGAAAGTCGAGAAAAAAAAGGCTACTTCTACTACTTCGGCAACGCAGGAGGAACAGGAAGTCCGTTACGATTTATCTCGCGTTTGCGGTCACGAGCTCGTACGCTTGTATTATAACGCGCGATAAAAATTGATACGAAGCAAGGGAGAAAGAGAAAGAGAGAGAGAAAGAAATGTACGAATCTCGAACTTTTTCCCGGCCTACATTTTCGGGACCAGTGTTTGAATTAGTTTGTTTATTCATATAATTGTATTGTACATTTGTGTATAAAATTTACAACATTTGCTTTTCAAATTGGTGCCTTTTTAAGTGTAATTATATCGTGTGTTTAGTTGTTGCAAAAATATAGCTGTTATGCGAGTTTTTTTTTTATAAAAACATGTAAAAGGTTGGTAGTATACTAATAAATGTATGACAACAGTTACATACAATTTATAAAAATAAAACTGAACGATTTTTTAAACTATTTCAATCACATACAAACAATCCAATAACATAATACCACGAGTAAATCGATGTGGAGTGATCATTTGAGTATAGAGCCAAAGCCGCGCAATTCTCTATTATTAATTCTTCTATGAAGTTTAATTCAGTGAAAACACTGTCACTCTTAATTTAACGTGAATTTCTATTCCATGCTCAGGACTTCGGGGTAAATTTACTTCAATGAAATTATAGTCCATGCTCGGATGTCAGTACGTCTCTCTCTCCTTCTCTCTCGACCTTTTTTGTAGCGTCGATTGTATATAGTATAACATTTACACGTGTACTACTCGAGGCTTCGTTGTAACCACATTGGAAATGTATTTTTAGTATATCGAAACACGAAATCGACGTCAATGTATAAAAATCAAAAAGTGTGTTAACTCGTGTACCGAATGATTATCCTTGAGTGTCAGTCGGCTGTCAGAACTTATTAATAACATTACTCATCCGTTACTTTATACGAACCGGTATACGAACAGTATATGGTACACATATCGACTACAGGAATCGTTTGTAATTAAAAAAAAAAAAAAAACAACAAATCAAAGAAAATATTTAGGTTAACTTTAATTCGATTGTAATTAAGTTTCAAAGAAACAAAAAAAAAATGATGTCTATATAAAGTAACGATAACTTATTGGTGCACGTGTACGCAGATCGCGCGGGAAAGCCAAGCGTTGGGTAGACGCTATGTAGTCGCTGCTATATACCGTTGAGTAAATGTCGACGAGGGAGGAAAATCGGATAACTGGAGGATGGAGGATGGGAGGTACTCGAACGAATGGTGAGTGTTTTCGCTGTATTTTGGTTAATTCGTGATGGGCATTAGTACAGAATAGAGTTATCGAGATTTTTAAATAATTTATGGGTCCGATTGGTATAATGTTTTTGTACTACTCACTTTGTTTATAGGATTTGCAGCATACTTTAATTGGATACAAATTATTTTTGCCATGCGTATAAATATAAGTTAATTATCACTTATCTATATAATTATTCTATTTTTGAAAATGGTAACAATTAGCATTCACATTTAGCCTCAAAGAAAATAATCGGTATACCACAACGGCCCAAATGATCCCTCGACTACCAGTCCTACGTTTAATACATCGAAAATAAACAAAAAATAAATTTTACAGCCATACTATAGTTTTAAATTCACAATAACGTCAGGAAGTGTCAATTGGCATAGTACCTCGAAAAGGAAAATTATGAAAATTATCCAGTCGCTAGCTCGCGGTACGCATTTGAAATGTTAAATCGCGACATTCGTTCAACTCTCCTCACTCGAGAATCAATTTTCACCTTTGCTATGTACGTACATACATGTAATCTGTAAAAAAAACTCCGAATGGCTTATTATTACGGTCATTTAAAATCCATTTCCACAGCGAGTTTTTCAGATTGAATGGGAACGAGAATTGGTCCGAAAATATTTGGTGTGTTACGCGGGCTTTCTTATTTCAAAGAGCTTTCAGAATTTCTTCTTTTGTTATATATATATACACACACGTCGCAGGGATTAAAAGGCCATTCAGAACTTTATTTCAAAAGTATAAGAATAATATATATAGCACGTCAGTAGATATAATGATACAATAACAAGTGACAAAGAAAAATCGGTCAATGAATTTTCCTAAGATTAGCCTGTCAGTAAGTTGTTAACGTTAAAGTTTCCTAGAAATAGTGTAAATTCGATTTCGAACGCTTTTCTCTTTTAAAACGTTTGTTCCAGAACTATACATATATTTTTATTTTTTCTATTTACGTTATATATAATTATAACTGGTGTTTTTTCAAATTAAATTAGATACCTCGACCACATAATTGCACGATTACACATTTCCAACGAAAAAAAGACACAATTTTTTTCCATTGATAACGTTTATCAAGCCAGTGGTTATATAGAGCGTTAAAAGCAGCCCAAACTGTTATCGTCGTCGTCGTATATCATTAGTGCACAACGTTTTTTTTCGTTAGATTTATCACATGTTTCTATATAAAATAACAATAAAAGGGTGAAAAGCGCAAATTATCACCGAACCGCACTTGGCACGCGATTGTTTAATTATTTTTGTCACGTGTAACGTTCTCGTTAAATGCACTTATACCTTTGATAATCGTACGGTGTAGAAGGGAATTGCTGCTTCTTGTTTTTTCCTTTCGTCTCAATAAATGTTATTTAGACATTATAAAGTGAGCGCAGGTTTTTCAAATTTATTTATAGACGACTTAACGGCTTTGTGGTTGAAAGTGAACTTTCGATTTTTACTGCTTTATTTTGCGGCGTTATGTATACATTAGAAAATCAAGAGAGACAAATATCAAAGTATAACCTTTGCTTGGCATTGAGAAAATCCAGAAATACCGTATCGTACCATTGTTACAACCACTCTAAATGTTTAGAGAAGAGAACACCATCAAACGACGTTCTTTTTCCATCTGTACATTTATCACCTTGGTAAATAATTTTCCAGCATAATTCAATCAAATATATAATAATACTACAAACTTTGAATGTCTAATGTTTCTATCGTCCTTGGCGTAGCTTGAATTTTGAATCAGCAACCGTTCACCTTTGACTTTCAATAAGTATAATCTTTAAAAAATTACAATCACATAATCACACCGATACCCTAAGAATGCATCTTCAATTAAAAAAACAAAAAAACAAAGTATAGTACTAAGAAGCCAACGAAAAAGAGATTAACTTCTATGTCAAACGCGCACACACACACCGCTTGGCAATTCTGAAGGCTATATGTACGTGGTAAGTACTTATAAGTTCGCGCGCAATAATAACTCCACAACCTTATTTCATACACACAGGATCGAATATATATAGATGTATATGTGCGTGTAGATAAAAGGCCCCGCGGGAGTTCGCGAAAACGCTTTAACTTTTAATGGCCGACGCGCGAGAGCAGCATTGATACCGTTGACGCAACATCACGCGAGGCTGCTGTACTCTGCTGCTACTGCTGCGTACGTCGATTTTTTAGCTGTTTGTACGTAGATGTATATATATACATGTATGTATGGTGTTTATTGTACGGAGATGTGTATCGTGAGTTTATATCTTATTGATATAATAATGTGAAGTGCGAATTTTCGTATCCTTATATATACTGTACGAAAAACTGAAGATCTGGACATTTTTAGCTTTATTAAAATGGTCACCATTTGATTTTGCTAAGTTTCACTTATTATTTCAAAAAGAGAAATCGTGTACTAAATTTCTTTAAAAATTCTAAAAGAAATTGTCTAAACTTAAAACGTGTACACACTATTACACAACTGACTTTTTTCAATAGGACTTTCTAGCTTTTTTTCATAATAAAGATAAAAAATGTCCAGAAATTTAGTTACTTTCGGCGCTAGAGTCTAATATTTATAAGGCGTTCTTCATATTCCTAGATCCAAAAATATATCCCGAAGTTTGAAACGAATCCTCGATAGGTTAAACTCTCTCCTAGTAATATTAAATAGGATTTTTTTTATCGTTTCAATATTTTCTTCGTACCATTTAGAGATTAAGAAAAAAATTATTTCAATTATGTCGCATTATCTGCACTTGGAAAGTTTACCTGGAAAAGTTAATAATTAATGGTTCGAGAAGTTTTATTATATCGTACAACCTTCGAATTGATAGTAGTCATCTATACACGCACTTTCAATCATTTCCAGTGCGACAAAATATGAAGTCATCAATCAATGTAACACACATTAATTATTCATTACCGTGGTTCTAGGATCTAAGAATTGAATTAAATTTACGCAGGTGCGCGTAATAACTACCAAAATATTGTGAATAGGTTACCACCAATGAAGGTCATTTTACAAATAAATGCAATTATTGGTTCTTGTAAAAATAATTACACTTTTGCCATCACATAAGGTGTCATGGACAGTGAAAAGTATAAAATGATGATAAATTTACTATAAAGATATTAATTTATTCAAACATTAGAACTAAAAAAATTAACAATTACACTGCAACACATTCAAACATTCGAATATTTCGTAAAATACAAAACGGTATCTGTACCTTCCAACCGATTTCTTTTCTCTCCCACACAGCATAAAGTTTTTTCGAAAAACCTTCTATAATACCCGCACAATTTATATATCGGAACCTTCAGATTACATCAGACCGCGCCGAAAACTCCTTTCTCCGAATACATATACTCGTCTGCTTTTTCTTCATCTTCTTTGACGTCTTCCTTTCTTCCTCTCTCTCTCTCTCTCTCTCTCTCTCTCTCTCTCTCTCTCTCTCTCTCTCTCTCTCTCTCCCAACCGTATTTATATAGCCGACAGATTTATTCGCCACGAGATATAGATTCTCTGGCGTCAGCGTTCGCCCGCACCCATTTTCATAATTCGCCGATAAATCTTACAGGATTTGCGCGCGCTCCTGTGCATACATTATTATGATTATTCTTATTATTATTAATTTTCGCTCAATTAACGGGCAGATTTTCGCTAAGTGGTACACGAAAGATTATTCTGTGACGCGCGTATATATGCGATCGCGTGCGGTCCACTTTGTATATATATATATATATATACACACACGGATATTGTTGTTTTGTATAAAAATAGAAACATAGCTTTATTCGAGGTTTACGAAATTAATATATATATAATAGCAATGTAATTAATTCAGTCTCCCGAAAGATGTACGTATATATATATGTATATATAGTTTCAAGATCAACAACCATCAGAAGTAGTAGTAGTAGTGGCGTGGAACGGATGTTTATCTACTCTACACTCGTCGTGGAGTCTGGCAAAGCTCCATTTTTTTCCCTAATTCAATGACTCATTGTATGTGCGACGATCGTAGAGAGAGAGAGAGAGGCGCGTGTAAAAAGAGTGTGAATTTCGGAAGGCAAGCGTAGTAGTATACAAACGCGTGAGGTCAAAGTTCGCGTAACAGCGTACACGTGACCTCGTCTATTTAGCTTGTAAGAATTAAGCTGCTGAATCTTCTTGGACGTAAAAGTTTCGGTCTTAGTTGCTTCGAGTATAATTAAAAGAAAGGAAATGATAAAAAGAAGAGGGATTTCGAGTGTAATTGTCTGGAAGAAATCTAATGCATATAGATATTACACGAAAGTATACGCGAAGGAAAATGTTTATAATGAAATTTAGTAAGAGATATAGTTTAGTGTTTGCTTTTCACACATAAACTATATAAGAGATATTGATGATGATTTTCATTTTCAACTTTCAGAGTTAATTTAACTGAAAAAAAAGAGGATTAATTGAAAAACAAAAATGCATTTAAAATACTTACTGCAAATAAAAACGGAGAAAACAAATTTAGATGTCACAAAATGTAATAAAAATGCAATTTGCAATCCCTAACAATTATTTTTTTTAATTCATCCTAAACCTAAGACCACATACATATACAACAAATCAAAACCTCAAACCCCCCCTCATACACCATAACCGACCCAACCACCAATTCCCCACCTCATATATACATTATAAACAATCGTCCATTAAATACTCGCGAACTCATCGCAACCCTGACACTTACAAGCCGCCCACGAAGCCTCGTCACTTTAAAACAACTTCGTATTCCGTACAGCGCATCCTCGCGCGACCCGCAGAAGGTTGTATTATATTCGCGCATGTGTGCGCATAAAATCGCAATTGCCGTATAGCGAGTTTCGGCAGTACCGGGGGAAGGTCAGCCGCATGGATAATTGGGATTCCGCTCGGCTTAATAGGGTCAGGTTTTGTATAATGGAAGGGTATATATATATATATACAGTGAACAACGGCACGCGCGATTGTGTTAATGGACATTAATGCGGTATGAAAATTGGGCGGTACTGATTGTAGTGAGATAATTTTATGGTGATTCAAGGGATTTATGAACTCTTTCTTTTTTTTTTTCTTTTTTTTTATTATATGTATTATAAGAGAATTTTTCATTCGCAATTTTTCGAGATTATTCTTAAGATATCAGCAGTATATTTTTAAATCAATTCACAATAAAACCAACATTTTTCCCGCAACTATTCGCGCACACTGCAAATATTTCAAGATCTAGTTCCCTGGAAATCCAATAACCCGCAAGCGCCGGACTCGTGAATCATTTCTCTCTCTCTCTCTGCCCGAAGGCAACGTTTTCCTTCGCCACACCACAACATATACACACGCATTTATATTAATAATTAATAAGAAAAAAAAGAAAACGTTTCTACACCTGACGTAAACCCGCGGTCTCCGTTCTCCTCTCATCTACCGCAACAGAATGTACGAAGGTAAAGCGCGCATGATCCACATCAACACGCGGATGTACACGCGTATATGATATGTAAGTAATACAACTCGCGATGTTGTAACGCGCGCTAGAAAAAATGAGAAAGAGAGAGCAAGGAAACATTTTTCATCAACGAATGACGATATATGTGCAAGACGCCTATTTATATACACATTCAACGCATACACCACAGGCCTCGTCAATGAACAATGTATACGTGTGTGTATATATAACGTGTTTGTGTGTACGAGAGAATTTTGGCTCGGTAGTGTATAGTATACACACATACACGCCTGTGCGATTTCGTGCGGCATCGAATTTATTTTGTTTGCAGCAACGACGCGTCGTATATACGCCGCATTTGCATTTTAGACGGTCGAATGTTTATTTCAGTAGCGGTTAATGGTCGTCGTCGTCGTCGTCACTGTCGATCGATATATGTGTGTGTGTGTGTGTGTGTATACACACATGCTGGGTGTTGTTTTTCGTTTAGTATAGGTATTCGTGTAGTTATTGAAAATATTTTAGGTATAGGTAGATTGGGGTTGAAAGTAAGTTAGACTGGGTTCCAGAAATATTGATGTTAAGGTTGATTATTATTTTTACGGCAAAGGAAGCAAACAACACGAGCGGTTTTGTGTTTTCGATTTGCGTAAACTAATATAGTAATTTTGGTATAACTATATAAATCAACAATATACATTGCAGCTATATATATATACAGATTAATATACGAATGATAAAAAAGAAAATTTATAAAATAAATTTAAAAAAAAAACAGGAGAAATCTTCAACCTCGTACATTTAAACCTACATCGGATTGCTTTCAAGTGTAACCTTGAAATTAGAAAAAAAAGTAAAACACCGATATCTACTTATAACACAACTGTTCGTCCTAACCCTATACTCTTTTACCCTCCACCCACGCAGAGAACTCATCCTGCACCAAGCAATGTCATACTCGCACATACACGTGTTTACACATACAAACATACATATACACAATAGCAATCGTTTATATATATATATATGTATGTATGTGTGTGTGTGTGTGTGTGTGTGTGTATATATATCTGGGACGGCCCGCGGTCCTTGCGCCTGACATTGACCCGATTCCACGCGGCGCTCGCATACGCGCACGCATTTTTTTCTCTCCTTTTTACGCGTGCATATACACACGCACGGTTGTTCCTCGCTCACTCATTCACTCGTACAGGTGAGAGATGTCAGTCTCCTAATTGGCTTCTTATAGTGTTATAGCGAAAGAGATTATTTGATTGATTCGTTGTTACGATCTGGATGAGATCTCGAGAGATGGGATTGATATAGGGTTGAGTTTGCCTTGTGGATATTTTGATACCGGAAAGTTTTTGTTTTTTTTTTTGTAGCGGGGGATGCGGGCGAGGATGAGGTTTCTGATATTGTAATGGGTATACTGAAATTCTTTTTGTTTGTTTTTTCAGGTGAAAGAAATTATTGTAAAAGTTATTCAACAGCAGTGGTAAAAATAAAAAGAATAGTGTAAAAATAATAATATACCTATATATGCAGACGATTTATAAAGAGTTGACGTAGGTTATTTCTTATCATTTAGACTATATTACAAGCGATACGAGCAAAACGCATAATAACGCTTCAACAACTTTTCAAGTCGGGATTAAAATTTGTTGTTTCTTTTTCACAAAAATGGAAAGGTTACGATGTGTTAAAAATATCGTGTCTTGTTTTACTATACTGGGTCTGTATAATAAAGCAATATATTTATTTTCAAATAAACACATGATTAATCATGTGATTAATTACACGAAAGTTGATGTATAGTCCTGTTTTCTTCTTTTTTTTTCTTTACTTATTATCGTAAACACAAAACGATGAAAACATGGTTGTCGGGCACAGGGATACGAAAAAATTTAATACAATATATGTATATAGAGTTACAACTTAAGGATTTTATAGATCTATATCAGTTTACGAAGATAGTCAGTAAACAATATTAAATGCGTAGTAGATAAATCCGTCGAAAACTGTTTTTTTCTTTCTTTTCAGATACAGATTTATAGTGGCAAACACTTAACGCGATATCCCTCGACAATAAATGTTAACGTGAGATTTGAGAGAAAAAAGTGAGAAGGCGAATCAAGATCTCTAATTTTAAATGTTTTTTCAGTTGACGCGCACAAAAATAAAGCGTAAAAGAAAAAGAGAGAAAGAAGGCAGAGACAGAGACGATGAGATTGATTCATTTTGCTCCACATTTCAATGGCCCTCTTATATATCGATTTTGTCATCCTCGTAAAATGTTTTACGCCTGCAGTAGCATTGAGAGGAAGCCATTACATATACATCTCTACAATGCCGGGATCAAACGAAATAAATCATATACACATATGTAATAATGGTATAATAACGCCGTTTCCGGTTGAAAACACAAAAAACCTTTCAAAACAGGCGGTAGATCGAATGACCCCAATATCACCAAATTCAATTTACACTTTACATTTCGCCCACCATAAACTCGCCCAGTCATCTGAATTACTTAATAAATCTCATCATCTTTCGATGATTCGAAATCCTCGTCGATTGCACTGCGACCAATCTTACAAATTATTCCACGTGCGTGCGTGCGTGCGAAACAAGTTATATGTTCCTTGCGAGACAAAAAAAAGACCAAAATTTTGCGAAACGACACGTTAAAGTCATTTTTCAAACAGGTAGAATAATTCGAATCTAAAAAAAGAGGCGATATTGCGTTGATCTAGGTCAGTGAAAAGAGCACTTATTCATTATTCGTTATGCGCGCGCGCGCGCATATATGTGACATAATTTCTCAAGGCTCCGAAATTACTTGCGTTCTGGAACAAAAAAAAACCATCCAGGTATTGTCTTAGAATAGAAACGCACTGAGAGGAGCGTATAAACCGAGGTAATGGATTGTAAACGTAAAATATGAATAGCTTTTATGTAAATTGTGGTTGGAAAAAGATAACTACTGCCGCATGGTTTTCTTTCATTCATTATATATACTTGTTTTGATTTTTTGAGCCTGTAAAATGATTTAGAACAACAAAGTTTTAAATAAAAACAAATTTAATGGAAGTTTTTTACTCTTGTTCGTAGTGTTTTTTTTATTCGGAAAATGAAAACATTACTGAGATAAATCGTTTCCTTAGTAAAATAAACAGAATCCAAGTAAGTTTTAAAAAGAGGCTTTATATTAAGTAATACTTGTTTAACTAAATCTTTGCTGCTTCAAAATTCCAGCAATTTATACGCAAAATTATTAGAACGTTATTCAATAATTATTCCCTTAAACAGTCATATACACAACCAAGCACCGACAAAACTCCATCATAAACTCTTTTCTCCGCTATCTACAACCCATACATCACCGGACTTTTAACAACGTAAACCCCGCAAACCTCCTTCACGTATATATATAAGTATACACCATCATCCATAAACCAGCACCAAAATATGTTAATTCCTCAGCACGTAAGATCCACCGTAAATATACATACATACACAGTGTACAACAAATGCCTCCCCAACGAACCTCAATCCCGCAGAGCTGTAAAAACCAGCTTTCGCGCGAGTGCGCGGTGTTCTGACGCACGTAAGTTGGCGCGAGACGCGCTTTAACGGCGTTAAAAGTCTCGCATGCACATATATACGCGGCTGCAAATCGCCGAAAGCATCGAATTATGCAGGTGCAGCTGTTCTGAGTCTGAGCCAGGCGCGCTTTGAATTGCAAATGGTTTGAGCTTCGCCGCGAGAGATATATACTGACTCTTCGTATATATATATGTATATACTTACAGTGTTATGCGGTTAGATTATTTTCTCTTTGTAGGAGGACGCGTATTATAGGAGTGTATGGAGGAGAAGAGTTTTTTTGTTGGTGTTGTTGGTTGGGTTGAGGATTGTTTAAAAAGATTTGGAAAGAGGTTGAATGTTAAGGGGTATGAAAATGTTAATTGTTAGTGTTCAGGTGAATGGAATTAAGAAGGTTAACTTTTTTGTTTTTAATTATTTTTTATATACAGTGATAATGAACTATAATGATGTGCATACCATCGAAGGTTGTTTTTCGTTTACAATATGGTCCTTTTTATCATACAGGTGCTGTCTAGTTTTAATATACTTGTATCGTTACGGTTAATTATGTTTAAAAAAAATGACAAGAATTAAACACCTTACTTTATGTACTAAAAGCTGTCAAACCTTAATGAACCAAATTCACAAAAAAAGCCCTACTTCTCATCACGCGTTTATGCTTTAAAAATTCCAAAGACATAAAAGAAACCCTCAGCTCTTCGAAATCAGCTGTTCTCGTCCGCACAGCCTTCGCCTCACCCAATCGCGAAGAAACGTTATAATACCTCACTCCACCTTTTCCTCTCCCTCTTAATCTCGAATCTGACTCGAATCCAAGGTATATACAACTGCAGCACACACTCGCAAAAAAAGATCCCGTCCGGACCGGAAGACTGCGTGTCCCTCTCTTTTTCTCTCTTCTCGGATGCGCAGATGCGCACAAACGATGCACACTGGTTTATACGGTCGAAGGCGAGAGCCATAAAAAAACAAAAACAGTAATGCGTACACTTACGGGATGTTAAAAACCGTGTCAGTGCAATAAATTTTAATCCGTTTTGGACGGCGGAGGCGCGCATATATAAATCTGTATTGTCGAGGCGCAGGTTCGACGCGAGAGTTGGGCGCACGAAGGATGAAGGTATACATGGGCTTAAGAAGAGGTTTTAAAGGAGATAGGGGGTAATTGTTTTGGTTTATGGGGTACATGCAAAGGCGAAGGAGAGAGAGAGATAGGGATGTTGAGGATTAATTTTTTTGTGGTTTTTTCGAGGAATGGGCGGGTTTGCAAAGCGGTTTGGTGTAGAGGAGTGCTGATAAATTGGTGGTGTATAATTATTATTTTTGAAGAAAAATGTACGAGAGGGTAATGATATGGTATCAAGGTAGCACTGTCAAGGCCGAGTTACGTTGATCATTTAAACAAAGATTTATATCTGACTTTGTTATATTTTGTGAAATTAAAAATAAACAAAGTAATTCAAATAATTAAAACTAAAAGATGCTTGGGTTATTGTCAATATCCATGTTATTTCCTCGACACCTAATTTTACTTGTTCTCCTGCGCCATAAAACTCAATGTATATATAATTTAAAGTCAACCATCCCACACAGCAAAAAAAAATAATAAAAATTAACTCTCAACCACACAATTACCAGCATTACCCACAACTCCTCGAAACAAGCGACATTATACCCTACCTATATATACTTATTTACTAATGTATCCCATACTAATCACCCCGTAAAACCATGTATTTTATCCAACACACCAGCAAAACGGATCACACTGTGATTTTTCGCGCTCGTGCGCGACGAAAGCGGAATCGCCAACGTCGACGGCTATATACGACGACGATGATGAGCTCAAGTGGCGGCTGACGAGATAATAGCCCGATTCGACACACGCGCACGCCGCCACCGCGTACTAGTCGTCGCGTTACAGAAATCAATTGACGATACATTGTGACCCCCCGCGCGGTCACGAGGTGTTCCCGTGCTCGGCTACGGTCGTGTCCTTTCTTCTCTCTCTCTCTCTCTCTCTCTCTCTCTCTCTCTCTCTCTCTCTCTCTCTCTCTCTCTCTC